>JANAVB010008198.1:722111-1249686 GCA_029216955.1 Iris pallida | reverse complement strand
TCTGTGAGTTGTTTGTGATTGCTATGCGAGCGAAGGTATCTGTCTCTCGAGAGGCAGTACTGCTTCGCTTCCGTAGACCAGGAAGAATGGAGTGTTACCTGTTGGGGTCCATACCGTTGTGCGGTAGGCCCAAAGGCACTCACCAAGCTTTTAGTCCCAGTCGCGTTTGTTGGATGACACGACCTTTTTGAGCAGCCTAACGATAGTCTTGTTGAATGCCTCAGCCAATCCGTTTACTGCCGGATTGTAGGCGGTTGAGGCCACGTTCTGAATGCGATTCTTGTCACAGAACCTGCTGAAAATGTGGCTGATAAACTGAGGACCATTGTCATGTATGATCCGCCGGGGTACTCCGAAACGGTAAATGACACGGTGTTTGATAAAGCTGACCACCCTGGAGCTTTTTACTTCTGCTAGTGGAACTGCTTCCGCCCATTTGGAGAAGTAGTCGGTGATGGCCAGGATGAAACGGTGTCCTCTCGATGAAGGAGGGGTGATTGGCCCTACAATGTCCATACCCCAGGCTTCGAAGGGCCAGGAGGCGACTGTAGGATGTAGCAGCTCCGATGGTGTATGTATGAAGTCTGCATGAAGTTGGCACGCGTGGCACTTCTTAGCATATTCGACAGCGTCGACAGCCATGGTTGGCCAGTAGTAGACCATACGTCGCAGTCGATCTTGCAACTTAGGACCGGGTTGATGAGCTCCACAAGTTCCGTCATGAGCTTCTTGAAGAGCTTCGGCTGCTTCTTCGTTGGATAGGTATCGAAGGAGGAGCCCATCGAAGGAGCGTCGGTACAGCGTTTTGGTAGCTGTATCGTAGTAGAATCGAAGAGAGCGTCTCCTGACTGAGACGGCTTCCTTTGGGTCCTCTGGAAGGATTCCGTAGACAGCGAAGTCGATGAACGGGAACCTCCAGTCTCGGACATTAACCCCAGTGTTTGTCGGCATGGCGTGGGCCACTTGCAAGCACAGGTTGTTTCTGGCACAAATCAGATCTCGTCCTGTTACCGTGATATAGTGTTGAGTCCTAAAGGGCGCTGCTAATGAGGCTGCGAGGCCGGCCTGAGCATCGGCCTCCAAGTTTTATAAACGAGGGACATGTTCAATAAAGAACCCGGTGAAGGTTGAAATGATGTTCAACGCGACTTCATGATAAGGGATTAAATCTTCATGGCGAGCTTCATATTGTCCCCGAACCTGGTTTACGACGAGTTTTGAGTCGCCGTAAGCTTCCAGATGGTCGACCCCCAGCTGTTGTGCGAGCTAGAGTCCCATGACGAGTGCGTTGTACTCGGCAACGTTGTTGGAGCACGGCTTCGAAAGGGAGTACGCACGCTGGATGACCAGCTGATCGGGGGAGACTAAGACTACCCCCACTCCTGCGATGATTTGGCCTTTGGGGCCTGTTCTCGAAGTGCCGTCGAAGAACATCCGCCAAACGGAGCTTCCTTCGGTGACGTTGGATTCTTGGACCTCATCCGGGATATCTTCATAGAGTTTTGAGGATTCCGGGATGGGGTGTGCAGCTAAAAAGTCAGCCAGAGCTTGACCCTTAACAGCTTTTTGCGGCACAAACACCATGTTGTACGGTGTTAGCAAGATCGTCCATGTAGCCAGCCGGGAGTTCAATGATCCTGGCTTCGTCATGAGGACTCTGAGCGGATTGACTCGGGAAATGACATGAATTGTCTGACCCGAGACATAATGACAAGTCTTCTGGATGGCAAACACCAAAGCCAAGCACTCCTTTTCGACGGGGTTGTACCGGTGTTCGGCCCCGATGAGTGTTCGACTGAGGTAGTAGATTGCTTGCTCGTAGCCTGTATCGCTGTTTTGAGCCAGCAGAGCGCCAAAAGAATGATCCATGGCCCGGACGTAGAGGAGAAATGGTTTGCCGGTGACTGGCGCTACTCGGACTGGTGGGCTTGTTAGGTAAGCCTTGATGTCGTCGAAAGCCTTTTGGCACTCCTTGGTCCAGACGTAAGAGACTCCCTTCTTCATGAGCTGAGTAAAGGGTTGACATCTACCGGAGAGGTTTGCTATGAACCTTCAGATATATGCCAGACGTCCCTGTAAGCCCCGAAGTTCTTTGAGGATGGCTTTGGTCTTCTCGGGATCAACATAAATGCCTTTCGCTGTGATGACAAAGCCCAAGAATTTGCCGCTAGAAACCCCCAGAAAGGATTTAGCGGGGTTCATTTTGAGTTGATGTGCCCGCATGAGATCGAAGACCGTCTTCAGGTCCTGTAGGTGATCTCTTTTGAGGCGGCTCTTGACTGCGATGTCGTCAACATAGCATTCGACTGTCTTGCGAAGATGTTGACGGAAGATGGTGCTCATAGCTCGCTGGTATGTCGCACCGGCGTTCTTCAAGTCGAAGGGCATTACTGTGTAGCAGAAAACACCCTTTGGAGTCCTGAATGACGTGTGTTTTACGTCATCGGGGAACATCTTGATTTGATTGTAGCCTGAATACCCGTCCATGAAGGACATGCGCTCAAAGCCATATGTGTTATCGATCATCACATCAGTGATTGGAAGCGGAAATTCGTCCTTCGGGCAAGCAGAGTTGAGATCCCTGAAGTCGATACAGACTCGTATCTTCCCGTTCTTCTTGGTGACAGGAACGATGTTGGCTACCCAATCCGGGTGTTGTTCCTCACGGATGAAGCCGCTGGTCAAGAGTTTGTCTACCTCCTGATCGATGGCATTCATGATGTCCGGACGGAAGCGTCGCTGTTGTTGTTTGATAGGTTTGGCATCAGGTAAGATGTTTAACCTATGCATTACGATCTGTGGATCGAGTCCCGGCATGTCTTCATAGCTCCAGGCGAAGACGTCGATATACTCTTTAGCCAGTTGGATTAAAGATTCTCGATCTTCTCCTTCCAGGCTTTTACTGATGAAGATGGGTTTGGAAGAAGACCCCTCCCCGAGGTCGATCTGTTCGACTTCGTCTTCGGTGGAAGGTTCACGAAGCTCAAAACGAGATTTCCATTGTTCCCCTAGGCGTTGGGCCCAGGGTTCTTCTTCGAAGGGTTCTGGCGCTTGGTCTTCGCCTTTACCTTTTTGAGGTTGTGCTGACGTCATGTTAGCTGACAGCACTTTTCTGAAGACTGATCCGATACTGGTATCGGAATCCCAAGTCGATGCTTCGGACGAGTGGGAATGTTCTATATCTTCTGCATCTGAACTCTCTGGGGTTGATGGCGGCATGACATAGCCTAACCCTCGTCCAGTCCGATTATAATAGTCCTGTGGCTTTCCATTGGGCATCGAAAGCCGGACAGGGAGATGCCGACCCTTGCCGTAGTTTAAGCCTTTGTTGCTTTTCAGGTCGTAGCCCATCTTTTGGATGATGTGCTTTGCCGCATCCGTGTACCGATAGACTTGTACTCTGCCGGTATCAGGTTCGGGCTCGATTGACGGGAGGTCCCGATGACGCTCGACTTTGCCCGAGATGATGGTGCCTTGGTCTCAGCTCCGTGGAGGGACTATGAAGACTCCTTGAGACGGGACTACTCGATTATGGTAGACGGTCGTTATTTGTGTTTGCAACGACCGTAGAGCATTGTCTAATGTATACATGGCATTCCAGTGTGGAAGACAAGAATAATTAAAAGACACTCTATTATTGATGAAATACGAGATCTTATCCCGTGGGATTACATTGTCAAAGGAGGGTGCCTCTACGTCAGCCGAGATATAATCACCAAGCTCCTCGTCTGTAAGAACTGGGGGCGGACTAGGAGAGTCCAACACAGCTTTGGGGTCTGAGAGGGTTATATGAGCCTTCTCTGACACCTTGGATGACTGCGGCGGCTTGCCATTGAGACGCACCTTGAGAGGCGCCTCGGCTGCGCCTCCGGTGAGTGGTGTCTTCCCTTGTAATTTTGCCACCAGGGGAGCCGATGTTTGAGGTGGCTTTCCCTTGAGGCGTATCTTCAGGGGTGCTTCGCGAGCCGGCGCTTTCCCTGATAGCTTGATGCTCATTGGAGGCGCCTTCTGGGGTGGTTTCTCCTTCAGTCAGATTTTCAAGGGGGCGTCGGGAGTCGTCTCAGGCTCCATGTCCGGCTCTGTTGCCGTCTCTGCCTCATCATCAGCGTCGTTGGCTTCCTCCTCGTCAATGGGCTTGTACAAGTCGGAATCGGTGAAGTAGGCTTCAATCCCTTTGAAAGGATCGATGTCTGCAAACTCCGTCCGGATGACGCCATTGGTGGATACATACTTCATGCACTGGTGGAGCATGGAGGGCACCACCATGTACTCATGCAGCTATGGTCGACCGAGCAGGATGTTGTAGTTGACCTCGGCATCTACCACATAACAAGTCACCTCAGTTTTGAGGCTGCCAATATGACACTTCAGTCGGATCTTACCCAATGGCTCGCTCTTGCTAGCATTGAAGCCACTGATGGTTGTATTGGAGGGCGCCAGCCGGTACATCGGGATCTCCAGCTTAGATAGTAGCGCCTTCGGAATGATGCTTAGGGAAGACCCAGGATCGATCTGAATCCGGCTCACTTTGACCGAGCCAATGTACCCTGTATAATACAGCGGTCGGTTATGTCGGTGGTGCTTGAGCAGCATGTCTTGTTGGGTGAAAGTTATGTTTGGGATAACTTCATCCGCACAATGACAGTGCGCACAAGTAGTTGGGAGGTCTTCAGGCTGCTTGACCTGACTGAGAAAGGATTCAGCGTCCTTCAGAGCTTCGCAGAGAGCTTCTCGGGAATCTTTAGAAAGACGCAGGAGCTCGAACAAAGACAGGCGCGCAGGTGTACTGGCTAATTGTGCCAGAATGTCAAAGTTGTGAGGCTTGGACAGCCCCGAAGCATTCTCTTTCCGTAGAGGTCTGTCAAAATGGGCCTCCACCTGCTTCTGCTTGTTGGCTGCTGAGGGCTTAGATGGACCCTCCTCAGGGATGGTGCTAGGAGGCACCACCTCGGCGGCAGCTTCGCCGGATTGGGAGCTCTGTTGTGCACGTGTCTGCACTGGAAGTGCCTCTTCTGTTGAAGAAGAGACTGTACGGCAAGACTTGATCTTCCTGCCTTTTGATTTGGAGATAGGGCGTACCTCCGATTGAGTCACCTCGAAGACAAGGTCGGGGTGAACCCAGAGGACCTCTCCTCGAGATGTGGTGAGCGGGGTGAGTCCACTCACATTGTCACGAGTAGGTGGCAAGTTTACCACCTCTATTGTCGCCTTAGGGATGGGGACGACGCCATCTTGTGTGGTAGTTGGCGGCAAGGTGCCGAACTGAAGCGAAACCATATTGGCCGACACCGTCTTCTCTTCATAGTCGACGGAGATTACATCCGCATTGATCATGCGCTGGATGTAATTCTTGAGGACGTAGCAGTCCTTGGTCGGGTGTCCGACAAACCGATGGTAGTGACAGTACCTTGGGTTGTCCACTTTCCCAACTTCATCGGGCCGCTTTGGGTCCGGTAGCTTGATCTTGTCACCCTGCTTCAGTATCTCGAAAAGTTGCAGGGTGTCGTCATCATTGAATGAATAAACCTCCTTGGTTCTCGGTGCCAGTGGAGGCTTCTGAGTAGGCACAGATGCGCCTTTTGAGGCATTAACAGTTAATGCCTGTTTCCCCTTTGCTTCTCGTTCGGAGCTGTTAGCTGCGGACTTTTTCCCCTTATCGTCAAAGGCGGGGAAGCTGACACCCAGAAGACGTGCATTGGCCGCCTTCTTTTCTGCAGCTTCAGCTTCGATGATCAGGGAGCTCCAGTCAGGAGGGGGAGTAGAGTTGAGCCAGAGCTTTACTGCAGGCAACATGTTCATGCTGCAAGCAGAGAGGAGTGCATGTTCTGGCATGCCTGGAGGTAGCCTGAAGCAAGCCTGTCGGAAGCGTTCGATGAACGCCCGAACCGTTTTCTTCTCCTTCTGACGTATCTCTATGAGAGACGCCATCGTCATGTCCTTCCCGCCGTCGTAGAAGCGGTCGAGGAAAAGGCGCGTCAGGTCGTCGAAGGACGATATGAAATTGTCAGGGAGGCTGCAGTACCAGTCATACGCCACTCCTTTCAGGGCCCCGACAAAGATACTGGTGAGGAGTGCGTCCTCCTTCGGAAGATGCCCTATCTGTGATTGGAAGTACGTCAGGTACCGTCGCGGAGAGTCCTTCCCATCGTATGGGGTGAGTGTTTGTGGTTTATACTTTGGGGGACAAACCACCTTGTTCCACTCGAGGGGATAAGGCTGGGGAATGCCCATCTTCTGGCGTTCCTCTTGCCTGTTCTTGGACTCGAAGCGCTCCCGCAGGTCTTTGATCATTTCGACCACATCCTCCGTAGAGCTAGGAGTCGGGGAAGGAGGTACCATCTGGATTGGAGCGTTTAAGGGCTCCGAGGTCCGAGGTGCTTCTGTATCCGAGGGCGCCCGTTGGAGGGGCACACTTGACTCCCCATTAGCTCCTGGGTCAGGACCAGTTGAAGGTGTCCTGATCAAGGCCGACCGCATCTCAAACACTGCTTGAGTCAGTGCTTGCATAGAGGCAGAGAGGGTTTTGAGACCTCCCTCTAATGAGTCTATGCGCTGGACTATGTCCTGTGTCGGTACATCAGACTCGACATCATCCCCAGCCATGTATACTGTCCTGACACGGCCAGGAGTGGATGGATGGGTTGAGGCTTCGCTTTTGGCCTCACTCTCATGCGGGGGAGTTACTTCTCCTGGTGTTTGGCCACCCCCAGCCACATTCTGGAGTTCATCTTCAATAGGCGCATCTGCAAGGGTCTGATTGCCCTCAGCTCCGTCTTGAAGGACCTCTTCGTTTCCAGAACTACCCCCGGCGGTGTCCTGGAGGACATCCTCATTTTGAGGGGCTTCAGGGAGAGTAATCTCGCCTTGATGATGAAGATCCGCCGCAGCTGTGCTTTGGACATCTTCGTCTTCGGAAGGAGGCTCAACAAGGGTCTGGCTACCCCCAGCTTCCTCCAAGGACTTCTTCCTCGACCGAGTGCCCTCAAACACTCCTGAGGTCGAGACAGCTACCTTGGTTTTCCTCGGCTGGCTTTTGGATGAAGACGAGGAATTGGCAGTCGTCTTCCGGATTGATGAGGTGTTGGAGACCACGTTGCATGAAGCAACCTTTGGCTCCTCTTCAGCTGACACCTTCGTCCCAAGGCGACGTCGAAGAGGTGTCGATGATTGCAGTCGTTGGAAGACGGACTGTCTTGGTGGAGCTGCCGCCTTGCAACAGCAGTTGATGGTGACCACCACACAAGTATGCCCCGTGAGAGGCGCATCGTGCTTGTTGGTCGACTCTCCTGACCGGCGCTTGTGAATGATCACGTTGCGCAGGTCATTGGAGGAGAGTGGTGCCTTCACACCCCCTTCAGAAGTATGGCAAGGCCAAACGCCGGGGTGGTCAGGTGAGTGCTGCGCCCCCTGATCTAATACCAAGCAGGCATCACGATCAGTAGTGGGGGAACCACAACATTTGAAGTGACTTGAACGGACCTCAAACGCACAACCAGAGGAGGCGCGGGAGTTCAAGACCACTGAGTTTGCCTCTCTCGACTTGGTTGTGCACGCAGTAGATGCGCCCAAACGAGACGAGGACTTTGAAGATCGACTCGTTGTTGGTGCAGAAGTACTTGAGTCAACCTTGTACAGCTTGCCATCGGCAGCGTACGTGATGACGAGCGCGTACCTCTGCCGGCTGCTGGCATAGCACGTTTGTGGCGCATGGCCCGTGCCGCCTTGGATTTCTTCGTACCAGCCCGCTGGGGCGTATAGTACTCAGCATCCAAATTCTCCTCGCTATTACAGCGAGTGAGTCTGTCAAAGACAGAGGCTTTTTGTGATGCATCAGAGGTGATGCGCGGGGCATTGGCTGCGCCCCTGCTCCGTGGACGTATCTTCCTCGCCTGAGAGGAAGATAGCTGGGGAACGTGGTCGGCCGCACGCTTCCCCAAGAGATGCACTGCATCGGTGGGCGCACCTTGGTTGCTGAGAACGTCAGCAGGAAGGGAAGGCTGGATTGCTGCATCCCCTTCAGTGGTGGTGCCCGAGGCGTCGATTTTGCGCACCCAGGCCGTGCGGATCTTCTTCGGCTTTGGTAGCCGCTTCGAAGGACTCGCACTTCCTTCAGAAATAAACTCCTCGTACGCCTGTTGATTGAGGCGCACGACCAGCGTCTTGTGAGAGAAGCCCACCTTCACGTCGTCGGCCTGTGACACGACTTTCTCGGAAGAGGAAAAAGAAGTCCCCAGCAGAGTCGCCAGCTTGTTTGCCATTAAAATTGTTTGATTGAAAACTTTAATACAAACAGAACAGTGTTACAATGTAGGACTTAGATGTAGTCCTAGGAGTACACTTTTGTTTAAGCTGGTTCCTTAGTGCCAATGGAGCGAGTGGTAATGCGTTGACTCCGTTGACCGGCTGACGACGGTTATCGGTTCTCTGAAGGCGTGGATTGCTCTGGGTGCTGGAGCTTGCTGAGAGGAGGAAGACGTTGAGTGTCTGTATCTGCCTCTCTGGTGATTCCTTGTTTGTTCGTTGTAGATTCTCTGTGTGTGAAGGAGAAGATCCCTCTATTTATAGTTTTGCAGGCTGGCTGCTCATGCGCGCATGTAGGATGCGCCGGTGTGTGGGGACGCCACGTAGAAGTTGCTGATGGGGGCGCACGGATGATGCGCCCTGATTGGGAGGTTGAACTCTTCATACTGCTGTTGTGAGCCGGCACGTAGGAGAGGAGAAGATCTTTCTGTTGCTGAAATCTTGGACGAGTTGAGTCAAAGGACATGTGTCATCGACCCATGGCTCGAAGATCTCGGATTTGGTGGGGGGGGAGTAATCTGGTGAGCTGCGCCTTGATTGGGCGCAGGAGGAGGTTGCGGCTCATACCCTTTAGGGGTTACAAACTGTTTAGAGCGCATGGCTTTTGAGGCGCATGCAGGCGACTTTCCTTCTGTCTTTCGGGATCAGAGATCAGTCTGGGGCGCATGGCTTTTGAGGCGCATACAAAGCTTCAACTGGAGACTCTTCTTCTGTCTTTAGGGATCAGTGAAGGGTCTGAGGCACATGGCTTTTGAGGCGCATGCTGGTTTGGACGCATGGCCGTAGAGGCGCATGGCGATTTGGACGCATGGCCGTAGAGACGCATACGGATGGCCACGTGGCAGTAGCCGTCGGAATAGAGTCATGATGATGCTGACGTTGTCGACGGTTCGTTCTCTGAAAAAGCTGTCAACTGTTCAGACTTTGGGAAGCGTGCTGCCAACTCTAGTGTCAGTTCAGCATTTAATGTTTGTGACGTTCGATGGACAGTTGAGTGGGCACATTGGTTGGTGTTTTACTCGGCATGGAGATGTGAGGGAGGGCGCATCCTCTGTGATGCGCCGGGTACTGTAGGGCGCGTCTGTGTGATGCGCCTGATGCTGGAGGGCGCGTCCGTGTGATGTGCTGTTTGGCTGGCGCATCCGATATGTCCTTTAATGACGCGGCTGTCTCGCTCCTCGAGTGCTATAAATAGCCGTTTGGCTGAATTCGAGGCGTCCGGTTCATCCATTTAATGCAAATTCATTGCACAGAATTCGGAGAGTCATCTACTTGGCACGTGGGTTTGATTTGCCCGGCCTATAAATAGTGGCATGGAGAGAAGGTTTGCTCCTCATTCTCTCACGTACTTCCAACATGAACTTGGATATGTGGGTGCATTCTGTTGACGAAGTGCTCCCGAGGGTAAAGATGAGACGTCGTGTTGTCTTCGATGCACTTGAAGGTGACTGTTACATCCAAAAGACGGAGTCGAGGGCTTCTGAGGCAGGCGGAAGGTGCATGTTGCATCCAAAGATAGGGATGTTCGGGCCTCGTCTCCGTTGTTCCGGAAGAGCCGTAGATCGGAATGGTTGGGCTAGGCTCTCTCTTCCTTCAAAGTGGGTGCCGCCCACTTTGATTGTGTTGAAAGCTCCTTGTGCCATGATTTCGATCACGGTCTTCCTTGGTCTTTGGAGGCTCTTTCGAAGCCTCCCTGGCCACAGCATTTGCGGTGCTCTTCTCTTCCTTGGTTCCAGCCAGAGGGTTAAATGCTTTGCTTGGCGATGCACTTTTCAGGTGAGCCTGGCTGGAAGAGCGGCACACAACTGGGCTCTGCTCGGCCAGGTGAGCCTGGTTGGAAGAGTTGCTCATAACTGAGCTGCTGAAGGGATACACATAACTGAGCTGGATGCACATAACTGAGCTGCTGAAGATATGGTAGGATGCGCCTGGCTGGAGGCGCATGACATCTGCTGCGCCTGGCTGACAGCGCATGGTGATTGCTGCGCCTATCTGGAAGGCGCATGGTGGTTGCTGCGCCTATCTGGAGGGCGCATGGTGGCTGTTGGCTGTAGATCTAGGATCCTTCCTTTGTAGAAATTCTTCTTTGTACAACCTTTTCTAGACATGTAATAGACTTATATATAAATAAATAAAAAGTCCTTCTTCGAATGTCTATGGCTTATTTGATTAGCTGTCTGAGTTCTGGCGCATAAAATGCCTGGCGCATGGGCTTTCTGGTTGTGAAATTCCATGCTTCTACAGATTGAACTAAAGGAGTTGAAGCACTATCTCGTTTTTGCTTGAGATGTTCTCGGAGATCAGAAACCATACCAGGACGAGGAAAGGTTCGAGGAATATGTTCTTTAACAACATTCGGAACATGGTTTCGATTCTTCAAATATTTTGTCCCCTGTGTGTACAAGGAAGTGCTCACCTCATTGGCATAGGTATCAGAATTTTTGTTCCTGGAGGTTTGTCTTTGAGGCTTGACCTTCGGCATAGGTTGTTTACGTTTTGCCGAAGTTGGCCTGTTAAGATATGTTCTTAGATCTGCAAATTCACCCCCAGGGGTTTCTGTTTGAGATACCAACAGTTTTCCCTGTTTGGAACGGGATATTTTGAATGTCGGAAGGTCTTGGAATTCTGCTACTGGGGTAGACAGAATACCTCTTTGATCAGTACAAGTTCCTTTGTCATGAAGGAAAGAAGAATCCTTGTTTGTAGGAGTTCTTGTATTGATAGGTGCCGAAACACGTTCAATTTGATCTTCTTCAGTAAAGACCGAGAAAGACTGAGAAAAGACCAAATGGCCTTTTCCTTTATTTTGAGAAGAAGGGTTAGCTAAAGAGCGTTTCCCTCTGTTGTCTTCCAAGTCATGAGACAAGGAAGTCTGAGAAAAGACCAACGGGCATTTTCCTTTATTTTGAGGAGGAAGAGGAATAGCCAAAGGACTACCCCCAGTAGATTGTGCAGGAACAGCAGAGTGTTTAAGGGGAGGAACAGAAGTTTCCCTTTTGTTAGAAGATGAGAGTTTAGCCAAAGGGCTGTTACTCTTGGATTGCGCATGCTTGGTTTGCGCATGGGCCACTTGTGCATTAGAAGCTTTGGCAAAAAGTGCATTGGTTCTAACCACAGAAGCTATGGTTTGCGCATCAGGAGTCCTTGCTTTAGGGTGCTTAGAATGTACTTTGCTGGCTGGAGTATTAGTTTGCGCAGGAAAAGCCACTGCCAATTGCGCCAGAGTCATAGGAGTCTTGTGTTTTGACAAGGCAGCATATGAAGTAGCCTGTGCAACAGTTGCAACAGATTGCGCAGCATTGACTGCAACAGATTGTGCAGCAGTTGTTGAGACTGTGCAGCAGTTGGCACAGCAGATTGTGCAGCATTCTGACTAGCAGATTGTGCAACAGAGTGTACAGCATCTTTGGTGGCAAAACTGCCAGATTGTGCAGCAGTCTTGGAGATCCATGCTGAGCGCACTTTGCTCTTGGCAGAAGTGGCTGCAGTACGGGGAGTGGTCTTGGAATTGAGCATCGCCTCGTAGGCTGTCTGGTTGACCTTAACAACCAGCATCTTCTGCGTCTTCCCGATAGACGCTACGTCACATTGAGTTGCTACTTCCTCGTCGGAGGAGAAAGTTGTCCCCAGCAGAGTCGCCATTTTGTTTGCAAAAACAAAAGTTGAAGAACTTTATTGATACAAACTGTGTAATAAAGATTACAAGAATTTTGGAAAAATTACAACTATAGGAATCCAATCTAGATGACGATTGCTTTATCCCTTGGACGATGTGAACTTTGAAGACGGAGCCTTTGAAGTTGAAAACAACTCTGGAAACTGAAGGCAAAAGCCTCGGAAGTTGAAGGCAAAAGCCTCGGAAGAATACAGCAGCACTTGAGCAAGAACTCCTGGACTCTCTGATCTCTGAATATTTTATCTCTGATCTTGATCCTTTTTTGAATGAAGACTTAAAACTCTATTTATAGAGTTCTGAAAATAACTAACTTTCAGTTATTCTAGACTGCGCAGGATGATTTGCGCAGCAATTGGTTTGCGCAGCATTGGATTGCGCAAGCAGTTGCTGGATCGTGGGCCAACTATCATGGACACATGGCATCATTTGATTGAAATGTGCATGATCGTGCATAAACAGTTGCCACATAATGAGCAATTGATGGCATGAATGCCACGTATACTTGATCAGTTATATTGATAGAATGCGCAGACTAAACTGCGCAGCCTTGGTTTGCGCAAACTCAGAATGTGCAGGAATGGTTTGCGCAGACTCAGTTTGCGCAAGAATGGATTCGCAGCCAGCTGTCAGCCGCCCTCGAGTACTGTGCGACGCCAAAAATGAACAGTCTCCTCGTTATCCGTGCTGTCAGTTGTCAGAAAGATTTAATTTGATTCAGGTAATGATGACTTCTGCCACGTCAGCCTGCGCAATTGGAAGTGTGCGCAAACCAGTGTACGCAATCGGATTGCTGCACAATCTGTTGCCTGTGTAATTCATCAAAATGATGTATATATTGATTCTTTGACATTGTTGATTGATGCAACTTGATTTTTTAGGACCTACAATTATATCATTGGCCAGACCATTCATGTCATTTCTAGGATCAATCCTATACGAGTCATGATGAAGAGACCAAGTGTTTTAAATTCTCGATTGGCTAATTGGGGAATTTTACTTGCTCAGTATGATATGCACTATATCCATCAGAAATCGGTCAAAGGACAAGCTTTAGCTAATTTTCTGGCTGCTCATTCAATTCCAGAAAATTCAAACCTCTACGATGAAATCCCAGATGAAGTCCTAGACTCAAACCAAATTGCTGAAGAAGATCCTATTTGGCGTCTATTCTTTGATGGAGCTTCAAGAATAGGTCCTAATGGTGACATTGTCGCTGGGGTTGGAATCGTTCTTGTGTCGCCAGAAGGTCTTACTATCCAAAGAGCTTATTCTCTCGATCAATCATGTTCAAACAACGTAGCTGAGTATAATGCACTGCTTACTGGTCTTCAACTCGCTAAACATCTGAATATTCAACATTTGGAAGCGTATGGAGATTCTAAACTCATTGTCAATCAAATAAGGGGTACTTATGAAGTTCGCCATCAAGATCTGGTTCCTTATCATAGATCAGCTATATCTATGGCTTCGTCATTTAAAGGATTCTTCATCGAGCATGTTAGGTGAGCATGTAATACAGAAGCTGATGCTCTTGCTAATCTTGCGGCAGTATTAGCTATTCCGGTTAGACGTCAACAAATGATTGTTGTTTACAATCGAGAATTATTTCATCTTGAGAACAACCTAACTCTAGGACTTTCAGTTGATATTGAAGAATCAACATCTCATGATATCAATATAACAAGAGGATTTGGATTAAGTCGTAAATCATTATCATCTTCATCTGATTCTAGTATGGAATTCACCTTCAGTAATTTAGCTGAGACTCAGAATACGGATAAAGATTGGAGACTTCCTTTCTTAGATTTTGTATTGTATGATATTCTTCCAGATAATCCGAGTGAGGCAGCATCTATCAGACGACGATCACTCAGATTTTATTACAATCATACTACAAAAACCTTATATCGTCGAGCTTATGATGGTTTACTTCTTCGATGTGTTGCCGGTAGTGAAGCCCAACAAATTATCCGCGAAGCACATGATGGAATTTGTGGAGCACATCAGCCTGGACCAAAACTTCAAGACCGTATTCGACGTATGGATTATTATTGGCCTACTATGGTATCAGATGCCATTGAATATGCAAGGAAATGTAAAGCTTGTCAAATTCATACGAATTTTATTCATCAACCCTCAGAATTTCTACATCCAACGTTAGCATCATGGCCCTTCGAAGCTTGGGGCATGGACATTATTGGCCCGATCAATCCGCCGTCATCAAAAGGTCATCGGTTTATTCTCGCAATAACCGATTATTTCTCCAAATGGGCCGAAGCTATTCCTTTATCTGAAGTCAAAACTTCTAATGTCATCAACTTTATCAAGCATCATGTCATCTACAGATTTGTTGTTCCTCGACGCATTATTCATGATAATGGACCACAATTCGTCAGCCAGAAATTTACTCGATTCTGTGACGATCATCGGATCAACAATATGGCTTCTACCGCATATAATCCGGCAGCTAACGGATTAGCAGAAGCTTTCAACAAGAACATCATCAAACTCTTAAAGAAGTTTGTTTCTACTAACAAACGTAATTGGAGTGATAAACTTGGTGAATGTTTGTGGGCTTACTGTACTACAGTTCGTAATGCTACTAGATGTACACATTTCTCTCTGGTGTATGGATGCGAAGCTGTTCTTCCATTAGAGATTCAAATTCCTTCTTTAAGGATAGCAATCGCTAATGAACTTACCACTGAGAATAATGATCGTCTTCGACTTCAGGAATTAGAAGCTTTAGATGAAAAGCGGTTATCTGCTCAACAGAATATCGAATTCTATCAAGCTAGAATCTCAAGAGCTTTTAACAAGAAAGTTAGAGTTCGAGCATATCAAAAAAGAAAACTTGTTCTTACAGTCAGACGTCCGATGACTATGACGCACATGAGTAAAGGCAAGTTCGATGCAAAATGGGAAGGTCCATTCATTGTGAATAAAGTCTTTTCTAATGGGGCATATCAGCTTACCACTATGGATGGTAAAGTCACTATGATGCCCATTAATGGCAAATTCTTGAATAAATATTATGTGTAATATTTTTATCTGTCAAGATTGTTCTCCTATCATTCCCCAGCTAGTAAAAATACCAAAGTCATTGTTCTTTACAAGAATCGTTTCGATATCTTTTATCCCCAGTGGAAATAGATATTCTATTTTGTATCATTTTCTTAGCAAATTTGATATCTAGAAAATCACGTCCATATTACCTCTGAATTTTCTATCTCAGTATCATATTTATGAAAATGATATCTAGTCTTTTGATTCTCGAGTCCAAAGATCATGAAAAATTGAGTTCAAAGATATTTTTATGTCTGAATTCTATTTTTTCTAATCAGTATTAAACTAAGATCATCTCTGGTTTAATATCATCTGATAGAATTACAAAGTTCATTTATATATTCCATTCTATTGAAATGTGTCATGTACTATTTACCTCTGAACATATTTTCTATGAATACATCATTATCAAAACAACAAAGTCAAAAATCAGATCAAAAGTTCTCATTTGTCTTCATTCAAAATCAAAATATTGATTACAAGTGAAAATGTAAAAGATCTATTTATTAGGAGTTATTAGCTCCTTAATACGATCAAGTACAGTACTCATTTTCTCATTATGAGCTTTGCGAACTCTTTCTGCTGCTTCGACTGCGACAATTTGTTCATCAAAAGTGATAATAGCAGATTGGCGATGGTTAACTTCTTCAATTTGCTCTGTCTGTATCTGCTCTCGCTCTTGTTGAAGAGTTTGACAGCGTTCAGCTTCAGATATACGAGCAGTGACGACCTCAGCCTGCTCCTTTTCCATGAAGGTAATTCGCTCCTGAAGACGAGCCAGCTCCTCTTTCAACTTCTTGAGCTCTTCAGCTTTTGATATTTCATCCTTCTCCAGAAGTTCTACTCTCTGACGAGTAGCTAATATTTTTTCACCCTTTTCTACTAACTTCTCAGATAAAGAAGCAAGAAATTCTTCTAAAGCAGCTTGCTGAGCTTGGGCTTCATGTTCCATTTGAGCGATCTCAGCCACAGTCAAAGATTTAACATCTTCCTTATTGATCTCCCAGTATCTTCGGATAGTTGTCTCTAATTCATCTAGAAGATGTTCAAAGAAGATACATTGAGTTTCACAGCCAGCATGTCGCAGTGCTAAGAGCGGGAAATTGACCACCGTTCGGAGCTCAGAGAAGGGCATAGTTTCGTCTTTCAAGAAACGCCTGGAGTACGTATCCAGATATGAACAGATGATATCTGAATACATCCCCAGAGTCCTTGCCAATCCCGTCTCAAACCCAGGAGTTGCTGTCATTATTAAAGAAGAAGCTTGTACGTTCTCTGTCCTGGGAATTAAAGTATGTGCCGCTGGAGAAGTTGGCAAATGCGAGCTCCCTTTATCAACATCAGTCTGGATAAGTGGAGCATGAGTCGAGCTCATTGCTGCAGCAGTTCCTACTAGTCAAAGGAAAAATAATCAGCATATAAAGAAAAAGAAATAGTAGAAACAGAATTTGAAATAAAATTCTACCAGGCTGAGGTTCATATTCTATATGTTGAGGGAGTCTCGCATCCTCTCGCAGTCGATCCATAATGGTGTCTGACACCTGCTTTATGTGACTACTACCAGCTCCAAAATTACTGGGTGCTGGAGCATTATCAGGAGATTGAGCAGGTTCAGAACTAAGCTCCATTCTATTTCCTCTGATTTTATCTTCATCATAATGAGTGGAAGTCTCAGGATGCCAATCCTCTTCCTCTTCAGCCTCTTCTTCTTTCTCAGAGTGTTCTTCTTCAAACACTCTTAGATCCCCAGCTTCAGGATGGGTCTCTGATCCAGAATCCATGATATTCACATCAACATCTATTTCTTGAGATGGATGAATCTCAGGAACAGCAACAATAGCAAGCTCAGGTTCTTGAGTTTCAATTTCTATGGACTCGGTATTGACTGCAGGTTCAGTCTCTTCTGGAATGTTAGTTTGAAGAATGATGTCTTTAAAACATTCTTCAATAACTCATCAGCAGCTGATAGTTCAGACGTTAGCACGTCTTCATCGCCTCTGGCCGAAGAAATGTTTTCTTCAACCTGAGTTTCTTCAATTTGATTAGGTTGAAAAGATGGAACTTCCGGTTGTTCCCTAACTTCTGCCCCGGGAGCTGGTTCTTCTTCTCAATATTCAATTTGATCATCCAATGCCTGGATGACACCCTCTTTCCCGTGTTCAAAAGGGATAATCCTCATCTCTGAAGGTTCAGCAGCTACTCTACTTGTCGTCAGGACAGTCGACTCTACCTCAGTCGGTTCAGCTGAAGTTGCTGGAAGATGAACATGATCAGATTCTGTTCTCTCTGTGGAAACTGTTTTATCGATCTCTGGCAAGATCCCTCCACTCATAATAGTTTCCAGGAGTTCATTGCCCTTCATCTTTCCGACAGTCTTCTTGACGTATTTGCCTCTCGATCTCTTTTTTATCAAAGGAGCATCGTCTTCATCTGTATCTTCATCTTTGTCGACAGCATCGTCTTCATCAACGGGGATGCCACCTAGAGATGAGGTGGCAGTTATTGAAACTCCTTTCTTCTTGGAAGTCTGAGACTTAGTACTCTTTTTAGAGACTGTCTCAGATTCATCACTTCGTTTCCTCTTAGAGATGGACACGAATATTGGAGGAAGAACTTCATCAGGAAAGTTTTGCTCCAGAGATAATTCATATAAGGGCTCAACTTCCGCAGTCTCATCTTCAGGTTCCGGAGTAAATCGTTGAATAACAATCTTCTTCTTCGACCTCTTTGATGGAGCTGGGTCGTCTTCTGCAACAAAAGTCTTCAAATGAAAACTCGGCACGAAAGTGCTCGATGAAACATAGAAGCGGGCGTATGTATAGAGCATTTTCGTCCCCGCCCTGGATAAAGGATTCGGCATAGAGAATTCAACTTTTGTATCTCTAGCCGTGAAGTATCTCCATGCCCGAGCTCCATCAATTAGTCCTCCACGAGTAGAAAGGCAGGTGGTGGCATTCCCAACATGAAGTTGGTCATATCCGAATTGCCGAGCAAATCGGCTTGGTAGATATGGTTCTAAGTACGTCATTTCTTCATGACGATATACCAGGTGAGATGGCCGAATCCGCTGCAGCCATTGAAAAGCTACGTCATTTAGCCTGTGCCCTTTTTCTCCGTCTATCATGTTCAGAGGCATGCTCTCATAACCCAGTGGCGGAGGAGCACATTGAATCGACCAATGTGATGATCGGTTCAAAATATTTCTGCATTCTGGAAGAGTGTGAACCTTCCAGAAAGTTTCTCCGGCGTACTTCTCTAAAAAGAGGCTGCCGCTCCCTCCTGCTCCCGGAGGTATCAGACCGTCGTGATGGAGAAGAAGCCAACCATACAAATAAGTATAGGGCATCTCTATTCTTGGGAATTCATCGATCATCTTCCTTTGATTCGACAGCATATTGGTTACAAAATTTCGAAGACCTGCGTTCAGCCTGCAAGTCATCGCTGATAATAAGTCTGTCTTATAGCCGTACATAAGGCGCACTGCTGCAAAAACAACGCCTCTATGTATTCTATCCAGAGAGCTGGAGCCAGGAACAACAAATCTTCTTAGCCAGAGAGAGAGGAATCCGGCTAAATGACCGTTCTTTGATAAAGGTTTTCCACTCTGTCTCACATATGATCTGAAGGTGGTTCCGGCTTTAAACTCATACCAGTCTTCATTGATTGTGAAATCTTTACAGTCATACTTCTCTAGTAGATTGGTGATTTCACTCTCAGAGAGGAGCTTGAAGGAGTTAATTTGATACCTTCTCTTCTCATTTATCTTCTTCTCATCTTTCCCACGATTCATGAAAAGATAAGACATCCACTTCTGGATGTGGCAGCCGGCTTCCTCTTTAGTACTTTTATAATACAGAGTGCATGTGCCGAAATGGCACATCATCTCTTCAAACAGATGCACCATCTCCGGGTTCTTCTCCGACAGAAAATTTAGCTCCTCGGTTGAAGGCACATATTTTTCATATGGCAGTGTGCCTGAAGGCAGATGAGAGATGTATTCCATCTCATGAAGGGCAAAACCCATCTCCCCTTTGGGAGTCATAAATGTTTCCGTCCGGTGGTTATATCTTTCAACCAAGGCCAGGAATAGAAATGGGTTGGGTTTGAAGCCGTAGGAGGAATTGACGATCGCGTCATAGAGATTTATCTGCTTCAGCTCATTCTCAAACTTCTCCAAAACCCAATGGACCAGAGTCCTCCACCTCATATTCTCCTGATTCATTAAGCCTATCATCCTCGGCGTCGAATCAGTAGGATAGAATGCCTTCTCATTTGCCCTGAATTCATTTATGAAAATAGGCGTCCTGAATGGCATCAATATAGATGAGTCTTCGGGTGGCACACATCCCGGCTTCAAACCTCGAAACAAGGATACGTGATTCTCCGGAGCACTGTAGAATCCGTCTTTCTTGTAAATGATTCTGCTCGCCTTAGCTTGCTGATTTTTTGTTAAGTGCCATGTCATCTTTCTGGGGTAACTGGCGTACATGAATCGCATGATAGACAAACCCCTAGATACCTTCGGCCAGTACATGGGCTTCCTTGCATTACCTTCAAAATAGAAGCAGACCTTCTCCCTATTGCCTTTTGGTTGTGACTTATGTGCTATGGCATCCCCAAACAGAAAAGCTGGTTTCTTATGAAGTACCAAATCAAGACTTTGGAGTGGTTCACCATTTATCAGACAGAGCAGAGTGGTATGATCTTGATTCTTCAACAAAGATAGTCTGGCTTCCGGAGTGTCAAACTGAGGAAACTGTACATGAGATAAATCATGTTTGAAAGAGAAGCTCAAATGTCCTTCATAATCAGCTTCTTCACTTCGGATGTTCACTACAGAAAAGAAAAGAAAAAAAAGATCAGACATGTTTTGTCACGCAAACTTTAGAAAAATTTATGTCTACGAGCCTTATGCGTGTTTAACAGTGTTCAAAGAAAATTTCATAAGTCACGCAGACTTCAGACAAAGATCAAAAAGACACGCTGAATGATTTATTCACGCATGTGATTAATTCACGCAAAGTCTAGACAGATTAGAATGAAAAGTCACGCATCATTGCCAGAATCACATTGAAGTGAAAATGACAAAAAAAAATGCTGACAGATCAAGACTAATCTATCCAGAGGATGACTCTCAGAAGTCTGCATGAATAATTCAACATTGACATCTCTGCCAATATATGAAAAATCACGCAGAGTCATGAGAGCCATGCTTATTTGCGTGAAACACAGAGCTTCGTAAACACGAAGATGCGAAGTATGGCCAACCCTAAAGAGGGGGCATACTTTATTAATATCCTTTGCCCTAAGAAGGGGGGATATATTTTGAAAGTTCATTATTGATTGTTTTAAGAATCCTAAGATTTCTATGTGGAGTTCATCTTCATCAGTTCGTCTTTATCAGTTCGCATCCCCATCTGTCACTTACGTTGCATAGGGGGATGAGTAGCTTCGCGGCGAGGAAGTCTGTCGGTGGTGGCACGCGAAGACGTCGCAGGGGCCTTGCCCTTAGCCTGAGCGTCGATCTTAGGAGCCATTGCTGAGAAGGAGAAGGAGAAGTCGGGGAATACGAAGTTTCTTTTCTGTGTAGGATTTTCTCTCTCTAAAGCAAGTAAAGAAAGAAGGAAGTGATTTATGGCCTTTTTATAGGTTCACGAAGAATTTCAAACGGCAAAGTCATCATTTGCTTCGATATAGGAGTTTTGCACGGGATCCTAAACCGCACAGAATCCCAACAGCCCAATCATTTCAGAAGAAATCTTTTCCTGAATCATCTCAGCGTGACTAAATTCATTTTATCATCTCGATTTCAAAGTATTTCGAAATAATTTATTATTTTTCAAAAACTTTGAAGGGGGTTTTGTAGGCCTCAAAAATGAAGTCATGCTGAGTTAATACAGCCTATCAGAACAATGTCTAAAATATACGCTGAGTTCTATCAGACCATTTTCTCAAATATACGCAGAGTTTAAATGGTACACAGAGATAGCTCATCATTTGTCAGAGTGTCATTATGACTGACAGCACGACAGTCAAAGAATGTCTCCTCGTATGCCACATATGCACGGGACTCGAGAGATCTCAGTCGACTATTGCATGAATTTCGAAATCTTCCTCAACAAGATTCAGTCTTCATCAAGTTGGCGTACCAAAAAGACCTTATTGTCATTTAATGTGACTGACAAGGCAATCAATGTCAGAGATTTTGTGTCAGTCGAGGCACGTCGAATCAAGACAGCTGGCCGTTCTGACTCAAGTCTGTGTGTATTTTGAACTTCTATGTTCCTTCCTCAAGTTTGCGTGAATTTTGAGCTTTCTGTCTCAAGTTGGCGTGTATTCTGAAGCTTTCTGCCTTAAGTTGGCGTGTATTCTGAAGCCTTCTGCCCCAAGTCTGCGTGGATTTCATCTTCAACCAGTTGGCGTGGATTTTATCTCAAATTATCAGATTGGAGTACGTGGCAGACAGGCCACAAATCTCTCGTATACGTGCTCAGTAACTTGCACACGACTCATGCACGATTGCCATGTGTCCAACAGTTACAGGCCACGTCTAGTAACTGCTCATTAACCTTGCGTACGTTTGAGTCCTGCGTGATTATCAACTATACATAGATTATGAAGACAGTTATCTTTTCAGTTATTTTTGACTCTATAAATAGAGTCCTTTTCTCATTCATTGGATAGATACATAGATATCTAAATTGCTGTCGAATTCTTGAGAGCTTTTCTTCTTCGCATCGTCTAAGGGATAAAGCGATCGTCTTCTAGATCGGATTCCTACAGTTGTATTTTCCCAGAAACACAATAAATAAAGTGAATTTATTTATGGAAAACAGCTGCGAATCTCTATTAAAAATATCTCTTCTATAAAAGGAACACGAGCATGCATTGTACAAGTGCAACTCCAGACTTCTATGGCATCACCCCTTAGCAAGGACGAACGATTCAGCGTGAATCAAAGCGAAGGCGAACGATTCTCCGAATCAGGACGTGACAGGTAGGGTGGTTGCGGTGTGTTGGGGAAAGGGCGGTCGGAGGGTCTGGTGGTGATGGAAGTGTTGGTGAAGGCGGCGAGGGACGCCAGAGTTGGCTCGGTCATAGAGGCTGGGTCGATGGAGGTGGTGGTGGTGAAACATGGAGGCGACGACGATAACAAATATGGTGAGGTGGTGCCAGTGGTGAATGGTGTCACGACCCGCACCCTAGAGTAAGAGCACGAGAAGTGGGTACGTCCAGCCTACGCCGCAGTGTCGGCGGTAGATCGCTGTCCTAGGTTAATGCATCTAACAGTATAAGGCTAAACAGTTTATACTCCCCGAATGGGGGTGACATAGCAGAATGTAAACTCAATCACAACTAAGGAAGAAGAAGTACGATATGATATAAAACTCAAAATGAAATACCGAAGATCAGAAGAGTCTAAGTGTCTAAGATAACATCTCAGCAACATCCAGAAATACAAGTCTCAACTACTGAATATGAAAGAATATATACAATCCAGATCCCAAATGGCAGTAATAGTAAAACCTAGACTAAGGAGCCTCAGTCTCTATAGCTAATGGATCCGACTGGAAATCCGGATCACTGGTGTCATCTAGAGCTGTCCCGTAGAAGGTATCCACACAGGCCTCCTCCTCGTCCTCTGTAATATTTTCAACAGGTCCAGTCAGGACAGGAGCGAGCACAATACATCTCAACAGATCAAAGTAGGTTAGAAAATATAATTATGCAGTAAAGTAAGATACAGGAACTGAAGAAAGTACAAAATGTAAACCGAGAGAGAACTGTAATAGAAATATCTACTATAAGTAGAGAACTAATAGTGGCTAGTGAGTCAGAGTACAATATAAACATATGAATGGCATATGAGATTCTGATGAGACACTACGGAGGTGATCAGATGAGATACTACTTGGATATTATTTACATGTCTACTTCTACTCCCCCGTACCCTCAATCAATACACAAGGATCCAGCCAGGTTATGTTATGATCCATGCAATGGCCCACAAGGGATGATACACGGTAGGCCCAAAAATGGGTGATTCTAGGAATGCCCATAAATGGGTGATTCAAGGAAGACTCTGTGATCATGAGAGTACATGTCACAAGTGATCAATAAACCATGAAGCATAGTGATACACAATGTAAGTGAAATGCACAGAACATGTAGTATCCGATGCTCCCTGAGGGGATAACATCTCAAGAAGGGATCCATATAGTACTAATCCGTCTGACCAACGTGACAGTATCAAGTAAAGTAAATTAAAATAGAAGAATAATTCTAATATGATATGAAATGATCAGAGAATGTACTCGCCTAGTATCCTGAATATCTGAAGAGAATATACCGTCCGAGGAGTGGTGTCAGACTACTATAGAACAGTACAAGTCACTACATGTCTAAAATAATGAAATAGACTGCTACAATGCATCTACATGATGTTTGGGGTCAATCTAGGCTAAAGTCAACCTTTGGTCAACTCTAGTCAACCCTAACAGTCAAACTAGGTCAATTCAGGTCTAATTAAGTCAAACTAGGTCAAACGAGGTTAAACTTGGTCAAACTAGTCTAGGTTGGTCAAACCTAGGCTTAACCTGTCAATTCTAGGTCAATCTAGACCAAGGTCAACTCTTGGTCAACTTGGTCAACTCTAGAAGTCAAACTAGGTCAATTAGGGCTAACCAAGTCTAAACTAGTCAAATTAGCCTATGCTAGTCTAACTGGGTCTAACCAAGGCTATACAAGCCTACAACCAACACACATACCTATACACATATATATATACAAACACTATATACATTATCCATATCATATCAATATGCATATTTACATATATATATATATGCATATACATACACTACACACATATATATTATATATAGTGAGATAGAAAGAGAGTGAAAGAAAGTCAAGTGTGTGTGTGTGTAGCATATGTGTATATGTCATGATATTTTGTGTGTGTGCATGTATGTAATTCATATGTGTGTGTGTGATTCCATTTCAGAAATGTGTGTGTGTGTGTGTGTGTGTGTTGAGGGGGAAATTCATGTGTGAGTGATAGCTGATTTGTGTGTATGATGATGATGATTCAGTTTTGTGTGTGTCATGATACATATGTGTGTGTATGAGTGCTATGAGAGGGTGAGCTATGAGTGTTAAGTGACTGTGATATAATATAGGGTGTGTGTGTAAGAGAGGAGTACAATGTGAGGAAAAAACAGAATGTGTGGACTGGGTATGGGGAAATAACAGAATGTGTGTGTATGTGTTGGAGTATTGTGAGGGAAAACATAGGCTAGCAGGTACTGTGAGTGTGAGGGAGTTTCACATGTGAGTTTGCAAAGTGTGAGGAATAAACAGGAAGTAGGTTTCAGTATTTTGTGAAACCAGTGATATGTGTTCAGGAAATTATTCCAATTGAACCCAAATAACTGCCTAACCTATTAAAATCAGTAAAGCAATTTAAGTATCAACCAACCCTCATGACAGTTTAAAGGAGAATGAAAATCAGGAATTGATTTGAGCAAAACCCAAACCACAATGACAGTTAAACATATCAAATTGATTCCCAAAACCCATATGCATCTACACAAATCAAAACTTGCCTATCCATCATTCATCAGTTATGTAGGTGGGTCCTTTTATCATTCAAACATCATAAAAACACAGGAAAACAAATTCAATTTCAGAAACATCATTCAGCCAATGTGTATCAGTGCAATGACAGTACACATAGGGAATTCGAATTTTCGAATTCAAAACTCCATCAAAATGACAAATAAAGGGTGGGTAATTAATAACAAACATGTGAGGGAACTATAGAGTGCATTCATGTCCAGGAATTGGACACGAATTGTGTCCAAACAACACGTGTTCACAGACGCTGACAGTGCACGAACAATCATCGTGCACGCGTGCACGCGCGTGTAACACACGATACACGACACGACACGATACGTGCTCGTGTCCAGAGGTTCACCTAAGATAGCTCTAGGTCTGACACACCCTGCGCTACGTCCACGAGTCCCACAGATACGACATGACACGCGTGTCAGTCGTGCTTGTGCACGCGCACAGCAGCTCGTGCGCGACAGTGCACGACCAATGCGACCCCGATTTCTTCTCGGGTAGTGTACGAGATGCTCCCAAATTTTGGCAGCATGGTCGCAGACGTTGCCCCAAGGTTCACACAAAAAATCAGGATACGACGTGTCCTGTGTCCAGAGATATGGAGCCCGTGATGCAGGACACGGCCTACGGGCACGTGCTGCGTGTCCACACGTAAAAATAGGACACGAATGGACACGAAACATACTACTACCTTCACAAAAATTAATACACACATTGAGATATACAAATCCATGCAATTACGTTTCAAAAATACGAAAATTAATTCCTATGTGGCATTTCTACAAACACCTAGTATATCAATACGATACCTGTCCGATACGGACACGAAATGGACACAACTCGACACCAAACCTATGCTAGCAGCTAGGGGACTCCTAGGGCTTTCCAAATATGCAAAGAAATCAGGAAAACTATAGGTTTAGGGATCATTTACCTATTGATGAGCTTTTCAAGAAAAACCCCTTTCTAGAACTTTTTCCTTTGATAGCAAACTCCACCAAATTGCTCTTCCACTGAAATTTTCTTCCATGGACAGAAAGTATAGATGAATTAGATCCTAATGCAACTTGTTTGGATTAAAAAGGAATTAAAATGGATTTTCTAGGATTTTCTAAGGATGGGATTTACCTCTTTTTCCCAAATGTGAACTTTCTAAAGGAGGCTAACCTAATGGAAGGGAGTATAAATAGGGGGATGATCCCTAGGTGGCTGGCCATAAATGCTAGGGTTTAGGATTTTGGGATTTAATCCAAGGGCTCTCATCACATCTAATCTATTCAATGGCTAGAAATCTAGGTTTCCCCTTCTAGTCAAGTTGCAACCTATTCCTTTCTAACAAGTCATGACTTAACCCAACTAACCCATACTAAATAATACTAACCATGGCTAACTAGACTAGCTATGATTAATCTAGGTTAGGTCCAATCTAGGTTAGGGCTAAACACAACACAAGACAATCAATTAAAGAATATTTAAATCACACCATTCTAAATAATCATTTTAAATTCCAAATAATATATATTAAATTCAAATAATTCAAATGACAAAAATATCCTCAAACTAAAAATGATAAATGAATTACCCTAACCACATGGCTAGGCTCTAGGTCACTATCTCTAGGGTTACACTAGCAAAACACCAAATCACAAGTCATGATTTTAAATATTTAAAAATGATTAAAAATCACCAAAAATCATAATATGAAGTAAATATCAATAAATAATAATTATAATTACAAAATTTCAAAATTACCCTCATCTGGAAAACTGGGTGTTACAATCCTACCCCCCCTTAGAAAAATTTTGTCTTCGAAACTAAAATGTTCATACTCCTTCTAGGTCAAACCCCCACAATCAAAGTCTCAGAACTTAAACAAATCATACGATTTAAAAGGACGACATACATGGTCATGGCATACGGTGGTAGTGAAAGTCTCATCTAGGTATACAAGTCATGCTAAACCAAAACGGTCATAGGGTATCAAAACATACAAGCAATCAGGGGTGTTAAACTGGAAAAGATACATAAATAACAAATCATTAAAACTGTAAGGCAGTCTACCATCCTATATGAAAACTGATACTTATCAAAAAAAAGATAACTATCAATTATCTATAAGGGGTACTATTCAAAGAAAAATCAAAATCAAAAGTTCAAGGGACAGTTGTCAATAGCATTGAAATCCAATCACAATATATTAAGAATATTTAGTCTCGATACGATCTAAGTTGATCAATTCTAGGAAATCAAGATTTGGGCAATATGGAGGACAAGGTCATCGAAGTCTGAGCACGAGCATACAAGGATGGAGATTCAGGTCATATTTAAATTTGATTCAATTGAGTACAAACCCAAGACATTAATGTGATAAGAAAGGATGATCAAGGTTGATTGGTCGTAATTAAGGGAGCTAGGATTCAATGATATTGAAAACCTTTTAGGGAAAACAAGGAAAGATTTCATAAGAAGTCAAGTTAATCATCTCTCTCTAATACCATCAAGTTTATCATTTGCCAATCATATTTTTATCTCACAAGTCCCAATATAAAAATCAACCTTTATATGACTATCATCAAAAAATTTATAACCTTCAGTCATCTAAACCTTTACTATGATCACCATAGACAAAATTCCAAACTTCTAAAACATTTTCCACGAAGCATACCCCTCTTATTTAGGTATCAACACTTATTCATTTAATCAAATTTTCAAATTCCTTCACCTCGTCCTAATTTAGATCTGAAACCTCTAAATCCAGTTTATGAAATCCTTGAACTTGTTTAATTCAAGTCTCGTATTTATTCAACCCTAATACCACTATGTAATACAAAATTTATTCTTATTTATAAATCAACCTTCATATTTTCTTCAACGTTCACCTTCAAATATTATCCTTTTGAATTCTACAATTTTTCCCCAATCATCTAAAATAATTCCTATAACTTAAAATCCTTGTGTTCTCTCTGTCTCTAGTCACCCTCTTATAATATCTAGTTCAATTTTGCATAATCATTGAATATAATTAAATTCTCCTTTCCGTTTCTAAATTTCTACATAGCCTTATAGTAAAAGTTCCCAAGAATCAATAACCAATATTTTCTAAGTTCTCAAAACTAGGTTGACCTCTGATATCCTCATTAGTTTTTTTTTGAAATACATCCATGAATTACTCATAACCAAAATTTTTTGCGATTGTTTCTAAATTGATAACATTTATCTCTCAATTCATTCTAAACCTTTACCACATCAAATTTTTCATATTTGACATCCAACATTCTGATTCCTACAAAATTATCATATGATAAACAATTACGTCATTTTCAAACTAGATGATTTACGTCACTTCCTCAACATTTCTTAGGTAAAATGATATGAAGATTCAAGGGTTTTAAGGTATAGCTGACAGAATTAGGTACGAGACAGAGAATTGATGTAATCAGGACAGTTATATAAGACACGGAATGATGATAATAAAATATTGGCAGGAAGAGAATGATAATAGAATCTGTTCTGCTTATCTGTTTAAAAGAAGGAACCAACTACTGAATATGATATAGAACTCAATAAAATACAGATGATCAGAAAAGTCTAAGTGTCTAAGATAACATCTCAGCAAACATCCAGAAATACAAGTCTCAACTACTGAATATGAAAGAATATATACAATCCAGATCTCAAATAACAGAAATAGTAAAACCTAGACTAAACTAGTCCCAAGACAACATAAGTAAGATAAAGCCTAACTAAACTAGTCTTGGCAGTAGGGATAATGTCATCAGCTAGAGCTGGGTCCTCCTGAGAGTACAGCTCACAAGTGTCGTCTAGGGCTGTCCCATAGAAGGTATCAACACCAGCCTCATCCTCGTCCTCTGTACATTCAATGGTGCCCAATCAGGACAGAGCGAGCATAATACATCTCAACAGTTCATAGCAGGTTAAAAAATATAATCATGCAGTAAAGTAAGATATATGAACTGAAAGAAAGTACAGAATGTAAACAGAGAGAGAACTGTAATAGAAATATCTACTATAAGTAGAGAACTAACAGTGGCTAGTGAGTCAGGGTATAATATAAACATGTGAATGGCATAGGAGATTCTGATGAGACACTACGGAGGTGATCAGATGAGATACTACTTGGGTATTATTCAGATGTCTACTTCTACTCCCGTGTACCCCCAATCAATACACAAGGATCCAGCCAGGTTATGTTATGATTCCATACAATGGCCCACAAGGGATGATACATGGTAGGCCCAAAAATGGGTGATTCTAGGAATGCCCATAAATGGGTGATTCATGGAAGACTCTGTGATCATGAAAGTACATGTCACAAGTGATCAATAAACTATGAAGCATAGTGATACACCATGTAAGTGTAATGCACAGAACATGTAGTATCCGATGCTCCCTAAAGGGATAACATCTCAAGAAGGGATCCATATAGTACTAATCCGTGTGACCAACGTGACAGTATCAAGTAAAGTAATTTAAAGCAGGAGAATAATTCTAAACAGGATATAAAATGATCAGAGAATGTACTCGTCTGGTATCCTAAATGTCCGAAGAGAATATACCGTCCGAGGAGTGGTGCCTGACTCCTATAGAATAGTACAAGTCACTACATGTCTAAAATAATGAAATAGACTGCTACAATGCATCTACATGATATTTGGGGTCAATCTAGGCTAAAGTCAACCTTTGGTCAACTCTAATCAACCCTAACAGTCAAACTAGGTCAATTCTAGTCTAATTAAGTCAAACTAGGTCAAACGAGGTTAAACTTGGTCAAACTAGTCTAGGTTGGTCAAACCTAGGCTTAACCAGTCAATTCTAGGTCAATCTAGACCAAGGTCAACTCTTGGTCAACTTGGTCAACTCTAAAAGTCAAACTAGGTCAACTAGGGCTAACCAAGTCTAAACTAGTCAAATTAGCCTATGCTAGTCTAACTGGGTCTAACCAAGGCTATACAAGCCTATAACCAACACACATACCTATACACACATATATATACAAACACTATATACATTATCCATATCATATCAATATGCATATGTAACACCCAGTTTTCCAGATGAGGGTAATTTTAAAATTTTGTAATTATAATTATTATTTACTGATATTTATTTCATATTATGATTTTTGGTGATTTTTAATCATTTTTTTAAACTATTTAAAATCATGACTTGTGATTAGGGTGTTTCATCTACCACATTTCTAGTTTGAATTATTTGAATTATTTCTAGTTTGAGAGTATTTTTGTCATTTGTTTGAATTATTTGAATCTAATATATATTATTTGGAATTATTATGAATTATTGAGATTTATTAGAATTTATATGATTTTTGGTATAATTTAATTAAGGGTTAATCTAGACTTGACTAGTGTTGACTTTGGAGCCTAACCTAGAAGCTAACCCTAACTAAGGTGACTTGGTTTACTATGTAACCTTAATCTAACCTAGATCAACCCATGATTTGGTCATTTAGACTCAAGTTAGAATATAAGGCTTTTAGTCATAAGCCATGACTTATGGTTTTGAAACCAATGATTATTAACTTAAGCCATAGAGGCCCAAAGCCCATAGCCCATTACTAGAAACCCTAACCCTAATCATCATGGCTGGCCACCTAGGGATCATCCCCCTATTTATACTCTCTTCCATTAGGTTAGCCCCCTTTAGAAAGTTCACATTTGGAAAAAGAGGTAAATCCCATCTTTAGAAATTCATAGAAAATCTATTTTAATTCCTTTTTAATCCAAACAAGTTGTATTAGATCCTAATTCATCTATACTTGCTGTTATTTGAGGATAATCCCAGCTTTGGGACAATTTAGGAGCATTTGGCTAGCAAGGAGAAATCCCCCATTTAGAGCTTTTTCAAGCTTTTTGCACCTATAGGTAAAACTCCACAAATTGCAATAATATTTCATTTTCTTTGCATTTAGGGCTAGATCTAGGAGTCCCCTAGCTGTCCCTGAAATTTGGGCACAATTCGTGTCCATTTCGTGTCCGTATCGGACACGTATCGTATTGATATAGTAGGTGTTTGTAGAAATGCCACATAGGAATTAATTTTCGTATTTTTGAAAAGTGATTGCATGGATTTGTAGATCTAGGTGAGAGTATTAATTTTTCTGAAGGTGTCCTAGTGTTTTGTGTCCTTGTGTGTCGTATATTTCACTTGGACACGCAGCACGAGCCCGTAGGCCGTGTCCTGCATCTCGGGGGGTATATCTCGAGACACAGTACACGTCGTGTCCTGATTTTTCGTGGGAAGCTTGGGGCAGTATCTGCTACGGGGTTCGTGTCATGCCTATGTGTCACGTGGACACGATTCATGCTGACACAAACCTAGTCCTACCCTAGGCAAACTCCCGTGCACAAGCACGAGACACGTGTCGCCTTGTATCGAGAGCACGAATGCTCGACACGGCCGCACGAGGCCCTGGTTGCACTATTTTCAGACACAGTTCATTTTGTTGGTTTTGACACGATTGTGTCCACTTTGTGGACACGTATAGGCTCGTGAGGACACGTGGGACGAGTACCTACCTCTGTACACCTATTTCATATATTGATTTCGAGTTTTTATTAGAATTTGGATTCGACTTTGTGAATTCCCCTAAATTTCTGATACTCTTAACTACACTGTTTGTTCTTGAGTTTAATGTCATTTCTTGATTTTTGTGACTTCTTAAATGTTTGATTTAGATCACCTACATGTGTTAGAGTTGTAGTTCATGTTAAATTTGATTTGTGTGATGCTATGGGTTGTTGGAATCAAGTTTTGGTATGCTAACTGTAAATTGGTTTTGCAAAAACCTGAGAACACTTGGACTGTTTTGTATTTCCTAAGTTTTTATTTTTCCTACTGATTTTAATCAGTTTAGTAGTTGTTGATTCACCTACATGTTAAGTAATAATGTACATGATTACTTGTGGTTTTTAGATGTGATTTTGGGATCGAATATTCGAATTCCCTGTGTACTGTCATTACACTGATACCCACTATGGTTGAATGTGTTCTGAATTTGATTTCATCTTTTTTTTCCTATTTTTTTATGTTTGAATGTTAATTTAGTTCATTTACATATCGGTTAACTGATAAAGGATTGATAGGTTAGCTGTGTTCTGTGTTATTGCTAGGAATCTTTGAAATGGGTTTTGTGTATTGATTTGGGGGAATTACCTATGACTGTTCAGAAACTAAAGCCTATGTTACTCCCTCAACACACACACACATAGTCCTCTTCACTCACAAAACTGAATCATAACACACACACTCTCACACACACAAAATTGGCACATACACACACAAATATGATTTTCCCTTACATTGCTATCACTCACATTATTACCTAGCCTATGTTTCTCCTCACACATATGAGTTTAACTCAACACATGCACACACATTCAGAATTTCCTCACACTCTCCACACATGTCACTGTTTTCCTTACTTGCTATCACACACACACTATGGTACACTCACATATGTCTTTCTCACACTACACATATACACATATGCATTTGACTCACACTCTCACATTGCCTCCACACTTTACACACTCACACACATTGCACACACATGAGAATATCACACACACACACACAAATGTCTACACATATATAATCCACACACACACATTTATGTATATATATATGTAGTGTATATATATGCCTATATATGTATAGATGTAAATATGCGTATTGATTGATATGGATAATGTATACAGTGTTGTATATATATATGTGTATAGGTATGTGTGTTGGTTTGTAGACTTGTATAGCCTTGGTTAAGACCTAGTTAGACTAGCATAGGCTAATTTGACTAGTTTAGACTTGGTTAGCCCTAGTTGACCTAGTTTGACTTCTTATAGGTCCTAAAAATCAAGTTGCACCCATCAAAGAAGCCATGAAAATCAAATTGTGCATCTTTCAAAGTGAACTGCGCAGGAAACAGATTGCGCAACAACTCAACTGCGCAAGTTGAACTGCGCACACATCCAAGCGCGCTAGCTGACGTGGCCGCGTCATCATTATCTGACAGAAAATCAAATCTTCTGACAGCTGACAGCCCGAAGAATGAGGAAACTGTTCGTTTTTCGTGCAGTACAGCGCTCGAGGAGAGCTGTACATGCAGCGCAAGCTACCAACCCAATCGAAGCGCAGTCTGCCATGTTCTCTGCAGCGCAGTTCAATCCCAGCGCAGTCTGAAGCCAGCGTATTTCATGTGGCGCACTCTAAGACAACTGACAATTTACACGTGGCCTACATGCCATCAATTGCTCACCACGTGGCAACAGTCTGTACACGACCAAGCGCATTTCAATCAAACAATGCCACGCGTCTCATACAGTTGGTCCACGATCGAGTAAATGCCAGCGCAGTTCGCTGCTTGCGCAGTCCAATGTCTGCACAATCCATCCTGCGTAATTCAGAATAACTAAAAATTAGTTATTTCCAGAACTCTATAAATAGAGTTTCAAGTCCTTCATTATGGGATCAGAAAGAATCAGAAAATCAGAATCAACATCAAATCATCACCAGAGATCAAGAGTTCTTGCCAAAGTGCTGCTGCATTCTTCAGAGGCTACCGTCTTCAAAGTTCATATCGTCCAAGGGATAAAGCGATCGTCTTCATATCGGATTCCTATTGTTGTACTTTCCCAGAATTCTATTGTAATCTTCTTACGAAGTTTATGAAATAAAGAAAACTTTTGTTTTTGCAAACAAAATGGCGACTCTGCTGGGGACGACTTTTTCCTCCGACGAGGAAGTGACAACTCAATGTGACATTGCGTCTATCGGAAAGACGCAGAAGATGCTGGTTGTAAAGGTCAACCAGACGGCCTACGAGGCGATGATCAACTCCGGGACTACTCGTCGCACTACGACTTCTGCCAAGAGTAAAGTTTGTTCAGTGTGGACTCCAAAGTCCTCTGCACAACCCTCTGTACAGCCTGTTGTCTCTGCTGCGCAGTATGCTGTCTCTGCTCCCAAAACTGCTGCGCAGTCTGCTGCCACTACTGCCCATGTGCAGTATACTGCTCCCCTTGCCAGTGCACAAACCACTTCCTATGCTGCTCTGTCAAAGTGCAAGACTCCTCTTCCCCTGGCGCAGTTGGCTGTAACTCTTTCTGCGCAGTCCACGACTCCAGCAACCGGAGTGCAACTCTAGCACTCTGAAATCAAGACTCCTGTTGTGCAAGCTGCTGTGACTGTGGCCAAAAGGCCATCTGCTAAAACTCATCATGTGCAACCAGCCAATGCGCCTACTGCTACTTTAACCCCTGCGCGAACTGTGTCAGCGCAGTCTAAGAGGGACAGCCCTTTATTTAATCTCTCTTCTTCTCACAGCAAAGGAAAAAACTCTACTCCTCTTCCCAAGCACCCTGCTGCTCCAGCACAATCCACTGGGGGTAGTCTGTTGACTATTCCTCCTCCGCCTCAGAACAAAAGAAAAGGCCCGTTGGTCTTTTCTCAAACTTCCTCGTCCTACGACTTGGAAGACAACAGAGGGAAACGCTCTTTAGCTAACCCTTCCTTAAAAAACAAAGAAAAGGGCCCTTTGGTCTTTTCTCAGTCTTTCTCGGTTTTTACCGTGGAAGATCAATCTGAACGTGCTTCGGCACCAATCAATACAAGAACTCTCTCAAATAAGAGTTCTTCTTCCTTCCTTGCCAAAGGGAAGTATACTGATCAAAGAGGTATTCTGCCTACTACGGTAGCAGAATTCTAAGATCTCCCAACTCTCAGGATATCTCGCTCAAAACAGAAAAAATTGCTGGTGTCTCAGACAGAAACCCCTGGGGGTGAATTTGCTGATCTAAGGACTTATCTCAATAGACCAACTTCGGCGAAACGCAAACAGCCAATACCGAAGACCAACCAGCATCAGAGGCAAACTTCCAGGATCAAAAATCCTGACACCTATGCTAATAAAATGAGTACTTCCCTGTACACTCAAGGGAAAATATTTGAAGAACCGGAACCATGTTCCGAATGTTGTCAAAGAACATATCCCTCAGACGTCTTCTCGTCCCGTCATTGTTCCTGATCTCCGAGAACACCTCAAACAAAAAACGGGACAACTTCTCAACACCTTCAGTTCAACCACTTGGACACCATTGTAATCACAAGGTTGTCATCAAGTGTTGTTGTCAGACAACAAAACGATCTGTCTTCGATCGTTTGAATTTTGCAACATCTGAACCTATGTCAGAAGATGAAGACGAAGTGTTGTACGCTTTCGTTAACATGACCTCTCGAGACACTGGAGGTAGGAAGTGCTCCAAGCATGGCAAGCCTCGCAAGCCCAGCCAGCGGTATTTAGATCTACTCCAAGAATCTTCTGAAGGAGTATTTCGACATACCAGATCCCGAAGCCGAGATACAATCGGTCAAAGGAATCTTCTCCAAGATCCTTCTGGTCATCTCCCTCTTTCTCACTCAGGAGATAATTCTTTCTCTGATTATGATGCATACAGCGAAAGTTCTGAACAGACAGTGTCTTCTACTGTACCTAGAGAAGTGACAGCTTATGTTGTCACTGAAGACCCAGATGCTTCCAGTTCAGCTAGTCAAGAACAACGAATAGCTACACTAGAAGACAAGCTGAAGACCATGGCTGAAATGGTTGCAAGTATGCATTCTATCATCGTGGCTCAACATACAGTACCACCGACTGTACCTGCTATAAATCCTGAGATCATAGCATCGTCGGTGCCTGTCAATGCAGGGCTGGGGGTAGTATCTTCTCAAGTACCTCCTGTACAAATTCAACCTACACCCAGTCAGTCAGGTGCTGGGGGTAGTGCTTACCACGCTGTTCCTCCCCCTAATACTCTGATTCAGCCTGCTCCTTCTACATCATTGGAGGATGCTAATGAAGCTATCAAACTCCTGCGCACTCAATTCGAGGCCTTCAAGGAGAAGGACAACTTACAGAGGTTGGGGATCAAACAACCCTACCCAGTTGAATAGAAGGAAGTCCCATTTCCTCCAAAGTACAAGATTCCAATAATCTCTCTGTTTGATGGCAGCGCTTCTCCTAGTCAGTTCATTAACCACTTTGAGGTAATGACTGTCTAACTTCAGCCAAATAACGCTCTTCTTACCAGGATATTCGTCGGCTGTTTAGCCGGTGTGGCATACGATTGGTACAGAAGCTTGCCCGATGGCTGTATCACTTCTTTCTCAGGTCTAAAACAGATCTTCTTGGAACGATTCTATGAGGGGATCAACGACATGACCATGTCAGCCCTTAATAAAATCAAACAAAGACATAATGAAACCGCTGAGAGTTTTATTGAAAGGTTCCGCCGTGAAGCTCTAAAAATGCCTCCTGGAACTCCGGCCGCTGTCACTATAGACACCTGCAAGTTAAATCTTTTGCCTATCATCAGCATGTGGACGGGGTCAACTCTGTTCCAAGATTGGCCATCCTTCATTGTCAACACTAAAGCAGCTGAAGTTAGCGCTGACAAGTTTAAGAAGTTGGGGGTACTGTAGCTCCACTTCCCGAAAATTTTAAAATATTTTTTTATTATTTATTTTAATTTAAATGGTGATTTTTAGATTTTATAAATAATTAATTATTGGCTTATTGAATTTTGTTATTATTATTATTAAGGTTATATAATATTAATATTATTATTGTGGTTATTAAATATAAATTATTTATAATTAATAATTATTATCATTTTATTTTTTATCAAAAGATATGGGTCTATATATAAAGGTATAATATGTATGGGTGGATGTATATATAAATATATGAATGTAGGTATATATATAGATATTATATATGAAATTGTATGTATACATAATTATATATTATAGTGTAATTGAATGTATATATAATTACATATAATGGTGTAATTGTATGTATATATAATTATATATAATAGTGTTGTGTGTGTATATATATATATATATATATATATATATATATATATACGTACACACACACACGTAAATGTATATATATGCGTATATAAATGTATATGTGTATATATATACGTACGTGTGTGTGTGTACGTATATATATATATATATATATATATATATATATATATATATATATATATATATATATATATGTAGTTAATATGATAATGAAAAGAAAAAAGAAAAAAGAAAAAAAGAAAGAAAAAGAATGGGAAACAGCAACTGGCCGAGCCAGGCCCAGCTGATCGGCCAACAGGCCATCCCAGCCCGGCCTGCACTCAGGCCCACCCAACATCCCCTCAAACAGCAGCCTGAACTAAAACCCAAGACCCGCCCAGTCCAAGAGCCAAAAGGCCGAGCCCGAGCCCCGCTTAAAATCCCCATTGGTTCTGTTAAGCAGAACAGAACAGTAGACAAAACCGAGCGAAACCCGACTCCTACGCATATCATATCGCGAGCAGAGGAGTTCCTCAAACCCTAGCACGCCGTCACCTTCCCCACGCGACCCCAGGCCCGACGCGCCGCCCAGGCGGCCGTGCGGCACCGCAGCCACCGCCGGTCGTACGGCAGGAGGCCGCGCGCGCGCAGGCGCGTGCACATGCGCGGAGTAGAAAGACAGCAGTGCAGTCGCAGAGCCAACTTCGTGGCCAGAATTCTCCCTCCTCGATCGATGAAACGTCGTCCCGATTGCTCAGGTACGACCACAATATAACCAACTTCAATTCCCTTTAAATATTTCGATTTGTTCTGCATTATAAGCATCGTAAAACGAGCACGAACTTTGCCGAAAAACTGGTCTTGAACAGTTCACAGAGCAGTCCTAAACACCCAACTTCACGTCGAATTTCCCACCAATCTATCCTTCGAATCAGGAAACTTTCTAAACAGAAGTTAAACCCAACATATAGGGCTAGAAAATTCCAGTAGGAAGTTTGTAGAAGTTTGCTTTGTACAGAGAAATAAACATATGTAAACTTCGTCAAAAACCTGTTTTTAAAAACATAGTAAACCATCAACGCGACGTGCATCCCACCATTCGGGTGACGTCGTCGTGCACCGTAAGCATCGAAAGGTGCGTAACGGTTTCGTGGTCGTGTGGGCTTTGATGGAATTCAAATTGGTCGCGTGTGTGCGACGAATTTGATGCGTATCCGTCAAAATTCACCGTATCGTGCACTTTGTAAATTTCTCAATTACTTTGTGTACGCTCGTCAGATCGAGAAGAAACTTACGCCAACAGGACCGTATCAATTTTTTGGTTCTGTATGCCAAGTTTGGTCCAATTCTGAGACAGTAGAATCGGAACGCCGTTTTGCGGGCCCCACGGTCCCACTCAACGGGCAATTTTGTGCACGGCCCGCCGAAATCCAACTCTGGACATACGGTTGGGTTTGTATCAAAAAACCGGATTCGTAGACATGTAGTTTGATGACTTTAGAGACCATTGACTCTGGCATGCTTTTCGGTGCAAAACGGGTCCAACGGCGGACATCCTTTTTACCCAAAATTACCGTTTTGCCCCTGTATCCAGAATTGGACTTAAGGACAGGCAATCCTAGCTAATTTGACTATTCTAAGAACGTTGGCAATGTTTATTTCAGCATCTGGAGACTTCTGTATGTGTTGACTGATTGTGGCTCATTGAGTGGTATAATATTATTGGTTTCTCCAGCTAAGGACCTCAGGCAAGTGCACTTTCTGATTGCTTTCCGATTCATAGTAGTCTTTTATTTCATGTCTATACATATATCTTGCTGCTTGTTGACAAGCTCGTCACACGGAGTAGTCGGGAGGGAAAATATCTTAGTAGACATGTGGACTACCCAGAACTATTCTCCGTGTCTTTCGTGAATGCTAGCCGCTGCACACGACACGTGCAGTGAGCCTGATTTACCCCCTAGCCGTTCACATATCGAAACAAATATTTCACACCACCTAGATTGATGTCTTTTATTAGTTTTTCCATGTTTACTTCTCTATCGTGCTATGTCATCAGTTTTCTTACTAGCTTTCATATTCCATATGCTATTTTCATGTCTTGTTAATTCTATTGTGTTTTGCATTGTCGTCGATTTGTGTACTTATTCCATTCCTGACTGGAAACCAATATTTTTCAGGTTTAGTCGCGATCACTGTTAGCATTGGGAAGACTTGGGTATGCTGAGGACAACCTAGAATAGAAAGCAATTGTATCAATTTCTTTGATTGTAAAACATTATTTCTCCTTTAAATATAAATGTTGTAAATGTTGTAATAAATTAGAAATTTGAATGAACAGCAAATATTTATTTTTGAGCATCTATTTCTTACGAGCTTGACAGCGTTCTACCGTCGACTCTGCGGCGTAGGCTGGCTTGGACACGTCTCGTATCCGAAAAGCGGGTGCGGGTCGTGACAAGTTTTTGTGGTGGCCCATGCAGGTCAGTTTTTACAAAATATTGCGAACTCGTGATGGTACGTTAGTCGTACTATTGCTAGCCTGCGACTAGGAATTGCTCATTCACAAACTAGGATGTAAATGATTTAAGAGAATGACTAGGACTAGGAGTCCCTTGTTTAAATTGACCGTTGGGTAGTTAAGGATGTTTGATAGGCCATGCTATTTAGAATTATTAAATTTAGATAGCTTGTCAGGTTTCTACAGATACACTGATACTTTTGATATGACTTTATGATCCAATGTGGATCTACTATTCACATGATAAGTTAGACTTTCCTAGAATTAAGGTTCTAATCTTGATAAATTGTTCAATTTCCTTTACTCTATTAGATATAAACATCACTTCATGAGTTAGAATTGCCTGTTTTAAATTCTATGTCGTGGTAAGGAATTAGTTTAAATTTTCTGATTCTGTTATTTGTATACAAATCTCGAGGTAGATTGATTTGAGATTTTTCCTCAACCATAGAAATGCATATGACATAGATACTAGAATGCTTGTATTTCTTTCGTCTTTAATTATTTCCTCCATGTTAAGTCTGTTATTTTAAAATATAGTGATTGATAGGACAAATACCTACGCTCTATTTTAGTCAACTTGTTTGAATCTCTAGAAGCTCATGGATTTTACGGTTATGGTTAGAGAAATATTAGCTAACCCATAAAGTTTAGACAGCAGCGCACTGTCGTCAATTATTTGAGAGTGGAGAACGTGGGTTCACTGCAGCCAGCAGCGCACCGGCGAGGCACAACCCATAAAATTAAAATCATTTCGAAGAATTGTAGGTTATGGAAAATTTCTAAAACTACGTCCTCTTGACCTCTTTAGATCTTAGATACCCTTGTGTTAATATAAGGTAGAGCATCTGATAGCTTATCACACCTGAATCACGGAACCAAGGGTTGTCACAGCCAGGGTATACAGGCGAGGCATAACTCCCGGTGAAATGATTTCAGACGTGATTACCAGTTTAGGATACTATAGAGAATATAAATGCCCTGTGTACCATAAAACCTAAGGCCAAAACTAGTAGAAGTTCTGTAAGTTGAGTAGCATGTCTCCCAACCTAGTGTTATGTGGTTCTTGTGATCTATTGACAGGAAAATTGACTGACATTAATAGGTTTACCTAGAATATAGAATTTAGAGTTCCATAACCCATTAGTCGACCAAGGGCTTTAGAATAAGAGATAGTAGGATGACTGTATAGGCAAGAACACCAGGTAAGGATTTGATTTTCTCAAAACTTAAACTACTTTTTCTCCTTTCAAAAATCTCGCATACTTATATTTTTGACTCTCTTGACCAATGCTGCTATTACAGCTTAATTTTTGCAAGCTTAATCTTTTATCGAGCTTGATTCAAGACATATGTTTATTGGGGACGTCCGCTAACATATTGTCTAATCAGAATCAGTGTATTACGGTCTGATCAACCATGATGCATTCGATTTGCTTCATCTAATTACCTATGTGGATTGAGATATAGATGTCACTAGGATCTCATCTACGACTGCTTTGACAATTTCCCTTGAATTATACATTCGCCTTTGAATCGCGAAATTGTATTCAATGACATCTTTCTTGAATTCCTTAGTGCTTTTGTCTTTCATCGATTGGAAAGACGAAAGCTCATAATAGTTAGATACAGAGTATTCCCATCGCTATGATAGTTGTATACGCGAGTGTAGCTATCTACCGCCAGTGCCCTGTGACAGGAACCTTGCCACCATATCCTAGCCTCTGAGGTGGGCAGACTGTAACTTTTCTAAAAATTTTAGGATATACGAGGATTACCGATTAATTAGGAATAAATTCCATTAGGATGATAGTTAGTGCCCCATGGACTCCCACTTTCCATTTAGATCATTTTGTGTCCCCGATCGTGTCATTTATATTCGGAGCACGAGACCAGCTGTTACCTTCCAACAGATTTTATATGCAAGATCTAGACGAGTCCACCTTCATCTAGGTATATCATATCCCACTCAAACCTGTTCTCTTGTACTCTATTTTTGTGCTATGACTTTCAGGTTAAAAGGACTAACTATAACCCTTACCATAGTACCGGTATACATTCCAACTTCCACTAGAGCCTCAACCTTAACTCAACTCATTCGACCCAATATATGGTTGTGATCTACTCGAAGTCCACCGCGCACATGCCACCAGTGTGCCACCCAATTGAGGTCTCATGTGCTACTTAAACACAGGTCTCGGAAGGCACATTTTTTGGCTTCATGAACGTAGCTAACCAACCTGACTGGCGACTAGCTCAACCACTTGAGTTAAAGCCTATTCTAGGTTACCCTAACCTAGTAGACATAATTTTATCCTGAGATCTTGTTCAGTCCATATAGATTGAGATCCAAGGTTCCTCCAGCCAACGAGTGATATCCAAATAGAAAACCCATTAAGACCAGTAGAACCCATCCATGTATACCACTATAGTTGGACTAAAACACTAAACTATTTGAAATCGGCTCTGTACCTATTATGTAGTCTCCACCCCTTAGAATATGAATCCATTGTAACCTTTATTCCATCTACCTGGAAGTCGAGATACGATCTTGTATTGCAGTTATATTCCTTGCTCGTGTGTTCCACGGAAAAGATCACAATCTTGATTTCTTAAATTCCGTTCCATTATGAAAACTGGTTCAGATAAAACCAGTTTAAGAACGAAATTTATGTAGTACGTGAATTGCGAGCCCTCTAGGAGAAGAAGAGTTATTCGATTTAGCAAGTGACTAGACTAGAGTAGCCCAACCTAGAAATAAAGCAGTGGTTCATAAACTTCCTCTCTATCTGTAACATTGGATACTCTCCACTACTCTTGAAACTTCACAGTTGCTCCCGATTATTCTGCCTTATCTTCCTGTCCTCCGTACTTCGGAGCGACGAATAGTCATGCTTATTAAAGTTTATCAATATATTTTGCTACTTGTGCAAATTATTGCTTGTTAAATTTTGGATTACTTGATAGATAGGAGAGGGTGTTAGATGACTTATGCCAAGATATCTGTCGGTAGAATTATTAGAAACTAGTTAGAAGATATAAGATTTTAGTGACCGTGTTTTGGAGAGTAGTGTGACCAAAGGTGGGTAGAAGTCCTCGAGGTTAATAGTTACAAAATGGCTAGGAGGAGGTATAAATATTTCTGAGAAATTAAATTTGAAAAGATGGAGGTAATAGTGGATTTTTTTTATTTTATTTTTGAATTTTAGGCATGATTATGAGTTGGAATTTCGAGGACGAAATTATTTTAAGGTGGGTAGATTTGTAGATCCCCTTCCCGAAAATTTTAAAATATTTTTTTATTATTTATTTTAATTTAAATGGTGATTTTTAGATTTTATAAATAATTAATTATTGGCTTATTGAATTTTGTTATTATTATTATTAAGGTTATATAATATTAATATTATTATTGTGGTTATTAAATATAAATTATTTATTATTAATAATTATTATCATTTATTCTTTATCAAAAGATATGGGTGTATATATAAAGGTATAAAATGTATGGGTGGATGTATATATAAATATATGAATGTAGGTATATATATAGATATTATATATGAAATTGTATGTATACATAATTCTATATTATAGTGTAATTGAATGTATATATAATTACATATAATGGTGTAATTGTATGTATATATAATTATATATAATAGTGTTGTGTGTGTATATATATATATATATATATATATATATATATATATATATATATATATATATATATATATATATATATATATATATATATATATATATATATATAAATATATGTATATAAACGTATATATATGCGTATATAAATGTATATGTGTATATATATACGTACGTGTGTGTGTGTATGTATATATATATATATATATATATATATATATATATATATATATATATATATATATATATATATATATATATATATATAGTTAATATGATAATGAAAAGGAAAAAGAAAAAAAGAAAGAAAAAGAATGGGAAACAGCAGCTGGCCGAGCCAGGCCCAGCTGATCGGCCAACAGGCTATCCCAGCCCGGCCTGCACTTAGGCCCACCCAACATCCCCTCAAACAGCAGCCTGAACTAAAACCCAAGACCCGCCCAGCACAAGTGCCAAAAGACCGAGCCCAAGCCCCGCTTAAAATCCCCATTGGTTCTGTTAAGTAGAACAGAACAGTAGACAAAACCGAGCGAAACCCGACTCCTATGCATATCATATCGCGAGCAGAGGAGTTCCTCAAACCTTAGCACGCCGTCACCTTCCCCACGCGACCCCAGGCCCGGCGTGCCGCCTAGGAGGCCGTGCGGCGCCGCAGCCACCGCCGGCCGTGCGGCAGGAGGCCGCGCACGCACATGCACGGAGTAGAAAGACAGCAGTGCAGTCGCAGCGCCAACTTCGTGGCCAGAGTTCTCCCTCCTCGGTCGACGAAACGTCGTCCTGATTGCTCAGGTACGACCATAATATAACCAACTTCAATTCCCTTTAAATATTTTGATTTGTTCTCCGTTATAAGCATCGTAAAACGAGCACAAACTTTGCCGAAAAATTGGTCTTGAACAGTTCACAGAGCAGTCCCAAACACCCAACTTCACGTCGAATTTCCCACCAATCTATCCTTCGAATCAGGAAACTTTCTAAACAAAAGTTAAACCCAACATATAGGGCTAGAAAATTCCAGTAGGAAGTTTGTAGAAGTTTGCTTTGTACAGAGAAATAAACACATGTAAACTTTGTCAAAAACCTGTTTTCGAAAACATAGTAAACCATCCACGCGACGTGCATCCCGCCATTCCGGGCGACGTGGTCGTGCACCGTAAGCATCGAAAGGTGCGTAACGGTTTCGTGGTCGTTTGGGCTTTGACGGAATTCAAATTGGTCGCGTGTGCGCGACGAATTTGATACGTATCCGTCGAAATTCACCGTATCGTGCACTTTGCAAATTTCTCAATTACTTTGTGTACGCTCGTTAGATCGAGACGAAACTTGTGCCAACAGGACCGTATCATTTTTCTGGTCCTGTATGCCAAGTTTGGTCCAATTCTGAGACAGTGGAATCGGAACGCCGTTTTGAGGGCCCCACGGTCCCACTCAACGGGCGATATTGTGCACGGCCCGCCGGAATCCAATTCTGGACATACGGTTGGATTCGTATCGAAAAACCAGATCCGTAGACATATAGTTTGACGACTTTAGAGACCATTGACTCTGGCATGCTTTTCGGTGCAAAGCGGGTCCAACGGCGGACATCGTTTTTGCCCGAAATTACCGTTTTACCTTTGTGTCCAGAATTGGACTTAAGGACAGGCAATCCTAGCTAATTTGACTATTCTGATAACGTTGGCAATGTTTATTTCAGCATCTGGAGACTTCTTCATGTGTTGACTGATTGTGGCTCATTGAGTGGTATAATATTATTGGTTTCTCCTGCTAAGGACCTCAGGCAAGTGCACTTTCTGATTGCTTTCCGATTCATAGTAGTCTTTTCATTTCATGTCTATACATATATCTTGCTTCTTGTTGACACGCTCGTCACACGGAGTAGTCGGGAGGGGAAATATCTTAGTAGACATGTGGACTACCCAGAACTATCTCCCGTGTCTTTCGTAAATGCTAGCCGCTGCACACGACACGTACAGTGAGCCTGATTTACCCCCTAGCCGTTCACATGTTGAAACAGATATTTCACACCATCTAGATAGATGTCTTTTATTAGTTTTTCCTTGTTTACTTCTCTATCATGCTATGTCATCCGTTTTCTTACTAGCTTTCATATTCCATATGCTATTTTCATGTCTTGTTAATTCTATTGTGTTTTGCATTGCCGTCGGTTTGTGTACTTGTTCCATTCCTGACTGGAAACCAATATTTTTCAGGTTTAGCCGCGATCATTGTTAGCATTGGAAAGACTTGGGTATGCTGAGGACAACCTAGAATAGAAAGCAATTGTATCAATTTCTTTGATTGTAAAACTTTGTTTTTCCTTTAAATATAAATGTTATAAATGTTGTAATAAATTAAAAATGTGAATGAGCAGTAAATGTTTATTTTTGAGCATCTATTTCTTGCGGGCTTGACAGCGTTCTACCGCCGACTCTGCGGCGTAGGCTGGCTTGGACACGTCTTGTATCTGAAAAGCAGGTACGGATCGTGACAGGTACACATGTCTAACCCCGACCGGGACGAACACCAGACATCGAGTGGCGGTAATCGCCAGAACAATCGCAAAGGAAATGAGACTTTGAACATCAACTTGAAGAACAAAGAATCTATGGCGGTCAACGTAGCTCCACCTACGTCTACTTCTACTCCTTCTGCACCTCCACCAAGGGAACCTCGTCCGTAAGTAGAATATTCCTTTGACGAGAACGACATTGTGAGCATCTTTGATTGCTTGACCAAAAGCAATAAGCTCCAGCTCCCAGACCCGAAGAAGCCTGATGAGGTCGATAAAACTGATCATCCCAAATATTGTATCTGTCACAGGTTCATTGGACATCCCACTCGAGCATGTTATGTGCTCAAAGGCAAAATTCAGGAGCTAGTCAACGTTGGTGTTGTCACTCTGCAGCAAGACGAAAAGACGGTTATAGCAAACATGGTCTCAGTTCAGTTCGGTAACCTCCCTCCACAGATGATACAGCACGGTGTCATCCCTATCCCCAAAGCTACTCTTGAGATCGAGAATCTCCCTCCTCCATGAAGTAAAGGTCTCGTCCCCTTGTCTCTTGACAATGGCGAGATTATGTGGATTCACCCTGATCTTGCTTCGGAGTTCGAAGTTCCCTCTTCCTCCAAGAAGAAAGAACGCTCCAAGGGGAAGACAAAGACTTGCAATATGGTGTCTTTTGACCCCATAGTTGAAGAGGAAATCCTGCTGGGCACCAGGTCAGGGAAAGCCTATCTAAGGGAGTATCCCGAAGCTCAGGACAACCCTGCTTCTTCTTCTGAGTCCGCTCCAGTGCAGCCTGTTTCCACTGAGGACATCCCTTCTGCCTCCTCACCGGTTGTAGAACCCACTCATCCCCCTAAGCAGACAGCAGCCGACAAAGGCAAACAACAAGTCCGCTTCGACAAACCTTTGAAGAAGTTATCTCCTTCTGGACTTGAGAAGCCATACAACTTTGATATCTTGGCTCAACTAGCCAATATACCGGCCAAGCTGTCAATTTTTGAGCTCTTGCGCCTCTCCAAAGAGACTCGAGAAACTCTGAGTGAAGCTCTAATGTAGGCAAAAACCTGTCTAACCCTTCTAAAGAAGCCGAAGGCAGAGCCTGTCTCTTGCCTCCATTATCATAGTGTGTTGGAGTTGATTCCAAACATTACCTTCACACAAGATGACATGCTGATGGAAGACAATAGGCATGACCGTCCTCTATACTATACAGGATATGTCGACTCGATGAAAGTCGATCATATTCTGATAGATCCAGGGTCTGCCCTCAGCATCATGCCGAAGACAATGTTAGATGCACTGAAGATCCCAGTGCAAAGTCTTTCTAGCACGATCACCACCATCCTTGGGTTCAATCAGGGAAGAAGTGAACCTCTAGGCAAGATTCGCCTAAAACTCCAAATAGGCAATCTCCGCACAAAGGTGACCTTCTACATCATAGACAACCATGGTTGTTCTTACAATGCTCTGTTGGGGAGACCATTCCTGTATGAACATAACATTGTTCCTTCGACTCTCCATCAATGTTTTAAATATGTCGATGACAATGGAGAGGTTCAAAAGGAGGTTGCTAATCGCTATCCTTTCAAATGTGTCGAAGCATACTGCAACGATGCTCGTATGTACAAGGATAAGTTCATGAAAGTAGTACTGTCTCTGGACACTGAAGAAGAACAAGAAGCAGTACCTAATGACACTCTCATCATACCTGTCAAAGGGCATGTTTCTCGTCCTCAATCCTCCAAACCACTGGCTATTCACTTGTCAGTCCAAAAGCAACCAACTGATGGTGGTCAAGATCAAAGGGAGCTCACCTCTTCTGAGCCACTTGTTATCGACTTACGTCGTAACAAGGAAAAAAGGCAGCTCACCTCTTCTGAGCCACTTGTTATTGATTTATCTCATAACAAGGATAAAAAGGAGCTCACCTCCTCTGAGCCGCTTGTTATCGACCTCCGTCGTAACAAGTCCAAATCTCCTCCACGTTCTTCTTCTCTCCCTCTTGTAATCAATCTGACCAAGCCTGCTAAGGCTAAAGGTCATGTTGTAAATACAGATGTACAAATCAGTGAAAAAGCATCTCCTTTCCAGTATACTGATGTCATTTATCATGCTAAGTGCTTTTTGGATATGTTAGATAGCTTTCAGTCATTTACAATGGGAGTTGTACAGTCTCTTCAAACAAAAGTCTTACTTGAACACCCAGATGATTCATACTTTGTTGTCCCTTCTCGAAAGAGAGGCGAGAGTCCAATACTTTTTAGTAAAGGACCAGAACAAAAATTTTAGCTATACAGATGATAGCAAAAGTAACGATATGGGGCATCTTCAACTTCGTCGTTACAGTCAACAATCAAAAGACATCATCTGAAAGATGGGTTATGACTTTAAGAATGGCCTCAACTACGGTAAGGGTAGAAGAACTCCTATCCGTACGGCTGTTCCGAAAGAAAAGTCAGAGATGTATTACAACAGGACAAAAAGAGGTCTCGGATATGCTTCACCTCCGACATTATCCCCTGCAGTCTCTGAATCTGATAGTGAAGAGTGCTCTAACTCTTCTGATTCCAGATCATGGGATTCTGACACCAGCATCGGTCAAGTTCATCGATTGATCGTATCTTCTAACATGGTCTCCGTTGAACTTCTAGAAAGCTATGACGAGGATATTAAAGAAAATCTTGAAACAGATCCTTGGGCTCAACGAATGGATACCCAATGGAAACTTCGATTCGAACAAAGGGAACCTCCTACCGAAGATCAATTGGTTCAAATTGATGTAGGAGAGAGCGGGTCACCTCGTCCAATATTCATCAGCAAGAACCTTCCAGAGGCAGATAAGCAAGAATTAATTCTTCTTATTCAAGAATACATAGATGTCTTTGCCTGGAGCTATGAAGATATGCCAGGTCTAGATCCCAAAGTTGCTACTCACAAATTGAATATCCTGCCAAATGCAAAATTGGTCAAATAGCAACAACGACATTTCAAGCCATAAATGATGGATGCAATTGACGATAAAGTCAAGAAGCTCATCGCTTGTGGCTTTATCCGAGAAGAACAACTTCCAGATTGGGTAGCCAACGTTGTTCCAGTCCTAAAGAAAATCGAAAATGTTCGTGTTTGCATTGACTTTCGGGATCTTAATAAAGCCTGTCCAAAAGATGAATTTCCTCTCCCTATCACGGACGTCATGATTGACAACACCTGTGGGTTCGAAAGGATATCTTTCATGGATGGATTCTCCGGATACAATCAGATTTGGATGAATTCTGAAGATGAAAAGCACACTTCTTTCCGCACTCCTCGCGGAGTCTACTGCTATACCGTATTGCCATTTGGTCTCAAGAACGCTGGTACAACTTACCAACGAGCCATGAGTACTATCTTTTGAGATCATCTGTGCAAGACTGGCAAATGCTACGTTGACGATATTGCTGTCAAAAGTCGTCTAAAAGAAGATCACATCCAAGACTTGAGAACTATCTTCAATCTGATGCGCCAACATCAACTCAAAATGAATCCCACTAAGTCATTCTTGGGTGTCTCTAGTGGTAAATTTCTCGGCTTCGTCATTACCTCTAAGGGTATACACGTGGATCCCGAGAAGATCAAAGCCATTCAAGAGATGCGTCCTCCACGCAACCTAAAAGAGCTACGAGGATTCCAAGGTCGACATGCGTACATCAGGAGGTTCATTTTGAATCTGTCTGGACGCTGCAGACCATTTACTCAACTAATGAAGAAGGGTATATCTTTTATTTGGACCGAAGAATGTCAACGAGCATTTGACGACATAAAATGATATCTCATGAACCCACCAGTCTTGGTGCCACCAATCTCTGGCATACCATTCTTAATGTATGTCCTTGCTATAGATCATTTATTGGGTGCTTTACTTGCCCAAAAGAACAAAGAAGGCCATGAACAAGCCATCTACTATCTCAGTCGTACTATGATTGGTGCCGAACACCGTTATAGTCCGGTCGAAAAAGAATGCCTAGCTCTTATGTTCGCTGTTCAAAAGATGCGGCATTACATCATTGGCCAAACTATTCATGTCATATCCCGAGTTAATCCTCTTCGGGTACTGATGAAGAAGCCTAGCACACTCAATTCTCGGCTGGCTACATGGGCCATTCTGCTAGCCCAATATGATATGGTATATGTTCCACAAAAATCTGTTAAAGGTCAAGCACTGGCAGATTTCTTAGCAGCTCACCCTGTACCAGAGACATCCAAACTTTATGATAAAATTCCAGACGAGACATTGCAATCAAATATGATCTCCGAAGAATTTCCTACTTGGCGTCTATTCTTTGACGGTGCATCCAGGATTGGACCCAATGGTGCCATTGTCGCAGGAGTTGGAGTTGTCCTTGTTTCTCCAGACGGGTCAACTATTCAAAGAGCCTACTCCTTAGATGAACCTTGCTCCAATAACGTGGCAGAATAAAATGCTCTACTCATTGGTCTTCAGTTAGCTAAACAACTGGACGTCAAATATCTTGGAGTCTATGGTGACTCCAAGCTGGTTGTTAACCAGGTTAGAGGAACCTATGAAGTTTGCCATCAAGATCTAGTGCCTTATCATGAAACGACAATCAACATGGCTACATCATTCAAAGCCTTCTTCATTGAATATGTCCGACGAGTTTGCAATACTGAAGCCGATGCTTTAGCTAATCTGGCAGCAGTCTTAGCCATCCCTATCAAAAGACAGCAGGTGGTAGTTGTCTCTAATCGGGAATTGTTCTGCATTGAAAACAATCGTAATATTGAGTTCAGTAATCTTACTGAAGCCAATGTTATCAATGAAGATTGGAGAGCTCCCTTCATCGACTTCGTAGTTCATGACATACTTTCTGAAGATCCTAAAGAAGCTAAGAGTATTCGTCGGCGGTCTCTGTGATTCTACAATAATCAGACCACCAAAACTCTTTACCGACGGACTTATGACGGCTTACTCTTGCGCTGTCTTGCTGGTGATGAAGCGAACCAAGTATTGCGTGAAGCTCACGACGGTGTCTGCGGAGCACATCAACCCAGTCCTAAGCTACAAGATCGTATCCGACGCATGGATTACTACTGGCCCTCTATGGTATCTGATGCCATCGAATATGCAAGGAAATGTCGAGCTTGTCAAATCCACGCAGATTTTATTCATCAACCATCAGACTTCCTTTATCCGACTGCTGCTTCCTAGCCTTTTGAAGCTTGGGGCATGGACATTATAGGTTCCATCAATCCTCCTTCTTTTAGAGGACATCGGTTCATACTGGCAATAACCGACTACTTCTCCAAATGGGCTGAAGCTATACCCTTGGCTGAAGTCAAGACCAGTAGTATCATCAACTTCGTCAAACATCATGTCATCTATAGATTTGGTGTACCTCGACGAATCATTCATGACAACGGACCACAGTTCATCAGTCAAAAGTTCACAAGGTTCTGTGACAATCATCGGATTGACAATGTCGCTTCGACAGCTTACAATCATGCTGCTAATGGCTTAGCTGAAGCTTTCAACAAGACTATCATCAAGCTCCTCAAGAAGTTTGTGTCTACTAACAAACGAAACTGGAGTAAAAAGCTTGGAGAATGTCTTTGGGCCTATCGTACTTCGGTCTGCAACCCTACAGGCTCTACACCCTTCTCTTTGGTGTACGGCTGTGAAGCAGTTCTACCCCTGGAACTTCAAATTCCATCTTTAAGGATTGCCATCGCCAACGAGCTCACTACAGAGAACAACGACCTTTTTCGACTCCAAGAATTAGAAGCGCTCGACGAGAAGCGGCTATTGGCTCAACAGTATATTGAGTTATACCAAGCCCGCATCTCGAAGACCTTCAATCGTAAAGTTAAGATCAGAGCCTTTCAGAAAGGAGAGCTCGTTCTAACTGTCAGACGTCCTATGACTGTGACTCACATGAGCAAGGGCAAGTTCGATGCAAAGTGGGAAGGGCCATATATTGTGAGCAAAGTCTTCTCAAATGGAGCCTATCAACTCACAGAACTAGATGTTCGAGTTGCAATGATGCTCATTAATGGCAAGTTCCTCAAAAAGTATTATGTATAAATATAAAAGACATTGCTTGTAATCATCAGACAAGTTCATAAATAAAATTTGATTTTATTTCATCATGAATGATAGTACATAATATCAAGGAAGGTCACTATCATCCTTCTCAAAATTGGGACGAGGACCAGTACCGTCCTTCTCAAAAATATAATCAGCAAAAGAGCCAAAAACATCCTTGCTCGAACCTACCAGGAACTTGCAAGCAGCCATCCTCATGGCCTCTTCTTCTTCAGTCTTTCCTGGTTCAAGAAGGAAGTCCAAGATGTCCCTTGGCGGCTTGGATGCAGATGAACCTTCGCCTGCCTCTGTCTGTTTTGGCTGGGCCGGCTCGACTGGACGTTCTTCAGTAACCGCTTCAACCTTCGGGGCGATCTCAGCCATCTTGGATGCATCTCCACACGACATCTTTATGTTGACCAGTGAAAGTGATCATTTCATCTGATTTTCTGTTCTATTTATAGACAGAGATTCGTGAGACAATAAAGCGACACATTTATCCGACGGTTCACCCGTTCATCACATTCATCTGACGGTTCGCCCGTTCATCATATTCGTCTGACGATTCGCCCGTTCATCACATTCATCTGACGGTTCGCCCGTTCATCACATTCATCTGACGGTTCGCCCGTTCATCATATTCATATGACGGTTCGCCCGTTCATCACATTTATCTGACGGTTCGCCCGTTCATCATATTTATCTGACGGTTCGTCTGTTCATCACATTCATCTGACGGTTCGTCCGTTCGTCACATTCATCTGACGGTTCACCCGTTCATTACATTCGTCCGACAGTTTGTCCGTTCATTACATTCATTTGACGGTTCACCCGTTCATTAGATTCATCTGACGGTTCGCCCGTTTATTACATTCATCTGATGGTTCGCCCGTTCATTTCATTCATTTGACGGTCCATCCGTTCATCCTGACGATTCATTTTGTTCACACATTTTGACGATTCATCCATTTCGTTCATATCAGCAACTTATCATCATTGATTAAGTTGTTTACTGAAATAATGATATTCAATAAATTATATTCTGTCATGTCCACATTACCTCTAAGCAGATATAATGAATATAATTATTTTCTAAAAATCAAGAAATATATCATGTCCTGCACCTCTGAATATATTTTCTATCGCTATTATTTTATCTGAATAAGATATACAATAAATAATAGAGCCACAAAGAAAATGTCTTTTTATTGATCAAAATTAAAAGACATTACAGAATTACATGTCATAAAAATTTAAGATACAAAAAGTCTTTCTATTCCGCTGGCGGGGTCATCAAGCTAGTCATCTGCTGCTTTAAAGTTTGCAGTCGCTCCTCACGAGAATCCATCACTCGCCTCCTAGCTTCCTCCATTCCAGACTTATCGTCGAAAGTCGGCATGGTTACTAGTCTGTAAGAGATTTCAGCTTGATGAGTTGTGACATATTCATCTCTTTCATGGGTCAGGGTGTCCAGTTGCTGAATTGTAGCTTAATGTTGTGTGGCCTCATCTTCCAGAGCAAGCTGAACAAGTCTCAACTCTTCTTGAAGACGGGCAGATTCTGCTTTTAGTTTAGCAACTTTCTTCTACTTGAGAGTTATATTCTGAGAGTTATATTCTGAAGATTTGGCAGTAAAAGTGTCCAAGATAATCTAGAGATCAACCTTCGCAACTGCAACCTCTTGTGACATCCTCTCAAACTCGGCCTGTACCAAGGTCTCCACCTCCCTCCGATGCAGATCTTTGTAGATCTTAACCGATTCCTCTAGCTCATCCAAGATATGTTCAAGGTAAGCAGCTTGCGCTTCATTACCTTGACTCCGGATGGCAGCAATCAGATAGGAGGTTGGACCCCTAACAGTTATGAAACCAGCCTCTTCTTTATCCATTACCCTCTCTACTAAGGGTCCTAGAGAATTGAAGAAAAGGTTGGAGAAGGAACTGATGATGAATCTGTTAGTGGCAGTGGCACCAGGAGAAGAAGCTACTCCCAAAGACGTCGAAGCAGTAGCAGGTGCCTGTGTAGATAGACGTTCAGCTCCTTGCACATAAGTGGAGGTCTCTTTGGATAATGGAGCCATGGTAGAGCTAGTCGCCCCTCCCAGGCGTTCCTATGCAAAATCAAACAAATACCATCAGTTGGCTGTCATTAGCAAATATCAAGAAGGATCAAAAGTAAGAGTGATCTTACCATTACTAGGTCCAGGGACAAGTTTGTCCTCTGATGACACGAGTTGCAACCTCACAGAAGTAGCCTCAGACATTACTGTCTGGCTACTACCTGCTTCAGAGCCGCCCGAAAAATGTCTGCTACCGCTGGCTATCTCCTTTATTGGCACTATGTCAGTGCATGTTGGAGGAATTGGGGAAGATTCAACTTCTGCACCGATAAAAATTTAGATGTCAGCCATTTAATCTATAAAAAGAAGATTGATAATATCATTCAATACCTTTGGGATCAGCAGTAGTAATTTTCTCAGCTGCTACTTCTCCACCCACATCCTTTTCTGGAGATACATGGACATCAACATCCTCTTCTGGAGTCAATGTGTCATCAACAGCTTCTAGGGATACATGGACATCAGCGTCCTCCTCTGGATTCAGTGTATCATCAACAGCCTCTGCTGATGAAACTTCATCACTTGTGCTCTCCTTTCGTGCTCCACTATCAGTCGCTACGACCGGATCTGTATCATCCTGGAGGTCAAAGTCGCAGTCGTTCAGAGCATCGATCATTAATCGATCCTCTTCATCATGAAGTGTTCTCGGTGCAGCCGGAAGCTAGGTAGTCTCCACTACAAGTGTAGGAGATCGCACCACTTCATCCTCTTTCTCCATGGCTTCCTCCATGGTCTCTATAGCCTCATCCCTCCTCTCTGGACTGAAATTTTCAGGTTCAGGGGCGGGTGTAGGAGACGACATTGTAACTCCAGCGATAGCACTTGCCACGACCGATGACAGGATTTGTCTCGGAGGAGTGACTACCTTCTTTCTTCTGAAGACCATTTTTTTTTCTATGTAAAGGTCTCACCGGACTCTCTACATCTATGACATTTTCTTGTCTTTGAACAAAAGTTGGGGTGGTCGCTTCTTCCCTCTGAATTGACTCGGCCAGCTGCCGAGATTGCGACCGAGTGGTAACCTTTTTTGAAGGTTCCAAGACAAGCTTCTTCTTCGCAAGTGGAGAAGAAGGTTCTTCTATCCTTCTCTTCCTATCCTTGGCTGGAGATTTGACAACCTTTAAGGAGATGCGCAATGGCTCGTTGACTTCTTCCGGGAAGTTGGCTTCCCTAAAAGCTTCCAACGGTGCATCGGCCGGTTCACGCTCTTCATCGTTGACAGGAGCCGACACAATAGTTGCTCCCTTCTTTAATCGGGCCGTTGTCGCAAAGCTTTCCGCGAGACTGAAGTTCTCGGCAAAGGTGTTCGCGGATGTATAGAAAAGTGAATATGTATACAGCATCCTCGGACCATTGGTCGCTCTTCATCGGCATCAATCAGATAGCCTTTTCCTTGTAGGCACGTGATTGCGTTGCCTACATGAAACTGGTCGTAGCCGAATTGACAGGCAAAGCGGCTGGGAAGATAGGGTTCCAAATAATATTCATCTTCAAATCTGTAGACCAGGTGTGACGGCCTGATTGTCCTCAGCCAATCAAAGACTGCATGACCCAAAGGCTGCCTCCCCAAGTCGACCAGATTTGAAGCCATGTGCTCGTAGCCAGTCGAAGAGGGAACACAGTAGAAGTTCCACCCCTTTTCGAGATTCAGAGCACGTCTGCAATCTCTCAAACTAGTGTATATCCATTTGCTTCTGGAGAATCTCCTTAAGAAGCTGCCACATACCGCTCCCATGTCGGGATTCATCAGAGTAGGATTGTGCAGAAGCAGCCATCCTAATAGGTATATATATGGCAGCTCTAGCCGAGGAAAGCTACCTTTCTCGCCTTTTCCTTTGAGCATCGAATCTACAAATAGGCGGAGGCCAGCGTTCACTCGGCAGGTCATTGCCGACAAAAGATCCATCCGATAGCTAAAGACTAAGCGGACGGCAGCAAAAAGCACGCCTCGATGGAAGCGATCGACGGCGCTCGCTCCAGGGACGACGAATCATCGAAGCCAGTAGGTGAGAAAACCCGCCAGCTGGGCTTCCTTTGACATGGGCCTATAGTCCATCCTCATGAAACTTTCAATATTATCTCCTGTCTTGAAAGGAGGATATTGAAGATCATCATCAATCATAATATCCATCTCCTTATTTTCTTCCATCAACCCAATCACCTCACTGCTGCTGAGTGGTTTGAAGAAGTTGGGTTTACAATTGTCGTGTTCCTTGGTTTTCTTCTCCATAATGTAGTTAAGGAAGAGATATGGTAACCATTTCGTCGAGTAGCAGGTGCCTGATGAACCGCTCTTGTAATACAAGGAACAGATTTTGTAGTGGCACAAGAGCTCCTCGAAGACGGCCACCATATCAGCGTTCTTCTGACGAAGTTTATCCAACTCGTCATTGGTGGGGAAAAATTCCTCATAAGGGATATTCCCCATTGGAAGACTCGAGATGTATTTTATCTCGTGAAGAGCCAATCCAACTCCCCACAGGGCGTCATAAAAGTCCCTGTTCTGAAGTTGTACCTTTCTGCTAAAGCAAGAAATAGGTGAGGATTGGGTTGAAAGCCGTAAACGGTAGCATATATCGGCTGGTACAGCTCAATCTCCTTGAGCTTCTCTTCGAATTGAGCCAATATCCAATTGGCTATATAATTCCATCTCTTGTTATCCGGATTAACAAGACCTGTTAATCGGATATCTTGATCAGGATATCTTCCTTCAACTTTCGTAAATTTATTTGCGAATATCGGCGTCCTGACCGGCAGCAGCAGGGAGGAGTTCTCTGGTGGGATGCACCCAGGTTTCAATCCTCTGAGCAAGGAGCTGTGACGCTCCGAAGAACTGTAAAACATGTCCTTGTTATTTGGTCCTTTCTTCACACAAATGTTCCCTGTTCTGGCTTATTGAAGAGGAGTTATATCCCAGTCCATTCTCCTAGGATAGCTCATAAAGGCGTAGCGGGATAGGGGGAGGCACCTGGAAATGTTCGGTAACAGTATCCTTTTCACGCCTCTCTGAAAGAGTCTTTGTTCAACTCGAGGTCTCGGCTGAGAACTCTTATCAGGAGCCTCACCAAACAGAAATAGAGGCTTCTTATGAACAATGGCATCAGCAGTTTGCAGAGGCTGCCCGTTCATCAGACTCAGTAATGTTTCATTGTCCTGTGCTGTTAGGATGGTATGTCGAGAAGATGGCAGGGCATACTGAGAAAATGTTACATGGGACAGATCATTTTGAAATTCAGGTTCAGCCAGAGTCCCTGTAAGATCTCATATTCTGGATCTTCCCTGAGGTTGACTGCATCAAACAAATAAGACAGAATTCAGTACATACAAAAATCAAAGAGTCTGTTCAAAAGATCAGCAAATTGCGCAAGTGTCAGATTGCGCTATATGCATAGCATTAGATTGCGCTAATATAGCCTACATGCGCAAAATATCCAGTTGCGCCAACTCATCCACTTGCGTAAGTCATCAGATTGCGCTAACTCACTTGCACAAGGCATCAATTTGCGCTGGACAGACTTGCGCAAATCGATAGAATACGCTGAACATTTGCTAGCACTTTCTAACCGATTGCGCAAGAGTATAGTTTTCATAAAAATGAAAACTATTGTGTTTGTGCAACCAAAACCCTAAACAGGGCGGCGCAATACCATCAAATCTCTAAAAAAAGATTCGACAATGTCAAAGAACCCTAAAAAGGGTTTTTGATCGGAGTTCATCATCTACCTTGAAGTGCGGTATGACCGAATTCATGACGTGAAACTCGAGGCACAACCCGAGTCGAAGACTCAGCGGCGGCTTTGCCCTTCTCGGCGGCTGAACGTTTCGGGGCCATTGATGTTGACGGAGAAGAAGGAGAAGTGGTCGGAGTTGGCACAAAATCTTTTCTCTCTTGAACAGTTGGAAACAAGTAAAGAATGAAATAAAGAAGAATGAAAACTATTTATAGTTTTTCAACAGTAACAGTCACCTCAGATTGCGTCGAGAAATTAGAAGCTGATTCCTCCAAACGCGCAGTCAAGGCATCACTTGCGCAACTTGATTTTAAAGTCGAAATTCAAAGTATTTCGAAACTTTGAATATTTTCAAATTTTGAAAACTTTGAAGGGGGTCTTGTAGGTCCTAAAAATCAAGTTGCACCCATCAAAGAAGCCATAAAAATCAAATTATGCATCTTTCAAAGTGAACTGTGCAGGAAACAGATTGTGCAACAACTCAACTGCGCAAGCTGAACTGCGCACACATCCAAGCGCGCTAGCTGACGTAGCCGCGTCATCATTATCTGACAGAAAATCAGATCTTCTGACAGTTGACAGCCCGAAAAACGAGAAAACTATTCGTTTCTCGTGCAGTACAGCACTCGAGGACAGCTGTACATGCAGCGCAAGCTACCAGCCCAATCGAAGCGCAGTCTGCCATGTTCCCTGCAGCGCAGTTCAATCCCAGCGCAGTCTGAAGCCAGCGCATTTCATATGGCACACTCCAAGACAATTGACAATTTACACGTGGCCTACATGCCATCAATTGCTCACCACGTGGCAACCGTCTGTACACGACCAAGCGTATTTCAATCAAACAATGCCACGCGTCTCATACAGTTGGTCCACAATCGAGTAAAGGCCAGCGCAGTTCGCTGCTTGCGCAGTCCAATGTCTGCACAATCCATCCTGCGCAATTCAGAATAACTAAAAATTAGTTATTTCCAGAACTCTATAAATAGAGTTTCAAGTCCTTCATTATGGGATCAGAAAGAATCAGAAAATCAGAATCAACATCAGATAATCACCAGAGATCAGGAGTTCTTGCCAAAGTGTTGCTGCATTCTTCGGAGGCTACCGTCTTCAAAGTTTACATCGTCCAAGGGATAAAGCGATCGTCTTCATATCGGATTCCTATAGTTGTACTTTCCCAGAATTCTATTGTAATCTTCTTACAAAGTTTGTGAAATAAAAAAAACTTTTGTTTTTGTAAACACTTCTAGAGTTGACCAAGAGTTGACCTTGGTCTAGATTGACCTAGAATTGACTGGTTAAGCCTAGGTTTGACCAACCTAGACTAGTTTGACCAAGTTTAATCCTGTTTGACCTTGTTGACCTAACTAGACTAGAGTTGACCTAGTTTGACTGCTAGGGTTGACTAGAGTTGACCAAAGGTTGGGTTTAGCCTATATTGACCCCCAAACTTCATGTAGATGTATTGTAGCAGTCTATTTCCTTATTTTAGACTTGTTGTGACTTGTACTGTTCTATAGGAGACATATACCACTCCTCGCACAGTATATTCTCTTCGGATATTCGGGATACCAGATGAGTACATTCTCTGATCATTTCATATCCTGTTTAGAATTATTCTCCTGTTTTAAATTACTTTACTTGATACTGTCACGTTGGTCACACGGATTAGTACTATATGGATCCTTTCTTGAGATGTTATCTCCTCAGGGAGCATCGGATACTACATGTTCTGTACGTTTCACTTACATGGTGTATCACTATGCTTCACGGTTCATTGATCACTTGTGACATGTACTCTCATGATTACAGAGTCTTCCTTGAATCACCCATTTATGGGCATTTCTAGAATCACCCATTTTTGGGCCTACCATGTATCACCCCTTGTGGTCCATTGCATGGAATCATAACGTAACTTGGCTGGATCCTTGTGTATTGATTAGGGTACGAGGAAGTAGACATGTGAATAATATCCAAGTAGTATCTCATCTGATCACCTCCGTAGTGTCTCATCAGAATCTTCTATGCTATTCACATGTTTATATTGTACTCTGACTCACTAGCCACTGTTAGTTCTCTACTTATAGTAGATATTTCTATTACAGTTCTCTCTCTGTTTACATTCTGTACTTTTTTCAGTTTCATATATCTTACTTTACTGCATGATTATATTTTCTAACCTGCTATAAACTGTTGAGATATATTGTGCTCGCTCCCGTACTGACTGGACCTGTTAAAAATTTTACAGAGAATGATGAGGCTATGGTGTCTACCCTTATGGTGCAGCTTTAGACAACACTTGTGACTTTGACCCACTTGCAGTAGAGGATCTGCCACCAGTGGTTTAGACTGCTAGCTTAGATTTTTACCTCGTCTTTTTCAATGATACATTATTGTATATACTGGGAGTTGTTTTATCTAGATGTTGTGGAGATGTTATTATAGACACTTGGATTTCTATTTGTTGTATCTCTGTGGATTCATTTCGTTACTTATCTCTCTATCTTTTTATCGTATTTACCTTAGATATGATTGAGACTGTATTACTATGTCACCTCCATTCGGAGTGTATATAATATACAGGTACCTTTATATTGTTAGATGATTGACCTAGGACAGCGTTCTACAGCCGACACTACGACATAGGCTGGGCATTGTTACGTACTCGTACCCTCACAGTGGGTGCGGGTCGTGACACATTTTTAGTGGTGGCCCATGCAGGTCGAGTTTGTGTAGTGGTATTCGAACTAGAATATCACTACAACCTGCAGTAGGATTAGGATATAATTTTGAAGGTACTCAATCACGCTAGGAAAAACTCTTACTCAGATTCCCTTTATCTAAATTTGTTGCTTATTATTTTCCCTTGAATATAAACTGTCCTCCTTGATTTTTTGCTTCATTCTCAATAATTGCTTCTTGTTTGATCTGTTTTCATGATGGTTATGGAGACACGATCTCATCGCTCCGGTTCGGGGGATACTATCGAGAGGCTGGCCACCTCTCGTCCTGTTCATCAGGGCCTCGAGACCGCAGCTCCTGTTGTGCTGACTCAGGTTAGCATTTCTGCTACATTGGAGGTGCACCTCTGTCTGTACAGAGACTTTTCCCGTCATTCCCGATTTCTCTCAGCAGCAGCGGTTCATGCAGCATCAACAGCAGACCCGGAGAAACCAGCAGGGGCGAGCTATCGACAGGACAGTCGAGGATGCACAGACCATTGGAGATCTTGCTGCAAGTTTCGTTCTTCTCGATTCCATTCCCGCAATTGTCTTTTATAACTACCTTGAAATCCGATTCCATCTGTTCCTTGTTGATTGATTAATTTTGTCATGTTGTTCTTTTGTTATGTTTGTTTTTTTCTTCAAAAAAAATTATATGGGCTAGGTCACCTCAGTTATGGGATCTAGAATCTTTGATAGTCATGTTAGTTGGCATAGTGAGGACATGTAGTCAAATTTTGGATGTATTTCTCGGATATGAGAATTTAAGGTTTTCGCCGTCGCATGCGGCAATGCGAAAATTTTAAATACCATGAACCTAGAGGTACGTACCTTAGTCAAGGACTATACGATTATCGTAGCCTTGCTCACTAGCATGATGAAGTCTCTGGACAACATGATTTTGGACAGACGCATATGATTATCGTACCCTTCCGTTGTTAAAAAAAATTGTATTCCTTCATCAAATAACTTGGGAGTAGGAATATTTAGTTTGTAGAGCTTATTCATATGTAGTTCTTCTATAGTGTAATGATATGATGACTTGTAGAGTGTTTGTACCCTAGAGATGATAGTTAGCATTGGTATTAGAATAGTAACCCATTGTAGATAGTTTTTCTGTTATTTATAATACAAACCAGTTTACTTATAGGATGTTAGTATTCCTTACAGCTTTGATGATTTATTATTATTTTTCCCTTACCTTTCCAGAGAGGCACCCATGACTAGAGCCTGTCCTAGAGTATAGTTGTAGCTGCACCTAAGACTGAGAAGTCTATAGACATAGATATATTACAGGTGATATTGGCATATAGGATGTGGGTCGATTGGTATCTTTAGGCCATTATTGTATAGGGTATTGACATGTTGTTAGCCTATAATTGGTTCAGTTTTCTATTTTAGTTAAGTTCTCCTTGTGTTGAGTTCAGTCGTGTTTATAGGCAGTATGCAGACCCTTCACTAGAGACCTTGTTCCCTCAGTTCATACTATTTCAAGTTGTTCACTGCACTCAACTTTTATTACCTACCATATTGCATCATAGATTTTACTGGACCATTGTTCAGGCCCTAGTTATTAACTCACCAATATAACCATCAACCACTTATCATATTCTGCACATCTGGAGTCAGTATCATGCATATTAGGGGTCCACACTCATCCTTGTCCAGGTAAAGTCTACATCACTTAGGATATCTACTTTAGTTCACTGTTCTGTAAATCTTTTGTATCATACTTGTTTGGGATATCTTGGCTCAGTCAAGAAGACCAAGTTTTAGTTGAGATACTAACTTTTTAGCTCACTGCATCTCTTTAGTTCACTGTACTACACCTATCTGCCCTGCATTAGGATACATACTTCATGTATCAGAACCTCACATATCCTGTACTCCATTGGTCCTGTGCTTCATGGCATACCCTGCACTCTTCATTATACACTGCACATCATCCTTGCATCCTGCATAGTATCCAATGCATAATAGACTGCATCACTCAATTTCAATTCCCTTGAATTAATTGGTCCAGTCCCTATATCATTTTGATGTTCAGTCCATGAATGGGTTTGATATCAGACTTGGAGAAAATTTGATACTTTCCACTCTCATGTAGTCTTGTTCTTGAACTTATCTAGCCAATCCACTTTAGGTTTCATGTTCCTACATTCCTTTGGTTCAACCCTTCACATAGGAGTAGCATGAGTAATTGGCCCTGCATTTGATCTGCTAGCCCCGTTCATTCCTGGTTCAGCCTTGCACATGTGTGATCATGGGTACACTTCCTTGCCCTACCTTCTTGAGTATTCTGTCCTATTCTTACCTATAGGAATCCTATATACACATGTGAGAAATATGTATATATGAGTTATGTGTGGTCCATGTTTCCTTGGGCTGCTGCCTTTGTATCCATTATCCTTGGTATTAGATATATCTTGTGTATATACATATATGTTATATATTTATATAAGTGCATTTATTAGTGGTGGATAAGGGTATATGTTATTATACATGTATATGATAACCTTGAGATGTGCATAAGTGATATTATATATGGGACTAGGTTGGGTTATAGTATGCTCTATATAGATATATATTTATGTGATATATGTATATGGATATATAGTTGAGTAATATATATATATATATATATATATATATATATATATATATATATATATATATATATATATATATATATAATGATATGGGTTAATTGATAACTTGGAGTGGGTTGGTTATGACATTGAGTTAGCTTATAGAGTTTGACCTATATAATTGACCCAATAGTCTAATATTGACCAATGCTGACTTGTTGACCTTGTTTGACTAGACAGTTGACCACACCCTAGATTTGACTTAGTTGACTAAGAGGGTTGACCCTGGACTATGTTTGACCTAGAAGGAGTACTACCATCTTAATTTCGAGGACGAAATTTTTCTAAGGTGGGTAGGATTGTAACACCCAGTTTTCCAGATGAGGGTAATTTTGAAATTTTGAAATTATAATTATTATTTACTGATATTTATTTCATATATATTATGATTTTTGGTGATTTTTAATCATTTTTTAAACTATTTAAAATCATGACTTGTGATTAGGGTGTTTCATCTACCATATTTCTAGTTTGAGGGTATTTTTGTCATTTGTTTGAATTATTTGAATTTAATATATATTATTTGGAATTATTATGAATTATTGAGATTTATTAGAATTTATATAATTTTTGGTATAATTTAATTAAGGGTTAATCTAGACTTGACTAGTGTTGACTTTGGAGCCTAACCTAGAAGCTAACCCTAACTAAGGTGACTTGGTTTAGTATGTAACCTTAGTCTAACCTAGATCAACCCATGATTTGGTCATTTAGACTCAAGTTAGAATAGAAGGCTTTCAGTCATAAGCCATGACTTATGGTTTTGAAACCAATGATTATCAACTTAAGCCATAGAGGCCCAAAGCCCATAGCCCATTACTAGAAACCCTAACCCTAATCATCATGGCTGGCCACCTAGGGATCATCCCCCTATTAATACTCTCTTCCATTAGGTTAGCCCCCTTTAGAAAGTTCACATTTAGAAAAAGAGATAAATCCCATCTTTAGAAATTCATAGAAAATCCATTTTAATTCCTTTTTAATCCAAACAAGTTGCATTAGATCCTAATTCATCTATACTTGCTGTTATTTGAGGATAATCCCAGCTTTGGGACAATTTGGGAGCATTTGGCTAGCAAGGAGGAATCTCCCATTTGGAGCTTTTTTAAGCTTTTTGCACCTATAGGTAAAACTCCACAAATTGCATTAATATTTTATTTTCTTTGCATTTAGGGCTAGATCTAGGAGTCTCCTAGCTGTCTGAAATTTGGGCAAAATTCGTGTCTATTTCGTGTCCGTATCGGACACGTATCGTATTTATATACTAGGTGTTTGTAGAAATGCCACATAGGAATTAATTTTTGTATTTTTGAAAAGTGATTGCATGGATTTGTAGATCTAGGTGAGAGTATTAATTTTTGTGAAGGTGTCCTGGTATTTTGTGTCCTTGTGTGTCGTGTATTTCACTTGGACAGGCTGCACGAGCCCGTAGGCCGTGTCCTGCATCTCGGGGGGTATATCTCGGGACACAGGACACGTCGTGTCCTAATTTTTTGTGGGAAGCTTGGGGCAGTGTCTGCCACCACTCTCCCAAAATTTGGGAGCGTCTCGTGCACTACACGTGGCACAAACGTGCCCGCACTGGCCGCGCGCTGTCGCGCGCAGGCGACTGTACGCACGCACAGGCACTGCTGACACAGGGTTCGTGTCGTGCCTATGTGTCATGTGGACACGATTTAGGCTGACACGAACCTAGCCCTACCTAGGCAAACCCCCGTGCACAAGCTCGAGACACGTGTCGCCTTGTGTCGAGAGCACGAATGCTCGACACGGCCGCACGAGGCCCAGGTTGCACTGTTTTCAGACACAGTTTATTTTGTTGGTTTTGACACAATTGTGTCCACTTCGTGGACACGTATAGGCTCGTGAGGACACGTGGGACGAGTACCTACCTCTGTACACCTATTTCATCTATTGATTTCGAGTTTTTATTAGAATTTTGATTCGACTTTGTGAATTCCCCTAAATTTCTGATACTCTTAACTGCACTGTTTGTTCTTGAGTTTAATGTCATTTCCTAATTTTTGTGACTTTTTAAATGTTTGATTTAGATCACCTACATGTGTTAGAGTTGTAGTTCATGTTAAGTTCGATTTGTGTGATGCTATGGGTTGTTGGAATCAAGTTTTGGTATGCTAACTGTCAATTGGTTTTGCAAAAACCTGAGAACACTTGGACTGTTTTGTATTTCCTAAGTTTGTATTTTTCCAACTGATTTTAATCAGTTTAGTAGTTGTTGATTCACCTACATGTTAAGTAATAATGTACATGATTACTTGTGGTTTTTAGATGTGATTTTGGGATCGAATATTCGAATTCCCTGTGTACTGTCATTACACTGATACCCACTATGGCTGAATGTGTTCTGAATTTGATTTCATCCTTTTTTTCCTGTTTTGTGATGTTTGAATGTTAATTTAGTTCATTTACATATCGGTTAACTGATAAAGGATTGATAGGTTAGCTGTGTTCTGTGCTATTGCTAGAAATCTTTGAAATGGGTTTTGTGTATTGATTTGGGAGAATTACCTATCATTGTTCAGAAACTAAAGCCTATGTTACTCCCTCAACACACACACACACACAGTCCTCTTCACTCAGAAAACTGAATCATAACACACACACTCTCACACACACAAAATTGGCACATACAAACACAAATATGATTTTCCCTCACATTGATATCACTCACATTATTACCTAGCCTATGTTTCTCCTCACACATATGAGTTTAACTCAACACATGCACACACATTCAGAATTTCCTCACACTCTCCACACATGTCACTATTTTCCTTACTTGCTATCACACACACACACTATGGTACACTCACATATGTCTTTCTCACACCACACATATACACATATGCATTTGACTCACACTCTCACATTGCCTCCACACTTTACACACTCACACACATTGCGCACACATGAGAATATCTCTCTCACACACACACACATGTCTACACATATATAATCCACACACACACATTTATGTATATATATGTAGTGTATGTATATGCCTATATATGTATAGATGTAAATATGCATATTGATTGATATGGATAATGTATACAGTGTTGTATATATATATGTGTACAGGTATGTGTGTTGGTTTGTAGACTTGTATAGCCTTGGTTAAGACCTAGTTAGACTAGCATAGGCTAATTTGACTAGTTTAGACTTGGTTAGCCCTAGTTGACCTAGTTTGACTTCTAGAGTTGACCAAGAGTTGACCTTGGTCTAGATTGACCTAGAATTGACTGGTTAAGCCTAGGTTTGACCAACCTAGACTAGTTTGACCAAGTTTACCCTGTTTGACCTTGTTGACCTAACTAGACTAGAGTTGACCTAGTTTGACTGCTGGGGTTGACTAGAGTTGACCAAAGGTTGACTTTAGCTTAGATTGACCCCAAACTTCATGTAGATGAAGTGTAGCAGTCTATTTTTTTATTTTAGACTTGTTGTGACTTGTACTGTTCTATAGAAGAGAGACACCACTCCTCGGACAGTATATTCTCTTCGGACATTTGGGATACCAGGCGAGTACATTCTCTGATCATTTCATAACCTGTTTAGAATTATTCTTCTGCTTTAAATTGCTTTACTTGATACTGTCACGTTGGTCACACGGATTAGTACTATATGGATGCTTTCTTGAGATGTTATCCCCTCAGGGAGCATCGGATACTATATGTTCTGTGCGTTTCACTTACATGGTGTATCACTATGCTTCACGGTTCAATGATCACTTGTGACATGTACTCTCATGATTACAGAGTCTTTCTTGAATCACCCATTTATGGGCATTCCTAGAATCACCCATTTTTGGACCTACCATGTATCACCCCTTGTGGGCCATTGCATGGAATCATAACATAACCTGGCTGGATCCTTGTGTATTGATTGGGGTACGGGAGAGTAGAAGTAGACACGTGAATAATATCCAAGTAGTATCTCATCTGATCACCTCCGTAGTGTCTCATAAGAATCTCCTATGCCATTCACATGTTTATATTATACTCTGACTCACTAGCCACTGTTAGTTTTCTACTTATAGTAGATATTTCTATTACAGTTCTCTCTCTGTTTACATTCTGTACTTTCTTCAGTTTCATGTATCTTACTTTACTGCATGATTATATTTTCTAACCTGCTATGAACTGTTGAGATGTATTGTGCTCGCTCCCGTCCTGACTGGACCTGTTGAAAATTTTACAGAGAATGATGAGGCTATGGTGTCTACCCTTATGGTGCAACTTTAAACAACACTTGTGACTTGGACCCACTTGCAGCAGAGGATCTGCCACCAGTGGTTTAGACATATAGCGTAGATTTTTACGTCGTCTTTCTCAATGATACATTATTGTATATACTGGGAGTTGTTTTATCTGGATGTTGTGGAGATGTTATCATAGACACTTGGATTTCTATTTGTTGTATCTCTGTGGATTCATTTCGTTCCTTATCTCTCTATATTTTTATCGTATTCTACCTTAGATGTGATTGAGACTGTATTGCTATATCACCTCCATTCGGAGTGTATATAATGTACAGGTACCTTTATATTGTTAGATGATTGATCTAGGACAACGTTCTACCGCCGACACTGCGGCGTAGGCTGGACGTTGTTACGTACTCGTACCCTCATAGTGGGTGCGGGTCGTGACAGCATATTTACATATATATATATATATATATAGGCATATATATACACTACACATATATATATTATATATAGTGAGATAGAAAGAGAGTGAAAGAGTGTCAAGTGTGTGTCTGTAGCATATGTGTATATGTCATGATATTTTGTGTGTGTGCATGTATGTAATTCATATGTGTGTGTGTGATTCCATTTCAGAAATGTGTGTGTGTGTGTGTGTTGAGGGGGAAATTCATGTGTGAGTGATAGCTGATTTGTGTGTGTGTGATGATGATTCAGTTTTGTGTGTCATGATACATATGTGTGTGTATGAGTGCTATGAGAGGGTGAGCTATGAGTGTTAAGTGACTGTGATATAATGTAGGGGGTGTGTGTGTAAGAGAGGAGTGCAATGTGAGAAAAAAACAGAATGTGTGGACTGGGTGTGAGGAAATAACAGAAGGTGTGTGTATGTGTTGGAGTGTTGTGAGGGAAAACATAGGCTAGAAGGTACTGTGAGTGTGAGGGAGTTTCACATGTGAGTTTGCAAAGTGTGAGGAATAAACAGGAAGTAGGTTTCAGTATTTTGTGAAACCAGTGATATGTGTTCAGGATATTATTCCAATTGAACCCAAATAACTGCCTAACCTATTAAAATCAGTAAAGCAATTTAAGTATCAACCAACCCTCATGACAGTTTAAAGGAGAATGAAAATCAGGAATTGATTTGAGCAAAACCCAAACCACAACGACCGTTAAACATATCAAATTGATTCCCAAAACCCATATGCATCTACACAAATCAAAACTTGCCTATCCATCATTCATCAGTTATGTAGGTGGGTCCTTTTATCATTCAAACATCATAAAAACATAGGGAAAACAAATTCAATTTCAGAAACATCATTCAGCCAATGCGTATCAGTGTAATGACAGTACACATAGGGAATTCGAATTTTCGAATTCAAAACTCCATCAAAATGACAAATAAAGGGTGGGTAATTAATAACAAACATGTGAGGGAACTATAGAGTGCATTCGTGTCCAGGAATTGGACACAAATCGTATCCAAACAACACGTGTTCACAGACACTGACAGTGCACGAACAATCATCGTGCACGCGTGCACGCGCGTGTAACACGCGACACACGACACGACACGACATGTGCTCGTGTCCAGAGGTTCACCTAGGATAGCTCTAGGTCTGACACACCCAGCGCTGGGTCCACGAGTCCCACAGACACGACATGACATGCGTGTCAGTCGTGCCTGTGCACGCACACAGCAGCTCGCGCGCGACAGCACGCGACCAATGCGACCCCGATTTCTCCTCGGGTAGTGCACGAGATGCTCCCAAATTTTGGAAGCATGGTCGCAGACGTTGCCCCAAGGTTCACACAAAAAATCAGGACACGACATGTCCTGTGTCCAGAGATATGGAGCCCGTGATGCAGGACACGGCCTACGGGCTCGTGATGCATGTCCACACGTAAAAACAGGACACAAATGGACACGAAACATACTACTACCTTCACAAAAATTAATACACACATCAAGATCTACAAATCCATGCAATTAAATTTCAAAAATACGAAAATTAATTCCTATGTGGCATTTCTACAAACACCTAGTATATCAATACGATACGTGTCCGATACGGACACGAAATGGACACCACTCGACACCAAACCTATGCTAGCAGCTAGGGGACTCCTAGGGCTTTCCAAATATGTAAAGAAATCAGGGAAACTATAGGTTTAGGGATCATTTACCTATTGATGAGCTTTTCAAGAAAAACCCCTTTCTAGAACGTTTTCCTTTGATAGCAAACTCCACCAAATTGCTCTCCCACTGAAATTTCCTTCCATGGACAGAAAGTATAGATGAATTAGATCCTAATGCAACTTGTTTGGATTAAAAAAGAATTAAAATGGAATTTCTAGGAATTTTTAAGGATGGGATTTACCTCTTTTTTCCAAATGTGAACTTTCTAAATGAGGCTAACCTAATGGAAGAGAGTATAAATAGGGGGATGATCCCTAGGTGGCTGGCCATAAATGCTAGGGTTAGGGTTTTGGGATTTAATCCAAGGGCTCTCATCACATCTAATCTATTCAATGGCTAGAAATCTAGGTTTCCCCTTCTAGTCAAGTTGCAACCTATTCCTTTCTAACAAGTCATGACTTAACCCAACTAACCCATACTAAATAATACTAACCATGGCTAACTAGACTAGCTATGACTAATCTAGGTTAGGTCCAATCTAGGTTAGGGCTAAACACAACACAAGACAATCAATTAAATAATATTTAAATCACACCATTCTAAATAATCATTTTAAATTCCAAATAATATATATTAAATTCAAATAATTCAAAATGATAAAAGTACCCTCAAAATAAAAATGATAAATGAATTACCCTAATCATAGGGCTAGGCTCTAGGTCACTATCTCTAGGGTTACACTAGCAAAACACCAAATCACAAGTCATGATTTTAAATAGTTTAAAAATGATTAAAAATTACCAAAAATCATAATATGAAATAAATATCAATAAATAATAATCATAATTACAAAATTTCAAAATTACCCTCATCTGGAAAACTGGGTGTTATAATCCTACCCCCCTTAGAAAAATTTCGTCCTCGAAATTAAAATGTTCATACTCCTTCTAGGTCAAACCCCCACAATCAAAGTCTCAGAACTTAAACAAATCGTACGATTTAAATGGACGACATACATGGTCATGGCATACGGTGGTAGTGAAAGTCTCATCTAGGTATACAAGTCATGGTAAACCAAAACGGTCATAGGGTATCAAAACATACAAGCAATCAGGGGTGTTAAACTGGAAAAGATACAGAAATAACAAATCATCAAAACTGCAAGGCAGTCTACCATCCTATATAAAAACTGGTACTTATCAAAAAAATAAGATAACTACCAATTATCTATAAGGGGTAATATTCAAAGAAAAATCGAAATCAAAAGTTCAAGGGACAGTTGTCAATAGCATTGAAATCCAATCAAAATATATATTAAGAATATTTAGTCTCGATACGATCTAAGTTGATCAATTATGGGAAATCAAGATTTGGGCAATATGGAGGACAAGGTCATCGAAGTCTGAGCATGAGCATACAAGGATGGAGATTCAGGTCATATTTAAATTTGATTCAATTGAGTACGAACCCTAGACATTAATGTGATAAGAAAGGATGATCAAGGTTGATTGGTCGTGATTAAGGGAGCTAGGATTCAATGATATTGAAAACCTTTTAGGGAAAAAAAGGAAAGATTTCATAAGAAGTCAAGTTAATCATCTCTCTCTAATACCATCAAGTTTATCATTTGCCAATCATATTTTTATCTCACAAGTCCCAATATAAAAATCAACCTTTATATGACTATCATCAAAAATTTTATAACCTTCAGTCATCTAAATCTTTACCATGATCACCATAGACAAAATTCCAAACTTCTAAAACATTTCCCACGAAGCATACCCCTCTTATTTAGGTATCAACACTTATTCATTTAATCAAATTTTCAAATTCCTTGACCTCGTCCTAATTTAGATCTGAAACCTCTAAATCCAGTTTATGAAATCCTTGAACTTGTTTAATTCAAGTCTCGTATTTATTCAACCCTAATACCACTATGTCATACAAAATTTATTCTTATTTATAAATCAACCTTCATATTTTCTTCAACGTCTACCTTCAAATATTATCCTTTTGAATTCTACAATTTTTCCCCAATCATCTAAAATAATTCCTATAACTTAAAATCCTTGTGTTCTCTCTGTCTCTAGTCACCCTCTTACAATATCTAGTTCAATTTCGCATAATCATTGAATACAATTAAATTTACCTTTCCGTTTCTAAATTTCTACATAGTCTTAGAGTAAAAGTTCCCAAGAATCAATAACCAAGATTTTAAGTTCTCAAAACTAGGTTGACCTCTGATATCCTCATTAGTTTTTTTTTTGAAATACATCTATGAATTACTCATAACCAAAAATTTCTGCGATTGTTTCTAAATTGATAACATTTATCTCTCGATTCCATTCTAAACCTTTACCACACCAAATTTTTAATGTTTGACATCCACCATTCTGATTCCTACAAAATCATCATATGATGACCAATTACATCATTTTCAAACTAGATGATTTACGTCACTTCCCCAACATTTTTTAGGCAAAATGATATGAAGATTCAAGGGTTTCAAGGTATAGCTGACAGAATTAAGTACGAGACAAAGAATTGATGTAATCTGGACAGTTATATAAGACAAGGAATGATGGTAATAAAATATTTCCCACACAATTTTCCTTCTTCGATCTCTCCTCTCCTACACACACACAGCCATCCCCATTCAAACTATTCTCATCCCGAGCTCCTCCTATGGCCGAGCCAACCTGGCCGAGCTCCTCCCTCCGCCGTGACCGGCGTGGCCGACCTCCCCCATGGCCGGGCGCACCCCCAGGCAGGCTCCGTGGCCGCCGTTCGTCTCTCCGACGTGTATCGGAGGCGATCCGTGCGTTTGGCACGGGTTTCCGTCGTGACGAGCCCGGAAACGAAGCTGAAATGTCGTCCCGTCACAGCAACTTCGTGCACAATTTTTTAGAAATTCGACCGTTGGATCAGCAATTTCTTCGCTTCTTCACAATCTCGGTATATCCACCTTCGCTTCTGTCAATTTTCGTCCGTTGATTTTAACGTTTGATACATCAAAACCGGCCACCAAGTTGACCATTTAAATTGTATAAATTTTGGGCAGTTTTGTGAAGCCAACTTCGTCGGCTTGTACCTCCTCCACCGTAGCTGGTATAACACTCTTACTATGCGAAGCTGGTATAACACTCTTACTACCCCTCCAGTTTCGTTTTATTGTGAGCTTGTTTGATTGGTTGAATTCGACGCCAAAGTTGGTCGTTCGAATTCGTAATTTCTAACTTGTAAAATTCTATTTTTGAACACGGGACTCCAGATTTCATTTTTGACACTACCAGTTGACTCGTGGCATCGTTCTGGCATATTTTCATATAAAATTTGTTAGATTTGGAGAACGTGGGCCCTGGCACGCATTTCGGTACAAAGTGGGTCCCACAGTCCGGGTCAACGGGTTATTTTGAGATCGGCTCATCGGAATCCAATTTTGGATACACCGTTGAGTTCGTATCGTCATTCTGGACTCGTTGACATATAATTTGCTAGGTTTTGGTATACATTGGATCCAGCACGTATTTCGATGCAAGTTGGATACCAATATCCGGGTAAATAGGTCATTTTGAGATCGGCTCATCGGAATCCAATTTCGGATATACCGTTGAGTTTGTATCGTCATTCTGGACTTGTTGACATGTAGTTTGCTAAGTTTTGAGAACATTGGCTCCGGCACGCATTTTCGTGCAAACCGGAATTCCAAGTTTTCGTCAACGGACGAAATTGAGATCGGGTCAACGGAATCCAATTCTGGATATACCGTTGGGTTCGTATCGTCATTCTAGTTTCGTAGACATATAATTTGTTATATTTTATAGACTTGTCTTCTTGTACGTTTTTCGGTACAAAACGGCTCCGACACGGATACCGTTTTGACCCGAAATTACCTTTTTGCCCTTGTGTCCAAATTGGACCGATGGGTAGGCTATCCTAGCTAATTTGACCATTCTGGACACGTTGGCGATGTTTATTTCATCATCCGACAATGTTTGTAGATAGTTTCTCTATGTATCACCTTTTTATTATAATTAATTCTTATAATGTTCGTATTTCGGGATTAGTACAACGAAACTGAGATCAGTCAATTCCAGTGATCTCACATCGCTGAAATTGACAAGATGGACACGTGGATCACTATAATAAGAATATAAACTTTACCGTTGATCATCTTATCTCGATTTACGTGTCGTAAGTTTCGACGTACGAATAACGAAGTACACTTTTATATATAATTAGACTAGAATTGACCATGTTTGACCAGAGTTGTCCAGTTGACCAAAAGTCAACTGTAAGTCAACACTTGACCTAGTTTGACTAGATGTTGACCGGAGTTGACCTAGAGTTAATTTGACTTAGAAGAGCCTAGGATAATATAGATTGCTTGTAGAGATTCATTTATTACAACTTAAACACCTTGTAACCTGTGTTGCTTTAAATAGGACTCTGTGGCTTCAGTTGGACCCCTATACCTATCAGCTGTTCAGGTTATCAGGCGAGTACATTCTCTGATCATTTCATATCCTGTTAGAATTATTCTCCTGCTTTAAATTACTTTACTTGATGCTGTCACGTTGGTCACACGGATTAGTACTATATGGATCCTTTCTTGAGATAACAAATGTGGTGAGGTGGTGCCAGTGGTGAATGGAGTGGTGGTCGTGGTGTTGATGGAGGTGCGGGGCTCGCTCCGCTCACTTCTTGTCAACGTGGCCGCACGACGGAGGATAGGCAGTGGAGGGGTTAGGCATAGTTGGTGGTGGCTTACGGAGCTATGGCGATGGCCGGAGAGCCGAAGGAGAGGAGGTCAAACGCTCTACAAGAAAATGACTACTGAGTGAGTGTGTAGGAAATTTATTGTGTAAAATATTGGGGAGTCCCCAATATTAAATAGGAATAGTATAGAGTGAGCCATAAGCCCTAGTGGCAGGTTTGTAATTTGTAATGGGCATAGGGATAATAGTGGAAGCCAAAACTAACCACTAACACTAACACTAATTACTAACTAATTAGACGTTAAGGACAACTAAAACCAAAGCTTGGAAAAGTCCACGATCCAAAGCCTAAGGCTTGGTAGACTAAAATAAAATGGACTAGCCCACGATCCAAGTTCGAACTTTGTAGGCTAAAACTAAGGCTGAAATGGTCCTAGCCCAAAACGAAAGAAAAATAGAATAACTTATAAATTATTATAAACTTTAGGATTAAAATAGAATAGTAATAAAAGTATAATTATTTACAATAATATTTTGACAATCTTTTTCTTTATATAAAAGTAAATCTTCATAACTTATTAAAAATTCAAGAAAATGGACAGAAAATTTATTTAGCATAAAATCTTATATAATATAGTTTCACAAAATTAGTGACGCAACAAACATGAACTTGGTACCTATAGCATATTATGATTGAAAAATATATTTCATATTGCTAAAGAAAATCAAAATTCATGATTTGTAAAGATTTAGAAAATTTTAGAAAAAAAGAATTTTTAAAATTCGGGAGAATATCAGAATTCGATTAAAGGAGGCTACAAAACGGGGCTAAATATCTACGGGGCTGCTACATTGCCTGCGGTTTGTAATCGCGGACGTGATAGCCGGCATACGTGGCGGTCGGCCATTGGTACCCTTGTCCAGGTGGGGCCTGGAGTAGCAGAGGGGCCCATGGATGGCCGCCACGTCGGTCGACGGTCACACCTGCTATTACAAACCGCGGACAAAATATCATTTTTGAAATATCTACATGGTCCCCTGAGTCTTTGTTAAAGGGTATTGTTGTATATTTTACTTCGTAAAATAAATAACCCAACTTCTGACAAATTCCTCCGGATCCTAAATCTTTGGAGACTGAATTCCTCTTTGACCGGTAGCATGGAAATTCCTCCTATGGCTCTTTTACAGCCATTAGTGAAGGTTGGACTGCCTATATAAATATTTAGTGTTCTCTTCTATGTGGTACACTACTTTTTTTGATACACATATACTCTCATCCTCCATCTACAAACAACAAAACTCTATCACTACGTTCTTCTACTCTCTTCATTCCAAACTTCTGGGCAATAGCTAAGTTTGGGTCACTTTCTCGAAGCTGTGTACAGTGACGAGAAACCGGTAGCATGAAGATTTTACCTCTAAGAGGATTCAAGAATAAGAATTCACATAGACTTCAAACAATCTCTTAGGCAGTGCTTCGTACATGACTTTTTCAGGCCGGTAACTCTAATCCTATGTTATTTTGTTTACAAAAAATTAAAGACAAATTATAACAATCTAAGAGATCATTCTTACGATTTTTTTACATTCAGATTTGTATTAGTGCATCGATTATTCTTATGCATTGTGCATCGACTCCTAATACTTAAACTGTTTTTACAATCTTTATCTACATTAGCAGTTCAAGGAGGAGTAGTAGTAGTAAAGGGAAAAAAGAATATACTCTCAAATAACAGGAACAAATGCTTCAGTTGTTCCAAGGCTTATTATGCATAGTTGGAATGTTAACATCACAAAGGTGTGGTAATCAGCTACAAATGGAACAAGTTTATTTTTGATGGCATGTCCTTGAAATGTCACTGACAAGCCCCAAAAGACGACCCATTATCACAAAATTGTTGTACTTAAACGGATTGTGGTTACTGTTTTTTCTTTTTCTAAAATAAGCATGACATGTTAGGCTTTTATCTATCACCTTGCTTAATAAAACTTATTCGTACCTATATCTTCGATTTACATTACTTCTCTATTATCAGGCTTGTGTAATTTTGGAGTCTCCTTTGTATAATATTGGATAATCATGACAAACATACTTGTGCTTAATGTTTTATACTTTTATTTCATGAATAATGTCATCCCAACACTTACATATGGTTATAACCTGAACTTGACATGGAATGAATATTCCCAAATGAATTAACATGATGCACATATTATGTAAAAGTGGAGTTACATATATAGTTTTGTGTGCCAGGAATCTTCAATATATATTTGCATCTAAGTAAATTCTTAAAGACAAAAGTGGGTATATGACATTTTTTTACTGTTATATTTGTGCATCAGTTTGCACTCCGTAAGTTCCCCTCCAGCTTTGCAAAATATAATTTGTTTCACTAATTTGGAGTCTATAATTATTTTGATAATTTGCTTCACTAAAATGGTTTCTAATAATGCAAGGACATCTGTTAATGCAAATCTGTAACTTGTTCCTAGTTCTTTTGATTGCCCTTCTACTATTTCCATGTGAAGCGGGAGTAGATGACTCTAGAAAACTTGGTACTTATCTATTTGAGAAATTGCCATTTGTTAGATAGTAGACTACAACTTTTTTGCATTTATAGAATTCAACATAAACACATATTGGTGGTTGATACCTTAACTGTTCAACTTAATACCCTAAACTTTTTTACTCAACAACTTGATACTATCAACTATTAGAAAATTTCAACTTGATACCCAAAGCAAAAAATAGGAGGAAGTTACCCCGCTCTCCTTCTCTCCCCTCACCCTCCCCTCGGCTGCCCATCCCCACCCCCAACCCCGGTTGCCACCACGCAGCCCCGCACCCCGGCTGTACCACATTGCCACCGTCGCTGTAGCGCCCCGTCCCGATAGACCGGCAGACTATGTAATATGCTTGCGGTGAGTCAGACTCGGTCGGAAATATAGATGGCTAGTCTGACTCGATCGCTGAGCTCGGCTTATGATAATAATTTGTGGCATCGAATAAATTGATTTGGACGATGTTACGAGAATCGATCCAACTAATGGAACGGCTTCTGATGGAATAAGTCCTAGATGCAGTAGGCTGCGTCTTAACGAGTGAGCTCTATATAAGAGTCCCTTCGACGGGACCGGGCTGCTGTATGGTTTTCTTGAGTTTTTGTTGCTTGGTTTTGATGAATGTGTTTTCACTTCGATTTCTGCATTCATTCTACGAATTTTAAAATGAAGGATTAAAGAAGATATTCTGATAAAATATTGGTGCCATTGCAGGAGCTCGCGTAACTGAAGCTCGAACGTTGCGAAGCACTCCGACCCTCGGCACGATCAAATAATTGGTGGGTGGTTTGCAAAATATAATGAAAAGAGACAAGTTAAGGTTCTAGAAAAGAGATAGACTATTTCATGATCTACAAAATATAATAAAACGTCGGTTGCGACATATGGTGCCTTGGGGAACTTGGTGCCTACGTGATGCTAAATCAGAAGTACAACTTTGGAAAAAAATGATTCGTTGCATGAGTTGGAAAAAATGATAATACTGCTCAATATTGTCCATGCTATGCAATCTGTTTCATATGTTTAAACTGTTCACGTATTGGCATGGTCATGGACAACTTGTGCACAAGTTTAACTTTCATTGAAATCGTATCCGGGGCGTTAGAACCGAATCGACCTAGGATAAATACAAATTCGTGTTTCGACGCGAGGTATTGCAGGACCTCCAGTAGGGCTTGCACCCTAGGCTAACAGGGTGCATCGCAATGCCATATAAAAGTCCCTCGTGGTGCGTAGCACCAATGACCACACATATAAGATAGTAGCATGCTCACATATTATCTATGCAGGTGGAAATTATAATCTCTGTTTTATGCAGGGATGAGCATGATCGTGCTAAGAATTGAGATAAACTGCTATAATTTCTGTATGCTTTTACTGTTTCAAATGGAAGGTTATCAATATGAACTAAATTCATTTAGTTCTAATAGAAAGAAAACTCCAATGCATGCCTACCTTAACAATCAGTGTCGGTTTAGACGAGTGGGTTCGTCCTGATCACTAGTGCATTTCCAAGTGTATTAATCCCCCAACCCTACAGGTAACGAGAACTCTGGGGGTGCACGGTACTAGGCCAAAGCTAAAGTTTGGAGAGACGTTTTAAAGCTCTTCCTATTCTGAAATATTTTAAAGCTAATTCATCAAAGGCTTTCATTATATAAAAGGATGAATATATGGAACGACAAGTATTATTTCAGGCAGCTTGTCGAGTATTTTCTTTTGTTTCAATCAATGTAACTGTAACGACAAATTCATTGTAATTACGACTTGCACTTCGTTGCAAGCTATCAATGAAAAGCATATTTCTATCTTCCTAAACCGCGTGTTCAATTCTCTGCTATTTGGGAAGTTTTAACTTGGTGTTTCAAATGAATGTGTCAAATGTAATGTTATTGCCTTGTATGAGTGCAAATCCAGACTTGTACGACATCACGCCCTAGCGAGGACGATCGATTCGGCATAATCGATGCAAGGACGAACGGTTTGTCAAATCAAAATGTGACAAATTGGTATCAGAGCACAGTTAAGTTTTCTCAAATTTCTGAAAAATATTTTATTTGGAATATTGGTTGCGATTACTCGATTGAATGCTTGTCGACATGCTGCGTGAAATAAAAGTTCCATATAGGTAAGCCTGTAGATATTTGAAAAACTAATGGGTTTACTCTATTTGGTAGAAGATGACTAAGAAAAATAATCCCCCCACAACAAACAAAGCTGCGGATGGTTCGTTGGGCGCTGGCCCTAGCAAGACTACAATGGAAAGAATGTTGCGTCTGATGGAGGCGCAACAGCAACAACTTCAGGCACAGATCTAAGCCCAATTTGGTGCACAACAGAAGCAAATGGACACCCTGACGCGGATCGTAAGAAATATAGCGGATGACACCAATGCTACGATCGTGGCACCTAAAAAGAGAGAAGAAGACCAGAAAGAAGTTCAATCATGAATGATGAACTCTTCTTCCTTGTTCAAAGCAACGGAGTTCCGCAAGATGAACCTGCCTAAGTTCAACAGTCGAACAGAGCCTAATGTGATCATGGGATGGCTCGTAGAGATTAAGGACTTATTTAATCTTCTTCGCATCAAGGGGTCCCAGAGGGTAGAATATGCAGCATTACAACTGTAACTGAGTGCCTACGACTGGTGGGCGGCGAAGAACATGAAATCTACGAAACCTAGTCTGATACCAAGATTTCCTAGAAAATATTTAAGGAAGCCTTTCTTGAGCAGTACGTTCCTCGCGTCGTATGTCGTCAAAAAGAAGACGAGTTCATGATGTTGAGACAGGAGAATATGTCAGTTGATGATTATGACTTGAACTTCTCGAAACTCGTAAAGTTTGTCGACGCCTTTCTGCCCAACAAGGAAGCCTGGTGTGAACGTTTTCAACAGGGCCCGAATGACGAACCGTGAAAGGACGTCATGAATCAAAAGTGCCGAACCTACCGCGAGTCCTATGATGCCACTCATAATAGCGAGTGGATCTTTGGCTGTATGTCGCAACAATCTGTGCCAGTTGTCTGTAATACTTCAACAAGCGTACTTACGACACTGAAGATCAGAATTAAAAAAGCATCCAAACATGTTCGAGAATTGGCGTCCCTATCCCGGATTACATTGCCATAAATACGACAAGCATGGACATCGCCCGGCCGATTGTTGGGTCAAGAAATGTTACGGGTGTGGCGAGACTGGCCATATAATACCAAATTGTCCGAGAAATATTTTGAATCAAAACAACCCTCTAAGGAATGTTCCAAACCCTCCAAGGAACATTCTAAATCAGTATAAAGCACCTACACTGCAAGACACAAATGCAGTACCAGTAAACCCGCCAAATCAATGTCACGGGACGCAAGGCCGCGTCTATGCACTGACTCAAGACGAGGCTTTCGAGTCTGATATTGTTATAACAGGTATACTAATCTATAAAAATATACTTGCTCGAGTATTATTTGATTCGAGTGCGACGCATAGTTTTATATCTGCTGATTATGCTAAAGAAAATAAAATAGCCATGCAAGCACTAGATATGAACATTAGCATTAGCACTCCATCGGGAGTCGATATGCCTACAAACTTTATTTGTAGGAATGACCACATTTACATCAGGGGCAGAAATTGATCCCTAGAAGTCGTCGTACTAAACATCAAAGAGTACGACATAATCTTGGGTATGGATTGGTTGGGCGCTTGCCATGCAACAATTGAGTGCACAAAAAAGAGAGTTGTATTTCGTCTTCCTGATAACACAGAGTTTTATATTCGTACGGTACGGTCTCGAAGACGGCCATGGTGGTATCGACAATTTCGGCGAGGCGTATATTGCATTCCAGCTATACGGGATACTTGGCATCAGTTCGAGATACGAGGAAGGATATTACAAACACAGTACAGACTGATGTTGTGGCAGATTTCCCCGATATTTTCTTAGACAAAATGCCCGGGATGCTACCGGATCAAGAAATAGAATTCAGAATTGACACCTTCTCGGATACACGACCGATATCAAAAGTGCCTTACCGAATGGCCACAGCTGAACAAAAGGAGATGAATGTGCAATTACAAGAGTTGTTTGACCGTAGACTTAGTTGCCCTAACGTCTCTCTTTGGGGAGCTCCCGTGCTATTCGTAAAAAAGAAAGACAGATCAATGCGACTATTTATGGACTATCAAGAACTCAACAAGGCTACCGTGCGAAACAAGTATCTACTGCCACGAATTGATGACTTATTTGACCAATTACAAGACATGTCAATATTTTTAAAATCGATCTTCGTTTAGGCTACCACTAGTTGAAGATCAAGCCTGACAACGTATCGAAGTCTGCCTTCCGTACTTAATACGAACATTATGAATTTCTAGTTATGTCATTCGATCTGATGAACGCCCCATCTGCTTTCATGTATTTGATGAACCGAGTCTTTCGACCCTTAATCGACAAATTTGTAGTCGTGTTCATCAACGATATCCTTGTCTACTCGAAGAATCGGGAAGAACACATGGAGGACTTGAAGACGGTGCTGCAGACTTAGCGTAAAAATAAATTATACGAAAAATAGAGTAAATGTGAGTTCTGGATATGTAGCGTGACGTTCCTCGGACACGTTTTCTCTGCAGAAGGTGCAGTGGACCCAAAGAAAATTGAAGCGGTGGTAGATTGTAAACGACCTACCTCGGATAGTGACATTCGAAGTTTTTTGGGATTGGCGGGCTACTACCAAAAATTAGTACAAAGTTTTTCTAAATCAGTGCCGCCTCTGACTCGCCTCACCCAGAAGGGAGTCATATTCGAATGGAGTGACGACTTTGAAATTAGCTTTAAAGAGTTGAAACAACGGTTCGTCTCAGCTCTAATTCTTGCACTTCCAGATAGGCCTGAAGGGTTTCAGATATTCAGCGACGCATCGGGGATGTCACCCCTAATTTTCAAAATAGGAATATTTTGGTTATTTTTCATTTTAGAATATTTTTGGATTTATTTTATTATTTATGATATTGTTTTGGGGTTAATTGAGTCGGGTTCGAATTTCAACTCAATCCGACTTGTATCGGAGACCCGGGGTAGCTTTGACTCTAGTGGGACCCATTCATTAGTTAGACATGGCCCACATGACAATATTTAAGTTAGTATAGTTAGACTAAATATTCATGACTAGGTTGGGTTGATTAGAGACTCAAACTAGTCTATTTTAGCCCCAAACCAAAACCTAACTTAAGTTGAACCTAATGAGACAAGAGGGGGGCATTTGGACTTTACCAAAATAGGACACCTAGCCATTTGTGGCCGGCCATAGAGGGAGGGGGATGAGTCATCTTCATTTCATTCTTAGCCACAAAATTCTCTCTCTTGAGTTTTTTCCCAAATTTGAGAAGAACCTCCATTGATTTCATCCCCAAATCAATCCATTCTTCCGCCCAATCTTCTTCATTTCTTCTCTACTCAAGCAAGAGAGGGTGCTAGCCAAGTTTGGTAGGAGTTTGCATTGGTTCGTGTCCTTTTGGAGATCCCTTCGTGTCGGTGCCGTATCGGAAGGAGTTTCTAGAGATTTCACCTCCCGGAAGCTAAAATCTACCCTATAAATCAAACTCACATGCATTTAGGAATGTTTTGAACCCATAGGAATCACCCCCATGGTTGTGTCTCCATTTGTGTCCATTTTATGTCCATTTGGAGATATTAGGAGTGTCCTTGATGTGTTGTTGTGTCCATGTAGGAAACCCCAATATTGGACACACTTGTGTTTGTCTTTATGTTTAAATGATTTAATACATGTTTTAATCTCAGATTTTTGATGTTAGAAATGTTGTTCTTGAGTGTCCTTACATATTCATTCATGTATCTTGTGTATATATATTTATGTGTGTGTGTCTATTTTCATGTGTTCTTTATATATAATATATATATATATATATATATATATATATATATATATATATATATATATATATGTGTGTGTGTGTGTGTGTGTGTGTGTGTGTGTGTGTGTGTGTGTTGTATTGAGTGTGTCTCTCTCTCTCTATATATATAGGTGTGTGTGGATGTGTATATATATTATATTGTGTGTGTTTATATATATATATATATATATATTCATGTGGGTGTGTGTGTATATATATATGTATGTGTGAATGTGTATATGTGTGTGGAGAGGGGAGGGGCTGAACTGGACTACACTATGCAGCCAGTTTTCAGCAGTAGCAGCAGTCCCCATTGGGGACTGCATATTGTATGCAGTGCAGGATAGTTTTTTGGAGTTTTTGTGGCCCCAAAACATCCCCTTTTGACCCCCCCCCCCCCCCCCCCCCCTTAACCCCAAATACCTACCCCCACTTGTCAACCACATTTTCTACTATGAAACCCCTAAGTTAGAGAGTGTTTTTAGTGTCTTAGGTGGTTAGTGGGATAGTATTTCTGGTGGTAGAAAATAAGGTTGGTCATGTTATATTATATGTCATGTTATGATACATTAGGGGGTTTGTGGTAGATATTTGAGTTGGTTTTTGAGAGTTATTTTAGAAGTAGCATTCTAAGTTAGATGGAGGTTAGATAGATGATGTTTGTGAGTGGTGGTAGTGGTTTAAGATTAGTGGTGGTGTTGGTATCTTGGTATCTCAAGATACCAAGATTACCTTAAGGTAATGTTGAGAGTGACCAACATGGGGATAAGATGGACTAGATGGGTTAGATACCTAGATTTCTTGGTTGGTAATGTCTAGATAGGTTAGTGTCTAGCTACCCTAAGAAGCCTAGGTCAGTCTACCATGGTTAGGAGGGGTTGCCTTTGTATTGGGGTAGGTATTGGGAATACCTTGTAAAGGGTAAAAATAGAATTTTGGGGTAAAGTCAAAGATGGAATTTTGATTGTTAAGATGGGGTTAGAAATAAGTTGTCTTGGTAGGTAATGGTTAGATAAGGGTAGTTTAGTCTAGTTTTGACTCCCGTTGACCAAGAGTTGACTTTTTGACCAAAGTCAACTACGAGTCAACACTTTACCTAGAATTGACCCAAAACCAAACCAGAGTTGACCAAAAGTGAACAGTTGGTCAACATTAGCCTAGTTTGACCTAGGGTTGACCTAGAGTTGACCAAAAGTCAACTGTAAGTCAACCTTTGACACAGTTTGACCTAGTTTGACTTGGATTGACTTCCTGTGACCTAGTTTGGCCCAGTATGACCTAGTTTGACCTAGTTTGGCCCAGTATAACCTAGTTTGACCTAATTTGGCTCAGTATGACCTAGTTTGACCTAGTTTTGCCCATTATGACCAAGTTTGACCTAGTTTGGCCCAGTATGACCTAGTTTAACTTAGACTTGCATATCATGACTTGATTTGTTTCCCTTTCATTATTAAACCCTGTTTTGACTCATGGTATCTCATCTTTAGGTCTGTGATTACTCTGAGCATCTGTTCACCTTATCAGCTCAGGACCGCAAGCGAGTACATTTACTGATAGTTTTTATTGTCTTGATATCTGCTATATCCGATTCAGTTGTAGTGTCTTACTTGATTCCTGACATGATGATTTCATGGACTAGTATACGTCGGATCCTATCATGAGATGTTATTCCTGAATTACTTGGTATATTGGTACATTGCTCGACTTGTTACCTGTACTTATATAGACATTAACTTGGGAGTGGGCTGGCCCCCTACTTTTGAGTATCGTATCATGACATGTCATGTCCGGATCCATTATACTATTCGAGGATTGGAAATTATTAGTTGTTGTGTGATCAAATCCCTACTTGTTCTTCATACTTGTACCTATTACTTGTTCATAGCTATACCCTCACCTCACGACGGGTAAAGCCTGACCCTACTTGTTCATAGCTTTCCATGGTGACCGGCCTGATCTTGCTCTTTTGTACACATGTTCATAGAAGGTCAGATGGAACAGCCTGATCTGGACCTATGCCGATCACATAATGCACTAATAATTTATGGCACCTTTTATGTTTACTTTTATATATCATATATCATGTTCTGTTCTACATTCCTGTATTATTACCATGACATGATATCCTGTTTCACATATCCAGTTACATTTTCTGTTTTAATATTTGTCTTGTACTTCATTATGATTGTCTCTTATAGAATTTGTCAATTCATATGGAACTGCTGTTAGTATTTTGTACTTGCTCATTTTCCTGACAGGATACCGTTGATATATTACAGATGATTCCGAGGCAGACTGCTCGACCTACTATGGGGTCGGGGCAGATGGAGACTTAGGCCAGGACTGTGACCTGGTAGTTGAGCCACTAGACTTTGCACACCTGGACTAGTATAGCTTAGATAGGTTTACCTGGACTGCGATCCAGCTAGTGTTTTCAGACTGTAGTATTTATTATTATATTTTGTGACTCTGTGATGTTGTTTATATCTCTGAACTGTGTTGGATTCTGAACTCATTTTCTGTTTTCACTTCTATCATATTTCCATTCCGTGCTATCTATCTTAGTTTTATCTTATGATTGAGTTATGCCATATTATATTCCTCCGTGCGGAGATGACAGGTACCCTTATACTGTTAGTTATAGCATTTACAGACGACCTATACAGCATTCAACCGCCGATTCTGCGGCGTAGGCTAGACATATCCACGTTCTCGTGCCCTTCCTCAGGGTGCGGGTCGACAGAAGACTGGCCTAGGGTGCGCGCTCATGCAAAAAACAAATTTATCTCCTATGCTTCAAGGCAGTTGAAGCAGCACGAGAAGAACTATCCGATGCATGATCTGGAATTGGTGGCAATTGTGTTCACATTAAAACTCTGGCAACACTACCTCTATGGTGTGGCTTATAGGATCTACATGGATTACAAGAGTCTCAAATACTTATTCATCCAACGAGAACTCAACTTGAGGCAGCAACGTTGGCTCGAACTAATAAAAGACTATGAGCTAACGATCGAGTATATGTCGAGCAAGGGAAACGTTATGTCAGACGCGCTGAGCGAAATGTTTATGGGATTACTAGCCCTAAATAATAATATATGGCGAGACTTGGAAGCGATGGATATTGAACTCGAAATTGAGTATCGATATCTGCACCTAGCATAGTTGAAGCTTGGGTCGAGCCTGCTTAGCAAAATAAAGATCGATAGAAGGATGAGCTATTCCTGAAGAAGATGTGCGAGCTAATTTCAACCGAAAGGGCGACCGACTTTGCGGAAGATAGAGACAAAACGATACGACTAAAAGGAAGGCTCTGTATTTCTGAAACTGCCGAACTCAGAAAAAAATTCTGACAGAGGCACATTATATGAAGTACTCGTTACATCCTGGGAGCACCAAGATGTACAAGGACTTGCGTACAAACTTTTGGTGGCACGGTATGAAGAAATACGTAGCTACTTTCGTGTCGCAGTACATGACGTGTCAGCAAGTGAAGGCGAAACACCAAAGGCCGGGTAGAGAGCTCTAGAACCTCGCCATTCCCAAGTAAAAGTAGAAGAATATCTCGATGGATTTTATCATGGGATTCTCGAAGATGTCGCGAGGGAATGATATGATTTGGGTCATTGTTGATAGATTGACCAAGTCGGCTCACTAGATCGCAATCAAAGTAGCATTGAACGTCGATCAGTTAGAATAAATCTACGTTGATGATATTGTTCGACTGCACAGGGTACCGGCCACAATAATTTTGGACAGAGACGGGCAATTTCTTTCGTGATTCTGGAATAACTTGCAAGCTGCAATGGGGAACAAATTAAATTTTAGTACTGCATACCACCCCAGACGGACGGTCAAACGAAAAGGGTGAATCAAATCTTGGAAGATATGTTGTATCTGTGTGCGATCGATCTAAAGACTAGTTGGGATACGCATTTATCGCTTGCGGAGTTTATGTATAACAACAGTTATCAATTGAGCATTCAGATGGCTCCATATGAGGCGCTCTACGGGAGGAAGTGTCGATCTTCGATATGCTGGAATAAATTCAGAGAGCGACAGGTACTCGGACCGAAACTAGTAGAGCAGGCCGTCGAAAAGGTTGGCTTGATTCGGGACAGGCTTTGCATCGCGCAAAGTCGACAAAAGAGCTACGCAGATCTTCGTCGATGACTGCTAAAAATTTTGGTCAGGACCATGTGTTTTTGAAAGTAACGCCCATACATAGTGTGATGCGGTTCGGTGTTAAAGGCAAATTGAGCCCGAGATTTGTAGGCCCTTTCGAGATCCTTGAACGGGTTGCGACTGTTGCTTATCGGATCACACAAACTCCTGCCTTGGCTAAAATACACGATGTTTTCTAGGTTTTACAACTTCAATAATACGTGCACGATCCAAGTCATGTGGTTAGCTTCGATTAGTTGGAGCTACGTGCGGACTTGTCATACTCGGAGGAGCCTAATCAAATTTTGGACCAAAAGGAAAAAGCCTTACGAAATCGTTCGATATCGTTGGTTCACGTGCTTTGGCAGAACCATTCAATTGAAGAATTGACATGGGAGATTGAGGAAGAGATGAAGGAGAAGTACCCTTCATTGTTCGCCTAATTTAAGGTCAGACCCTTGTTCTTAAGTTTTGGGACAAAATTTTTTCTTAGAGGTATATTATGTAGCGCCCCGTCCCGATAGGTGTTGGACTATATAATATGCTTGCGGCGAGTCAGACTCGGTCGTGAACTTAGATGGCTAGTCTGACTCGATCGCTGAGCTTGGCTTACGCGATAACACTTTTTGGCATTGAATAAATCGATTTGGACGAATATTACGAGAATTGATCCAACTAATGGAACGGCTTCTGTTGTAATAAATCCTAGATGCAGTAGGCTGCGTCTCGGTGATTGTCAAATTCCTATTTTTTTGAAAAATAGTATTTGACTGTATTTGTGTATTTGGCAGATTTTTAAAATTGGGTATTGTTAAAATTTTATTATTAATTATTGGAGGTGAATTTTTCCTATTATTATTATTGTTACTATTATTTTCTTGATCCTAAATCTACCCCCCTCCAAAATATCTAAGTCCCCTACCTAACCCCTCACATCACAATCCCCCTCTCTCTCTCTCTCCTCTCTCACTCTCCCCTCTCAGCTTGGAGAACAGCCGCCCCCTTTCCCAAATTTCCTTTCCTCTCTCTCTTCACTCTCCCACTCAGCTCTCCTCTTCCTCACTCTCCCGCTCAACTCTCTCTCTTCCTCACTCTCTTTCCAGCCCCTCCCCCTCTCGTGCACTCTCTCTCGATCTCCATCTCTTCTTCCAGCCTCACCCCGACCTCCGGCCGCCCCGAACGCCACCACCATCTTCCACCACCACCATCATCGTCGTCATCTCCTCCACCACCCACCACCGTAGCTGCCACCGCCATCGGCCGGCACCTCCACCACTACTACTTCCACAGCCATCGCCACCGACCTCCAGCCCAGCCGCCCGTCACCCCCGCGACCGCCACCACCATCGTCGGCGTCTTCATCACCTCCGCCACCATCCCCGTGGCCAGTACCACCATCTCTCCCTCTTGTTTCTCTCCACTGGTGGCCGAACAACGTCCGATCCCCTCTACCCGACCTGGCCGCACCTATAGGAACGAAATCGTAAAGCAGAATACTCTAGAGGGGGGTGAATAGAGTAGGCAGCGGAATATTGCTAATTAAAAACTTGTTAGCAGTTAGATCACAGATAAAATAATAATCACAAAAGTAAATGACAGAATTTAAAAATGATCAGAAGGCAAACGCAAACACCGAGATTTATACTGGTTTCCCTCTTGTGAGGACCAGTCCAGTCGGAAGAACTCTAGCTTCCAGTTGAATCCACTATTAGAAAATCCTGCAAGTTTTCATACGAAGTCCTTGCAACTTCTACAGATGCGAGCTTTGATACGAAGAACTCATCCAACTTCAATTGTGAAGATTTGAATCTTCTATCAAGCCTCTGATTACAATCTCTCTTGAAACTTCTAGACCGCACCGTACTGGCAAATCGACTAAAGGATTGTAACTGGCTTAGGATTTGAAAATAAAAGCTTTTAAGAACTCTTTGGAAGAATGTAAGCTTAAGAAGAGAAGAGATTGAAAGTGAATTGGTGTTTTGAAATGATCGAAATGCTTCTCTATTTATAGCTTTTCCAAAGACAGAACTCTGACAGAATTCGGGCAGAATTCGGACAGAACTCTTTGTAACATACCGTAACTGAAGGATGACCAAGTTCAAAAATCCAACGTTCACTAACGTTCCAAATGGCCAAACTCTGGCCGAACTCGGCCCGAGTTCTCCTGGGGTTCTGCCAGTTCATTTTTGGAGAAAATAAATTTTGGCTTTTTGAACAATCCTTCAGAAGCTTTTTGTAAAAAGAATGTTTTTCAAAAACGTAAGTCATTTGTAAAAGAATAGGATGGTTTTGAAAAACGTTTTAGGATAGCCTATTTGCCAGTACGACACAGTGTACAATGTATTCCTAGACTCAATAAAATGAAAAATTATATTGCTTAACAGGAAGTACATTTTGAATGGCAAACGGCTTCAGTCTTGAACATTATTGATAACCATTGTTGAGCAGTGTCCAAAACGTCGTAGGTAAACATCTGAGTTGACTTGTATTTATATCGAGATAGAGTTTGATCAATTATTAAAATCAGGTTTGACCATAACCAATGGGCCAACAATCTCCCCCATTTTGATAATTGACAAACCTTGTCGATATAACATCTAAGCTTGGAATCAATTCAAAATAGTAACCAAAAAGAAATTGTTCATAACCTGTATTCACAAAAATGTTAGATCCTTATTTCTCCCCCGTTGTCACTTTGCAAAATAATTGCAAAAGAGAAAGCTCCCCCGCAATCAATGCATAAGTAACAAACAGTGAAGAAACACAATAAAAAATATAGGAATAATCTATACAGGCATGGTATAAACAGTAAAAAAAATAGATAGTCTAGAGAACACAACACAGGCATGTATTTGTCACAGGCAGTATTTGAGAAAGTATGAAGCAGCAAAAGATAGATAGTGCTACCATAATATTGAAACATATAAAGTGCTGAATAATAGACTAAAATGCCAAAATTGAGGCATAATAAAAAAACTATGTCCATGAATAGTCACATAATAGAAAAAGTACGGATAAAAACTAAAAAGTACTAATAAAATTTTGGAATGTCGGAGCATTTCCAAGTAAACATGAGACAAAAGTAACAATATCAATAATCTAACATCTCAAAACTCATCATCATCATCATCAACATCAGCTACAGCTCCAACATGTCCAGAAGGACCAGCTCTAGAAGTACCAGCACCAGAAGTGCCAGGAGTGGCGCCAGCATAAAACTCACCGACATAGTCTCGAGGAGGGGCACGATCGGTACGATACCAATCATAGGCGTTCCCTGGCTGGAACAGAGAGTGAACCGTCTTATAGTCAATACGGTAGCCAGAAACAGAAGGGTCTCGAGGCAGAGAGCTAGCAGAATGACCCATCTGTGCAAACCTCAGATCGGCAAAGGAGTTGGCAATCGCCTGGAACCGAGTCACATCACGGAACTCGTGTTCCCTAGAGGTCTCAACATAAAAAGACTGCAGATCTGATAAGTGCTGATGGATACCCTCAAATGTCATAGGGTAAGAATGAGGAGGAACAGGTGCTGTGGGAGCAGTGGAAGTAGGTGCAGGAGGAGTAGGTACAGTAGGTGGAGGAACAGATGTAATGCTGCGACGAGAGAGTTTGAGAAACTTGGGCTCGGGGTCGACAACACAAGTAGATAAATCAATATCAAATCTCTGAAAAATGCGAGGAATAAGCATCGCATAAGATAGGTTGCGGTCTCTCCCGCAACATCTACCTGTAACACCCAGTTTTCCAGAAAAGGGTAATTTTGAAATTTTATAATTTTAGTCTTTTAATAATGATATTAAATCATGATATAATTTTTGGTGATTTTTTAATCATTTAAAACTATTTTAAATCATGACTTATGATTTTGGTGTTTTGATAGTGTAACCTTGGAGATTGGTTGACCTAGAGCTTAGCCTTATGATTAGGGTATTTTTGTCATTTTTGGGATTATTTGAATTTATTAGAATTTATTTGAATTTATAGGAATTTTTGGGATTTATTTTGGAATTGTTTGAATGAAGGTTGACTAGGTTGACTTTGACTAGCTTTGACTTGATAGACTAACCTAGAAGCTAACCCTAGTTAAGTTGGACTTGGTTAGATTATGAAACCCTAGGTTAATTTAAGTTAACCATATTCTAGTTATTAGAATCAATTGGAAATAGGAATTAGAATAGGGATTTGACTAATGGCTTGTGACTTCACAAGTCATGACTTGTGACTTGAGCCCATAGAAGCCCATAGGCCCATACCGTGGAACCCTAACCGAAATTCTTGGCTGGCCACATTGATTTTTCCCTCTATTTAATGACTCCTGGAAGTTAGGGCTAGCCTCCTTTAGGAATTTGTAAAGTTTGAAGAAGAGGTAAACCCCTTTCTTCCCTAATCCATAACTCCTTCATTCCAACTCCTTTTTCTTCCTAATTTCTTGCAATGGATTATAATTGCTGTGCTCTTTATGTCCATGGTGAGAAATTTCAATGGAGAAGCAATTTGAAAGAGTTTGGTGGCTTGAGGATCCACTTCCATTTGGGGCTTTTTGATACTTTGCAAACCTATAGGTAATTTCGAATCCCCACCATATAATGCTATTTTTTTTGCATATTTAAGAATCCCTAGGCCTACCCTAGCTATAGGACTAGCTAACCCTAGAATTCGAGTCCATTACATGTCCGTATCGGACACGTATCAACCCATGTTTTTAGGTGTTTGACGAAATACCCCAAAGGGCATTTCGACCTGATTTTAGGAAACTATTTGAATAGGAATTAGGGTTTTGACCTCACTTATGGTTTTCTATTGCACTGAGCATGTATTAGTATCGGGTCGAGTCGACACAGGCACGTGGACACGCGGTTGCACGCGCACGCGCGGGCAGGTGGCTTATCTTGCTGCTCGGGTGCGACTGCTCTGTGCACACGTCACTTCGACACACGAAACTCGACACACGTGTTGTGTCCATGACTGACATAAGGTTCCTCGAGTTTCACGAGTCATCGTGTCGTGTCGGACGCAGAATCTCGTATGCACGAGTGTGCACTGTGTGCGTGTATCAGTGTAGTTTCTTTTCTCTGTTGTTTATAGTTTTAAATGATTTTAATCATGTTATTAACTGCTAATTAGATCCTAAATATCATGTATAATCTAGATTTGAATTATTTTACATGTTAGTTAAAGGGTTGGATGGAATTTGGATTCGTATTGGGGTTTTATGCCATTCGACTGATAATGTCTGACACTAGTTTTTCTTCCAAAATTTTCTAAATTGTTAATCCCTGTTTTAAGTGATTTTTCTCACTGTAATTTACTCTCACATATTTGTTGCTTCATATTGTTGAATGTTATAATTCGGATTTGGCTTTTGGGTTGGTGAATGAGAAGTAGACATTGTGTTGGTTTGAGAAATTATTAATATCTGAGATTGCTTTCCATAGCTAACCGAGTTTTATAAACTGTAATCGAGCTGATTTACCTGTTGTGTGATTCCTGAATACCCATTGTACTGGATTCATTCCTAAACCTGTTAACTCATTCCTATTCCTGAGATTTAGCTCTTATTACTGAAACTGTTATGAACTGATAATTGTTTTCCTTTCCTTTCTTCTAATTGATTGAATGAATGCACTGACTTCACTGTTATTCCCAGTTTAGTTATGTTGTCACTGACCTGAGAATTGTTCCTTTCTGTGAACTGAACTGAGTTTTGAATGATGTTAATAATGGTTATCTTACCTACTTTAATTTAACTGAGATCATTATTCCCAGTTTTTCCCTAAGTTTCCAACTGATTGCTTTTTAACCTGAGATTTGATGAAGGGTTTATCATCTCACTGATTTCCTTTAACTGAGAATAGTTTCTTAATACCTGAGATGTATTCCTGTTTTCCCAGGTTCACACAGTGTATTAACTCCACTGATTTGTATTCACATTGCCTATTCACTACACTATACTAAGTTCCTATATACCTGAGATTACTTCCTATAAACTGAGCATGAATTCCCATAAATCTGAGTTATGTTTCCTATCACTGATAATCCATTCAAAATCTGTTATTTCATTTTACTGTTTCCAGGCTGAACATGTCACTGTTTTGCATTGACACTCATGTACACAGGTTCAACCTTCACACACCCTCATGTATTACTCACCCACACTACACTATTACATCCCTAACACTGCCACCCTCTAGCACACTCTAAAACCTGAGTTATGATATTGATTTCCTGAGACACCCTATTGAACCATACACACATGTTCAGGCACATACACACAGAGGACACTATTGACACTCACTGTTTTATTAAACCTGAGATTTTACTTTCCCTTAGTTAATATGTATATTTGATTGATGTTTAACTGTCAATACAAACTGAATTGTACGAATAGATTCCCTTTCCTTCCTATTTCAAACTGAACTGTTTTAGGGACTGTTTTATGATAAATTGGTTTCCTTTCCTATTTCTGAGAAATCTGAGATTGTTTGGGACTGAGAACTGAAATAGATTTGGGTTGAATGAATGAGGTTTTGAATGGTGGGATGAAAACTGTGTTAATGAATTGGTTTCCTTCCTATTTTTCTAAAACTGAAATACTGATTTCCATCCACTGTTTTACTGTTTTCCAGGAATCCATATATACCTCACTGTCTCACTAACACACACATTTCACTCTCTCATTCACCTATGACAGGACACTCTAACACACACACACTCACTTGTCTAGACACACACATTGTCTCTCACTCTCACACACATATGTGGATGCACCCTCACTCACTCACATTGCTCTTCTAACACACACACACATCCCTCACACACACATTCTTTCCCACACACACACACATATGTTTCCCTATACATGCCTATGTATATATAATGTATAAATATAATATATGCATGTGTGTGTACTAGTATATATGTATTATATAAATATATGTGTGATATGAATATAGGTAGCCTATATGCTAGTGTATTCTATATTATATTATATATCAATATGTGTAATTCTATATTAGATTATAATATATCAATATGTGTTGTATTTTAGATTTTAATATTGTCATGTGTTATGTAATATATATTATAGGCATAGTATAGCCTATAGCCTAGGCTCTTAGCCTATGGGTGCATCTGTGTGTCAGTTTAGAGCCTAGATTAGACTTGTGTAGTCTTGTTAGAACCTAGAATGCCTTGTTAGACCTAGAATAGACTAGTTAGACTAGTATAGACTAGTTTGACTTAGTTTGACCATAGTTGACCTAGTTTGACTTCTAGGGTTGACCAGAGTTGACTTTGGCCTAGATTGACCTAGATTCATTTAGAATGTATTGAATTGCATCTTGTTATCATTTTAGACTTGTTGTGACTTGTGCTGTTCTGATTAGGAGCCAGATACCTCTCCTCGGACAGTACATTTCATCCGGACACTCAGATACAAGCGAGTACATTCTCTGATCATTTCATATCCTGCTTAAAATTATTTTCCTGCATTAAATTACTTTACTTGATACTGTCACGTTGGTCACACGGATTAGTACTATATGGATCCCTTCTTGAGATGTTATTCCTTCAGGGAGCATCGGGTACTACATATCACTTACATGGCGTATCACTATACTTCTTTGGTTCTTTGATCACTTGTGACATATACTCTTATGATCACAGAGTTTTCTTTGAATCCTTATCCCATTTATTGGGTTTTCCAGAATCCCCATTTATAGGACTACTATGTACCACCCTTCGGGGGCCGTTACATAGAATCATAACATAACCTGGTTGGATCCTTGTGTATTAATTGGGGGTACGGGAGAGTAGAAGTGGACATGTGAATAATACCCAAGTAGTATCTCATCAGAATCTTTCCGTAGTGTCTTATCAGAATCATCCTATGCCATTTACATGTCTATATTATACTCTGACTCACTAGCCACTGTTAGTTCTTTACTTATAGTAGATATTTCTATTACAGTTCTCTCTCTTTCTGTTTACATACTGCATTCTTCAGTATCTATATCTTACTTTACTGCATGATTATATTTTCTAACCTGCTATGAACTGTTGAGATATATTGTGCTCGCTCCTGTCCTGACTGGACCTGTTGAAAATATTACAGAGGACGAGGAGGAGGCCTGTGTGGATACTTTCTATGGGACAGCTCTAGCTGACAACTTTACCCTACTGCCTAGACAAGCTTAGTTAGGCTTATCTTACTTATGTTGTCTTGAGACTAGTAGTTAGACTTTATTTCTGTCTTTGAGATTTGGGTTGTATATATTCTTTCATATTCAGTAGCTGAGACCTTGTACTCTGGGTATCTGCTGAGATGTTATCTTAGACTAATTGATCATCTGTATTTTCTTTGAATTCTTTATCATATCGTGCTTCTTCTTCCTTAGTTGTGATTGAGTTTACTTTCTGCTATGTTATCCACACTCGGGGAGTATAAACTGTTTAGCCTTATACTGTTAGATGCATTGAGACCTAGGACAGCGTTCTACCGCCGACACTGCGGTGTAGGCTGGGCGTTGTTACGTTCTTGTACCCTCACAGTGGGTGCGGGTCGTGACACTACCCATCATCTGAATGATAGTCTTAGGGGCAGAAAAAGGAATCCCCTTAAGAATATGATAGAGAGCAGAAAGCTCAAGTGCAGTGACATCATCTTTAGAAGTGGATTTTGGAAGTAAGGTGGAATAGATGATACGATGTAATTCGTAGTTAAACAAGTTCAAGTTATTAGCCTTGAACTTTCCAGGAAGAACGCGTGCGGGCGCACAAAGTTCATTCTTGAAACTAACGAGTGTCATGCCATCGAGAAAATCAAAATCAGTGATGTCATCGAGCGGGACACCTTCGTTTGGGATACCAAGGATTTTCGCTAACGTTTCATCAGTGAATTCGATATCAATTCCTCCGATACGTGTCCTCGCTGTAAAAGTGTCTAACATGAAATTACAATAGAATAATTTAATGGCATTAGTGGCAATGAGGAATTGTAAGGTGACAAAATGTTGTAACCCTAATGCCTCAAAATAAGGACGGTGATCCGGAAAGACAGTCCACTTAATCGGTGATCCAGTGCAAATAGTACGCATGATAAAATCGGCGTACCACAATAAAGCTTGATCGAAAGTTTTAAAGTAAAAACTCATCCAACGTACCATCGTCCGATTGGACCGAAGAAAAGAGGCAATCCGTATGTGGATCTGAAGACGATGCCTCTTCACTGGCATTGGACTTCTTCCTCTTGAAGGGATTAAACTTAGGCATTCTTTCCCAAAATTTCTACAAACCCTAAGTATTAAAAAGTGGAGAAAAGAAGGGATTATACCTTCCAAGAATTGGATATGTTATAGAGGATGACGATCTCCGCACGAATCCAAAGTTTTGACGAGAAACTTCACAAGGATTGGAAGAACAATGATGGAGAAGAACTAGGGTTTCGGAGGGGCGGAGCTGCTGTTATGAGGATGTGGGAAAGAATGAAGAAGAAGGAAGCCTCGGGTTGGTGCTGGTATATATAAATACCCAGCCGAACTCTGGCCGAATTCGGGCCGAATTCGCCAAGGGTTGCCTGGCTATATATATATATATATATATATATATATATATATATATATATATATATATATATATATATATATATATATATATATATATATATATATATATATATAATTCGTTTCAAATGTTTAATTCAAAGTTTAGTAATTTTAAATCTCAAAATAATATAATTAATATTATTTTACAAATTAATATTCTTTACTCAGCATCTGTCTTAGATTAGCTGTAGGAGTACTATTCCAGCTAACGGAGGTTCACCGGGGAACTCTTAAATACCGCTTCTCTTCGACCGTAGTCGTGGTGACAGACAGACTCTTTTTAGGCATGTCTCGAAAACAGTTTATGAGTATCGAATAAATAATTAATAAAACAAAATTAATTAATATTATTGATATCTAAAATTCTTAATTTTTGACGTAAATAGTTGAACCGATCTTCCGCTAAAGGTTTTGTGAGTATGTCAGCTAATTGATTCTGTGTGTCTATGTATACAAGGTCTATATCTCCATTTTGTTGATGATCTCTAAGAAAATGAAGTCGAATCTCGATATGTTTAGTACGAGAATGACATACAGGATTCTTAGTCAAATTAATAGAACTAGTGTTATCACAGAAAATGGGTATGTGTGAAAAATGCAATCCATAGTCTTCTAAGGTTTGTTTCATTCACAAAATTTGTGCACAACAACTTCCTGCGGCGATATAATCAGTCTCTATTATTGATAATGCAATAGAATTTTGCTTTTTACTAAACCAAGAGACTAAAGCTTTTCCTAGGAAATGACATGTGCCGCTAGTACTTCCTCTATCTACTTTGCATCCGGCAAAATCAGCATCAGAATAACTGATTAGGTCAAATGACATGGTTTTGGGATACCATAAGCCGACAGAAGAAATACCTTTAAGGTATCGAAAGATACGCTTAACTGCGCACAGATGTGATTCCTTAGGATTGGCTTAAAAACGTGCACATAAGCAAACACTAAACATAATGTCTGGTCGACTGGCAGTTAAATAAAGTAAGCTACCGATCATACCTCGATACTTACGTATGTCGACAGGTTTGCCTTGTTCATCAATATCAAGCTTGGTTGAAGTCGCCATTGGAGTGCTAAGTGGCTTTGCTGCTTCCATGTCGAACTTCTTTAGTAGATCCTTTATGTACTTAGCTTGATTTATGAACGTCCCATTATTGGTTTGTTTGATTTACAGTCCGAGAAAGAACTTCAGCTCTCCCATCATGCTCATCTCAAACTCATTCTGCATACACTTTAAAAATTCTTGACAAAGAGATTCATCAGTAGATCCAAAGATAATATCATCTACATAGACTTGAATCAAAAGAATATTATTATTCAAAGACTTTATAAACAAAGTAGTTGATACCTTCTTTTATAAAACCATTTAAAAATACGCTTTTGACATCCATTTGAAATAACTTAAAATTATGAAAACATGCAAATGCACATAACATGCGAATGGATTCTAATCTCGCAACTGGGGCATTCTCATCGTAGTTGATACCTTCTTCCTGATTGTATCCTTGAGCTACGAGTCGAGCCTTATTACGAGTCACTAAACCATTCTCGTTCAGTTTATTTTGGAATACCCATCGGGTGCCAATGACCGGATAATCAATAGGCTTGGGAACAAGTTCCCAAACTTGATTCTGTTCGAATTGGTTTAATTCCTCTTACATAGCATCTAACCAAAAATTATCACTACATGCTTCATCAATATTTTTGGGTTCAAACTACGAGACAAAAGCAACACAAGAAGCTATATCTTTATTAGAGGAGCGAGTACTTACACCCTTGGTAATCTAACCAATTACCAAGTCCTTTGGATGATCAGCCGTGAACTTCAATCTTTTTGGCAGACTCCCAAGGTAGCTGGTTCCTGGATCTTCTCTAGGAGGATCAGCTGGTGCTTTGCTGGGTACATTGAGATTTTGTCATTGTCATCGATTGTCGTTTGATTTAGTTCATCAAAGGTGACATTGATTGACTCTTCGATGATCATGGTTCTTTTGTTGAAGACTCTGTATCCTTTACTTTTGCCCGCATAACCTAAAAATATACCTTCATCGGCCTTTTCGTCAAACTTCCCCAAATTATCTTTTGTATTAAGAATAAAGCATTTACAACTAAATATTCTGAAATATGAAACTGATGGAATTCTATCAAACCATAACTCAAATGGAGTCTTCTTCGATTTGGGTCGAATTAGAACTCGATTGAGAACAAAACAAGCTGTATTGACAGCTTCAGCCCAGAAATACTTGGGTAGACTAAACTGGTTTAACATTACTCTGGCCATTTCGGATAGAGTTCTGTTCTTACGTTTTACAACTCCATTTTGTTGTGGAGTCCTAGGACAGAAGAATTTGTGCACAAAACCGTGTGTGTCACAAAATTGCTCAAACTCTGCATTCTCGAATTCGCCTCCATGATCGCTTCTAATACGAGTGATCATGTAACCTTTTTCATTCTGTATTTTTTTGCAAAAGGCAACAAATTTTGATAATGCATCATTTTTGCGTGTCAGAAAATATACCCACGTGTATCTAGAATAATCATCTACAATTACAAGAGCATATAGCTTACCTCCGAGGCTAGCAACTATGCTAGGACCAAATAAGTCCATATGTAGCAATTGTAGAGGTCTAGTAGTACATACAGCATTTACTGACTTGAAAGTGGATCGAGTAGCTTTGTTCTTTTCATATTGACTGCATACCGAATCCTTCTTGAATGTAATGTCCGGTAAACCGCGTACTAGCTTCTTCGTGGATAATCTGGAAATAGTATCCATATTTGCATGACCGAGTCTCATATGCCACAGATGACTCTCATCGCTTTTAGCCATTAAACATCTACCTGAAATGTTAGTATCTTCCAACAAATAGAAAACATATATATTGTCTTCTCTAATACCTTCAAATATAGTACTACCAGTTGAACTATCAATAATAGTACATTTATCTTTTACGAAGTTAATACCATAACCGTGATCAGCTAAATGGCTTATGCTGAGCAGATTATGTTTTAACTCAGTAACAAGACAAACATCTTTAATCACTGGATAGGGAGTTTTACCATTATCACCAATACCGATTATATACCATTTTAAATTGTTGCCGAAGGAGACATATCCTTCTTTATTCCTCTTCGACAGTGTTGTGAATAATAAAGCGTCACCGGTCATGTGCCGTGAGCAACCGCTGTCGAGGATCCATTTGCTCCTAGCATGTGAAGGGCGTCCCACCTACAAAATAATTTGTAGATGAAACTCTTGGTATCCATTTCTTGTAGGGTCCTGACTGGTTAGTTTTCGGTATCCATACATAAATATTTAAATATAATAACTTTCTGATTCTACATGCAGAAGATATATGACCAATGAGGCCACAATAATGACATTTAGCATGTAGAGTGTTGAAAGCTGAGTGGTGTGCATGGTTGGTAGGTTTAGGTTTTCTAGTATAGAAGAAAGCATACCTACTATCCTGTTTGGGCATAACCTTTTTAGGCAAAGGTTTGATAGGGTTAGGTCTGACAGTGTTAGGTTTGGGAATGTTACGATTTTTCGGTAAGTGACACGTGTTAGGGTAGGAAGCACCAGTCTCAGGCTGTTTTCCTAACCTAATTTCCAATCTTTTGGAAGTGTCATATAACTTAGTATAGTCAGAAGTGAGTGCTTCCATTCTGACTTGTGCACTTTGAAGACTTTTTTCTCTTTAGAAAGTTCTTCTTTCAGTTGGTCAATAACCTTGTCTTTTTCTTCGGATGACTTGGTAGCCTCGTGTAATAAGAGCTTAATAGAAGAAAGCTCACCAGACTCACTAATATTATCTTTAACCTCAGCTAGTAGGTCGGTAAGTCTTCCTATTTTACCTTTGTACTCCTTGAGTACCTTCTTAGAGTTCTGATATTTGCTACGCAGTTTCCTGTAATCACTTAACTGTTCACTGAAGGCTTCTCCTAATTGATCAAAGGTGAAGTCAACATATGTATCAACTATAGGTTCAGAGAGTACCTGATCGGATGCCATAAAGCATATATTAGCAGCGTCTTCTGATTGTTCATCTTCTGAGTCGTTGGCTTTACTTTCATGCCATATGCTGGTGTTGGCATATATCCGAGATGTTGATCTCTTCAGGTTTCCTTTCTCGTATCTGTTGCTCTTCTTGCTTGTTGATGAGTTTGTAGGACAGTCCTTCTTCATGTGTCCTTTCTTCTTGCAGCCGTAGCAGATAGCGTCATCTTGATACCAGCTGTTGCCGCCATTGTTCTATTTTGTCTTCTTCTCATATCTCAAGAATCTTTTGAATTTTCTTGCAAGGAGTGCTTGATCTTCAGCATCAGATTCACTGTTGTCTGAATCATCTTCAGCAGATCTTCTGTGCTGAGCCTTGAAAGCGATCGTCTTCTCCTTTGGTGCAGGCTCTTCAAAGTCTTATAGCTCTAGTTCATGAGTGAGTAGCTTACCCATGAGTACTTCAAGTGTCATGGTAGTGAGGTCGTTTCCTTTAATGATTGTAGTAGCCTTCAGAATCCAGTTCTTTGTAAGTGCTCGCAGGAGTTTGCGAATCTTTTCATGGTTACAGTAATCTTTGCCTAGGGAGGACAAAGGATTTACAATATCTAAGAATCTCTCGAACATCTGAGTAACTGTTTCGTTGGGCTTCATTTTGAATGCCTCATACTCTTGAGTAAGTCTGTTGACCTTTGATTCTTTGACTTAAGTTGTGCCCTCATGTGTGAATTCAAGAAGTTTCCACACTTTATTGCAGTTGTGCAGATAGATACCCTGTTAAATTCAGTCCTGTCTAAAGCACAAAATAAAGCGTTAATAGCACGAGCGTCAAGACTGGCCTTTTTCTTTTCTTCCTCTGTATATTTGTCATGGGATTTTTCAACCAAAATACCATCAACATTAATACGAGGTGGCTTTTTATAGCCATCAATAACTACAGACCATAAGTCAAAATCAAAAGATTTCAGAAAAAAACTCATACATGTTTTCCAATAAGTGTAGTTTGTGCCGTCAAACAGTGGAGGTCTGTTTGTGGCTTGGCCTTCACTTGTGAATTTTACAGTTGCCATGTGTAAAGCTATGATCTATATAAAATTGAATATAACTGATGTTTTACCTTGCTTTACCTGTATAACCTGCTCTGATACCAATTGTAGGAACAAAATCGTAAAACAGAATACTCTAGAGGGGGGGTGAATAGAGTACGCAGCGAAATATTGCTAATTAAAAACTTGTTAGCAGTTAGATCACAGATAAAATAATAATCACAAAAGTAAATGACAGAATTTAAAAATGATCAGAAGGTAAACGCAAACACCGAGATTTATACTGGTTTCTCTCTTGTGAGGACTAGTCCAGTCGGAAGAACTCTAGCTTCCAGTTGAATCCACTATTAAAAAATCCTGCAAGTTTTCATACGAAGTCCTTGCAACTTCTACAGACGTGAGCTTTGATACGAAGAACTCGTCCAACTTCAATTGTGAAGAGTTGAATCTTCTATCAAGCCTCTGATTACAATCTCTCTTGAAACTTCTAGACCGCACCGCACTGGCAAATCGACTAGAGGATTGTAACTGGCTTGGGATTTGAAAATGAAAGCTTTTAAGAACTCTTTGGAAGAATATAAGCTTAAGAAAAGAAGAGATTGAAAGTGAATTGGTGTTTTGAAATGATCGAAATGCTTCTCTATTTATAGCTTTTCCAAAGACAGAACTCTGACAGAATTCGGGCAGAAATCGGACAGAACTCTTTGTAACAAACCGTAACTGAAGGATGACCAAGTTCAAAAACCCAACGTTCACTAACGTTCCAAATGGCCGAACTCTGGCCGAACTCGGCCCGAGTTCTCCTGGGGTTCTGCCAGTTCATTTTTGGAGAAAATAAATTTTGGCTTTTTGAACAATCCATCAGAAGCTTTTTATAAAAAGAATGTTTTTTAAAAACGTAGGTCATTTGTAAAAGAATAGGATAGTTTTGAAAAATATTTTAGAATAGCCTATTTGCCAATACGACTTGGTGTACAATGTATTCGTAGACTCAATAAAATAAAAATTACATTGCTTAACAGAAAGTATATTCTGAATGGCAAACGACTTCAGTCTTGAACATTGTTGATAACCATTGTTAAGCAGTGTCCAAAACGTCGTAGGTAAACATCTGAGTTGACTTGTATTTATATCGAGATAGAGTTTGATCAATTATTAAAACCAGGTTTGACCATGACCAATGGGCCAATAGCACCATCGCAGGTTCTCCTCTGGCTTCCCCCTCTCTGTCTGTACTTTCTTTCCCGCGAGGCCGACCCGACCTCGCCGAGCTTTCCCGACGGCAGTCCTTCGCCTGCCTCTCTTTTCCACGATCTGCGTGCCTTGAGACACGTGTTTTCTCGAACAGCGTGATGTCTAGTGCAGTGTGCTGCCTCGGGCAGTGTGCCCTCGTTCCCTGTGCACTTCGGAATGCGTGCACCTTGGTGTACGTGTCAGTTTCGATCTTTGCACTGTCTCGGGCAACGTGTTATCTCGGTTTGCACGTTTTCTCGATTCTCGTGTCTTAGCCTTTGTGCCATCTCGGTTTTTGTATCGCTTCAATTTGTGTGCTTGCTCCGATTTGCGTGCTCGCTCCGATTTGCGTGCCGTATTGGTCTTTATGTCGTCTCGATTTGCGTGCATGTCTCGATTTGCGTGTCGCGTGATTCGTGCGCCATCTTGATATTCACGATCCCTCGGCCTACGTGTATGGCTCGATTTACGTGCACGTCCCGTTCCTGTTCTCTTTGATATTCGTGCCATCTTGATTTGCGTGTCGTATTAATTTATGCGCTATCTTGATATTCATAATTTCCTCGATCTACGTGCACGTCTCGATTTACGTGTACATTATCTCCTGTTCATTTTGATCTTCGAGTCATCTTGATTCTCGTACGTGTCTCGATATACGTACATGCCTCGGTTTGCGTGTCTATATCGATCAGCGTGTCTCGGTTTTTGTGCCAGATCTCTGTACTACTTGTGGGACCCGTACGGTATAGCCTCGTGCCATTCTTCATGATTTTTGTCATTATTTTATTATTTAATTCTAATGATTGTTTATTGTGTGTTCTGAGGATCTCGATGGACGTGCTACCCTGGATCCCGATCGCCGAAGACTTGCTTACCTAGTCGAGCCCTCTAGGCAAGTACCCCTTGCTCATCGATGGCTCTTGCCCTCTCTCCTGGATTTTACTGTATTTTAATTAATTATATTTGTTAATGTATAACCATGAGTAGTATAGCATGTTAGTAGAACTGCCATGATGATAACTTAGGATAGTTTGGTTCGATACCGGTTTACGACCGTATCGGACAACTCGGACAGGTCATCCACACCTCCGAGGACACGAACGCGACTCATGAGTATGGATTGTCCCCATATGCCCCGTGTCCGACTCGTGGTCGGGTAATGGCTTGGCTAACTGTTTCTATGACCTTGTTTGTGGCTTGGATATGACTGTGGGTCTTGGTGCGCCCTGCGCGGCGATTCTTGTTGCATGTGTTGGCTTGGCGGCCAGTACGTATCGTAGTGCTGTTGGAGGCCGAGACTTAGTATTCTCGGCTATGATTTGGTTTCCAGTACGCATGGTAGCGCTGCTGGAAGCTGAGACTTATTGTTCTCAACATGCAATTCTGCGACGGGTTGCGCCGAGTAGTTTTAGCCCCAATTCGTAGAGTGCTCCCGTACAGATTACAAAGGAGACTCCGCCGAATTTTTCCAAAATTCCCAGTTGGGAAAATGGTTCGAAGGATTAGGCAGAACCATTCCTTTGGTTTGTTGGACTAGATTCATGCATGTTCATCTTGGTATAGTATACCTGATCCCATTGCTTGCTAGGTAGACTCTTGACTAGATTAGTCGTCTAGTTTTTGACCTGTCTTATCCGTCAGATAGCGTAAGGGGTACGGTTCCACCCGGGAGACGGTCTGCAACCTTGGTCCTTGTTTGGTTTAAGGATTGTGGATCTGCTCCAGAGCGGTTCACGCAATCCTTGCCATTTTTTCGGCGACATTTAATTAATATATTCTTGTCCCCTGACCATTCATTCTAGGAGTTATTCTAGTCTAGCCCGCCAGGACTGACAGTTTTCATAAGTATCGGGATTTGTGATTTTTGGATATATTTGAGGGTTGAGTATTATGGAGATTATGATCTCGAGATATTGATTGATAGACTCACGTGGACTCTCGGATAGTGTTGTTATTCCTTTTGAGGATGCTCTAATTCGATCGGACATGACTGTGGATTCTTGGATTTTTATGATCGCGAATATTTCGCGGAACGAGGAGAATATCGAAGGTATTATTATATGATTTTTACTCGACTTCCCAAGCACCCAAAACCTGGTTTGTTTGCTATATCTTGCAGTAGTGAGACTTGTTTGCTGATAGCTTGTGATCATTGATTCATGGGATTTTTGTGAGCCAGAGGGCCTAGCATTGTTTATAGTGATGAGCTTGGTATTTGGTGATCGTCTTTCTTGACGTGATATTCACCCCATCGTGGATAGGAGACTCTTGATAGATTGATCTGGTGGATAGACCGACTGGATGATTGGAGCTCTAGGCTCCCATATATATGCTTGAGATATTATTATAGCAGAGGTCATGATCTTGTAACAGACTTGATATCCATGCCACAATATGGGCAGATGACTTCTTGTGACTGACAGATTTGTCCTTGTCCCTGACATGACTACTTGTATCCGTGCTATAAGTCCAGCTTACCCTTTGAGGTACCGGCCCTGATTTTGTACTGCGGTGCTCCTTGGCTACTGGCACTTGAGGTGCTACTTCCATAATTATATGGTATTGCGATGTCATCTTGATATTCTAGCTATATGATATGATTACATGCACGAGTACCCCGGTATTTGGACTATAGTCTTAGCGTGGTCAGGATTGATTGATTGCTTATGCATTACGCTACAGATGAATCACAACTGGGACTATAGGTGTCGAGGTTGATTCTTGCTTAGCATTCCCGTACTAAGGTACGACATCTAGGAGGGTGATCTTGTGACCACGATATGTGATCTCGGATAAATGTATGGATAATCTAGGCAACTTAAAATGGTAGAAGCATTGGGAGGGAACGGAATCCTGAGATCGTGCAATACTAGCCTTAATACAGACATTAGTCATGATTTGCAGGCTGGCCGCCACGGATGTTGTTCCCGTTTGTACTAGTGGATGGAAGTATCCGACTACTATTATGTACTATGTACTTCTTTTCCTCGTACGGTGGCCTTACGAGGGATCGGTGCTTATCTTGTCTTGTTATACTTGGCCCCGCTAGCCCTGCTGGGATGGCACGATATGAAGATTCCTATATTGTATTGTTGGGGTAACCCAACCTCCATATAGAGAGCCGTAGGCATTTGAGTGGCCGCTTATTCTCCTAAATAGTTTGGCTTATTGCTTGCCTAGTCGACTGATATCGAGTTCGAGTTGGCGATGCAGGTATTATTGGATGTTAGGGAGATTGTGATGATTGTTGGTTATTTGGCTACATTAGTTGTAGATTATTATCGTGCGTTGGTACCGCACGACCCCTACCCTCATTTACTGTTCATATATGTTCTGCTCTATATTTTATCCTGTTGGCTTTCTTCGCCCGTCCTTGAGCCTTCCTTTCTGGTTCTTGCTACGGTTGGCCTGACCAACCCTGGATTGTTTCCAGATTGCCTGTGACCGACCCTGTAGATCTTCCAGACTCGACTTGGAGGATGTGCTTCAGTTCCCGACCATGCTAGGGACTATGGGGAGGTATACGTGTCTACATTATTATTCTGTACTGTGGATTTTCTGATTATCATATGTGTATTTCCTGCTTTCCATATGATTATCTCTCTTGATATTATTTCATTGTGATTTGCCTGTGGACATGAGATCAGATTTCGGCCATAGATTGATTGCATGCTAGGATATCCAGCAAGACTTGACAGCCGTCATCGCCGTATAGTGTATCGTACCCCGTATTCCGGTACTGGGGCGTGACAGTGATTGAGCTCTATATAAGAGTTCCTTCAACGTGACCGGATTACTGTATAGTTTTCTTGAGTTTTCGCTGCTTGATTTTGATGAATATATTTTTGCATTAATTTCTGCATTTATTCTATGAATTTCGAAACGAAGGATTAAAGAAGGGATTATAATAAAATTTTGGTGTCATTACAGGAGCTCGCATAACTGAAGCTTGAACATTGCGAAGCGCTCTGACCCTCGGCACGATCAAATCCTTGGTGGGTGGTTCGACCCCTTATTTTCTACTCCTCGCAAACAAAATTCTTTTGCCTCGAACTTATTCAAATCGATGATGCCAAGTTAAATGCATGCCAAACCACTAATATTAAGACTCGGGATAACTATATTGATTTAGAGTAATTTACTCTAAAAATATAAGTTTTGCCCCAAAAAGAAAATTGTTAAGGTTAAAGAAAAGAGATAGACTATTTCATGATCTGCAAAATATAATAGAACTTCGATTGTGGCATATGGTACCTCGAAAAATTTGGTGCTTACGGGTGCTAAACCGGAAGTACGGCTTTGAGAAAAATGATTCATTGCATGAGTTATAAAAAATGATAATGCAGCTCAATATTGTCCACGCTATACAATCTGTTTCATATATTTAAACTGTTCACGTATTGGCATGGTCATGGAAAACTTATGCACAAGTTTAACTTTTCTCGAAACGGTATCCGAGTCATCGAAACCGAATCGACCAGGGGAAACATAGATTTGTGCTTCGGAGCGAGGCATTGCGGGACCTCCAGTAGGGCTTGCAACCCAGGCTGTCAGGGTGCGTCGCAATGCCATATAAAAGGCCCTCGTGGTGCGTAGCACCAATAACCACACATATAAATATAGTAGCTTGCTCACATATTGTCTTATGTAGGTGAAAATTATAATCCCTATTTTATGCATGGATAAGCACGGCCGTGGTGAGAATTGAAATAAACTATTATAATTTTTGTCTGCTTTTACTGTTTCAAATGGAAGGATATCAATATGAACTAAATTTATTTAGTTCTAAATAGAAAGAAAACTCCTATGCATGTCTGCGTTAGCAATCAGAGTCGGTTTAGACGAGTGGATTTATCCTGCTCACTAGTGCATTTCCAAGTATACTAATCCCCCAACCCTACAGGTGACGAGAACTCTAGGGTGCACGGTACTAGGCCAAAGCTGAAGTTCGGAGAGGCATTTTGAAGCTCTTCCTATTCTGAAGTATTTTGAAGCCAATTCATCGAAGGCTTTCATTGTATAAAAGGGTGAATGTATGGAACGATAAGTATTAGTTCAGGTAGCTTGTCGAATATTTTTTTTAATCAATGTAGCCGCAATGACATATCCAATGTAATTACGACTGCACTTCGTTACAATCTATCAATGAAAAGCTTATTTCTATCTCCCTAAACTGCATGTTTAATTCTTTGTAATTTATGAAGTTTCAACTTGGTGTTTCAAATAAATGTATCAAATGTAATATTCTTGCCTTGTACGAGTGTAACTCCAGACTCGTACGACATCACATCCTAGCAAGGACGATCGATTCTATATAATCGATGTGAGGACGAACGGTTTATCGAATTGAGACGTGACAGCCGCTGCCACCGCTGCTACAGCCACTGTTGTCGTTGCTGCCATCGTCACTGCTATCACCGTTGCTGCCGTACAGAGGGGGCGGGGGTGATGCAGTATGTAACCCCACCTCCTCGAAATTAGTAATTTTCATAATAAAAAATTCTTAATACTTTTATTTATAGTCATTTTTTGGGCTTGGCTAATTAATTGATTTAATCTATTTATTTTGGGCTATTTTCCACTATTAGGCTGAAATGGCCAAGGGGCCCATTGTTGTTAGCATCAGTGTTGATACTGATTACTTTCCTCTTTCTTCTCTTTGTTCTTCTCAAATAAGAAGAATGAAATTTGAATTCATGACTATTGTAACCGTTTAACAAATTCTTTCCTCCCATTTCGTTGTGGAGATCTGCCTTCCTCTCCAACCAATTCTATGACAACTGAGCCATATGCTCTGTCACGAACCGCACCGTGAGTAGGGGCACGAGCACGTGGGTACGTCCAGCCTACGTCGCAAAATTGACGTTAGAACGTTCTATAGGTCTCCTAGAAAGTAAAGCATCTAGACACAATATAAATGTACCTGTCATCTTTGCACGGAGGTATATAATCTCAACTCAATCACAAGACATCTAAGAAAGATAGGCACGAATATCATAAAGATATGATAGAAATATATGAACTGAAAAAGGTGCGAAGTCACAACACAGTTTAGAGTTAAAGATATAACACAAGAATCCAAAATATAACATATAACATAAGTCTTAATACTAGCTGAAATGTAGTCCAGTCAAACCTATCTAACAGTCTAAGCAGGAGGTAAATCCTCTACTGGCACCAAGGGTAATATCTCATCAAAATCTCTATCCTGGCCATACCCGTAAAAGGTAGAGCAATCAGCCAACATGTCCTCTGTAAACATCAACGATTATCCTATCAGGAAAATAAGCAAGTACAAACCACCAACAACAGTTCTATAGTATTGACAAATATTGTAAAAGATAATCACAGTGGAATACAAGATGAACATATCAAGATGGAAATATAACTGGATATGTAAAGCAGAAAATCATGCCAGGTGTATCATGCAGGAAAGTAGAACTGAATAGGAATCTATCTATCTGATGTAATAAATGTAAAATGTGCCTCGAGTATTATAGCATTATGTGATCGGTATAGGTCAGGATCAGGGTGTTCCATATGACTGGCTACAAGTGCGGGAACTCGGCCCGGCCAAAATGGAAAGCTATGAAACAAGTTGTAACACAAGTCAGGCTTTACCCTACGTGAGTCGAGGGTAAAGCTATGAAACAAGTAGTAACAGAAATGCATGAGGGGTATTGATCACATAACCTATAATAACTCTCCATCCCCGAATAGTGTACGGATCCGGACATAGCACGTCGTGACACAGGATTCCCTAAGAAGGTAGCTACTCCCTCTCAGGAATCGGTGTCAATACAAGTACAAGAACAAGATCGAGCAAGTACCAGTATCCCAAGAAAATCCAAGAATGACATCTCATGACAGGAATCCGATATATACTAGTCCGTGCACCATCGTGTCAAGAATCAAGTAAAACACTATAACTGAATCGGATACAGAAGATATCAAGATAAAGAACTACTATCAGAGAATGTACTCGCCTGCTGTCCTGAGCTGTCAAGTAGGGTCGATGCTTAGAGTGATCTCACAGACCTAAAGATGAGATATTGTAAGTTAATTAGGGTTTAATAGAGTTAAGCATGATTTTCTAATATATGATATGCAATCTAGGTCAATCTCAGTCCAACTAAGTCAAACTAGGTCACATCAAGTCAAACTAGGTCAAACTGGGTCAAAGGTTGACTTATAGTTGACTTTTGGTCAACTGGTCAACTCTGGTCAACTCTAGGTCAACTCTGGTCCACCTTGGGTCAAACTAGGAGTTAAGGTCAAGCTTCTAGGGTTTTGGTCAAACTTAGATTAGTGGTCAACATCTATGATACTTAGGATATATTAATATATATACATATCACATATATCCTTACCCATATAGTACCACGCTAACACATACATATAGATATCATATATCAAGTATATATATATCCTCACTATGAACCATAACCTATATCTATATACTCCCATAATATATATAAATATTATATAACCCAAAAATATATATACCTATCTATATAACCCTTCCACAATCTAACATCACCTACTCAAACGCAAACAATTAGACACTAGCCCACTAACACTAGGATACCATATCAACCTTGGTCATATTAGCATCCCAATACATACCTTGGTTGGAATCCAATACCTTAACTTGGGTAAACCTATACCTTACCTTGATATTTTGATACCTTACATTGGTATCTTGATACCATACCTTGGTCATAAGGTAAACTAATCATTTACCTTGATGGTAAAGATAATTTATATTTACCTTAAGATACTAACTTGGTATCATAAGATACCAAGATACCCCTCAAATATCTAATTAACTATCTAATGTACTAACATAATATCTTAACTAATATCTAACATATAACCTATAGATGCTAACTTGCTAACATACCAATATCTAGAACTAATATAATCTACTAACATATCAATATCTAACATACTAGATATCTAACATCAAACTATTTAACAACATATCAAATATCTAACAAAATACTAACCTCTACTATCAAACTAATACTCATACTAACAAATATAACTTACATTAACATATAACAAACTCTAACATATCTAACCCTCTAATAACCAACATCTAACAAACATAGTAACATATATAACTTAGCAATAATATATATATATATATATATATATATATATATATATATATATATATATATATATATATAATATATATATATATATATATATATATATATATATATATATATATATATATGTATCATACATATACCATACATATACTCGACAACCTATGATACCTACATTCACTTAATATCCATACTACATAGGCTCATAGGTTACACAAAATGCATATGTCGTAGAGTCACTCTTCTACTTAAAACCAATACTGTACCAATTGGTCCTTCACTAAATTCTAGGATTAAAATATGTTGTAGCTCTTCGTATTAGCTTTCTGAAACTTTAAACGGATCACATTTTCGTGTCCGGAAGCTCCCGAAATCGCAAAAATACCGAAACACATTTGTCTTTCAGACAACTGACACTCAAATAGTTTTACAGAAAGTTCTAGAACGATTTTGGCTTATTAAAATATATATTTGGAAAGCTAACTTGATACGGTTCTTTTAAAAAAATGGAAGATTAATCGGAGTTATGAGCTAAAAGTTATGGCATTTCTAAGTTTGCTATGGTTACTAAAAACGTGGATGAATATTATGACAAATTTGAGTTGTTTTGTATAAAAGAAACACATGTAGGCCAAGATACTTGGATACCAACATAGGTATCCAAATGAAACTCATTCTAACCATCCTAACTAAGATCAATCCACTCTCTAACCATTCTAAAACTGAATTTAAGACAAAATTAATCCTATTAGGCAATAAACCAAATACATTGGGTGTCCTAATTTGGGATCTATCAAGTAGGACACAAAACACATATCTAAAATTCTCAAGAGAGCTCCAAATGGCCTCAAACTTGAATCTAAAGGAGGTACATGCATGGAGGTGGATCCTATGGATTCAAAACTAACTAATATGCATAGAAAATCAATTTAGAGGGTTGTCTTTACCTATTAGGAGTGGAATCCCAATGATACTCTCAAGGACACGGCTCCGACACGAAGATCTTCCAAAAAGGACATTCCTCCTTGCACTTTGCTCCAAATCTTTGCTAGCACCCTCCATTGGTAGTATGAGAAGGTTGAATGGAAGTTTTGATAGAGGGATATAAGGATTTGAAGATCAAATCAAAGAGGGAAGCTCTCAATTTGGGGAAGAACACTTGTGAAAGAAAATAGAGGCTTGATGGAATGAAATGAAAGGAAGGGCAACCCTCCTATATGTGGCTGCCATCTAACCCTATTTGGGCCTTGGGGAAAGCCCAATAAGGCCCCTACTAATCTTCCTTGGTTAATTTTAAGTTAGGTTCAAGTTTGGGATCAAAAGGGTTAAGTTTAAGCCTTTAACTTAACCAATCTAACAAGTGAGATTAGTTTAAACTTACTAACTTAATTAGTGGGATTTGTGGGCCATGACTAACTAATCTTGGGGTCCCGTCTAGAGTCTAAGCTACCCGGGTTACTAACACAAGTCGGAACGAGACGAAACTCAAATCCGACTAAACAAATCCCGTAAAATCAATATTAAATATATAAAATTCCCAAAATATGAAAAATGACCAAAATACCCTTAGTCTAAAAAGTGGTAATTAGCTAATATAATCATATGGGTTAGGCCTCCATAGTCATGGTTAGTCTCTAGGCTAAGCAGCTCTAAAGTTACACTAGCAAAAGGACAAAATCACAAAACACTAATTTAATGATATTAAAATAATCAAAATTCACCAATAGATCAATAACATAATTTAAACCTATTATTAAATGATTAATTTTACAAAAGTTCAAAATTATCCTTGTTTTAGAAAAGTGGTGGTTACATGCTCCAACAAACTTTCCAATTTCATTTCCCTCCAATTTTCCCCTAACTGTCTACTTAAGAATCGATCACCCCTTTTTCTTTCTCACTTCAAAAAAATCGGTTCCTAGAGAAGATCACTTCTTCTTCCCCAATCCGAAGCTCGACTCCAACCAGAAATTCATGGCAATGGTGCGAGAAGGACGTCCTATCAACCTTTGAAGCTAGGTAATGGTGGTTCTCCTGTTGTTCTTCTATGTTCTTCCTTGATTCAACACTCAAATGCTTATATTGATGATTGAACGATCCATATTATTCAGATTGTTCTTCGTGTCCTGATCTGTTCTTGATGAAATCATCAACCAATTGACAAGGTGAGGTTATCAATTATGGAGAACAACCTTTGATTCACATATATTTTAATTTCAGTTTTGATTTGAGAATTAGTATAATTCATGTCAGATTTTAGATCTGGATTCACCTCTTTCTTCGAATCTTGGCTTGATCGATCAACATATTTGAAGATCAGGAATCGAAGAGGTAATCTCAGATCTACAGATGTTGAATGCATAACTGACTCTTCAATGAATGTCTTCTTTTTCTTAAATCCTAGATCGATTGATCGAGTATGTGTCCTGATCCTTGTTCCTGAACTCTCACTCTTGACGAATCAGAAGTTCTAATCTTGATCATAGGTGAACGTTCAACCCCTTCATTTTGTTACAATCGATTGCTTAAGTTTTGTTTTAATTGTTGTCGAACTTCTTATTTCTCATCAGTAGATAAATTGTATGATTTGTTATCGGTTGGTTGATATCAGGATGTGTCACAAACGACTCATGATGACTGATTCAAGGCTTGGTGTCGAGAGTTGATTTCCATCAGGTAATTCCTTACCTCTTAGTAATTTGCACTGTTGGTTACTAATTTTAGGATTAGTATGTCAATATCCTAACTGCGGATTGAATCGAGAATTAGATATCAGTCTGAACACTGCTATCCTATCTCGATGAGAATCTCAGGATTAGGATATCAAGATATTGATAACCTACTCTATTTTGAATCTCGACTGAAGTTTTGGTATGTATCCTGACTTTGTTTTGAATCGAGCTTTGGTATCAGTCTCGATACTGATATCCTATTTTGATGTCAAAACTTAGGATTCAGATATCCATTTGATCGATATCCTAACATGGTTTAACCCTCGAGTTGGGACTGATGGATGAAATCTGATCTACTGAAATTTGTCTTTAACAGTTAGCATGTAATTGGCAACCTGACAACAAGTTTTCATTGCTGTCACTTAGATTTAGTTAGATGTAATTTTGGCTTTGTGTTGATTGAACTACTTTGAAGTTTTCCTTGCCTCATATTTTTAATTACCTGTGTATCAGTACTGATGTATTTGGGTTTTCGGGTTTTGATTGGTTGACTGAAAGAGAGGAATAGGAAGTATGTTGTAACTATGGTAGATACTAGATTTAAGTTGATCTCTATTTCAATTCAGATTCTTGTGATACCCAGTAAATCTTTAAACTGTTATAGAATCATTGGTTTAGTAAACAGGATGCTTAACCAAGCTGTTACCTGGTATTGGAGTTATACTCATGTGAAATCTGTCACTAGTTTGAACTTATGATTTTGAGATTTTTTCCATTTATGACAGTAACCTAGTATGGATGTCTGGACTATGATGCATACTGGGTTGAGGTCTGAATGTTGGACAGGGTTTGAGTTGGGGTCTTCCTTAAACTGTGATGATGAGTATCTTTGTAAGATACTTGATTTCGAGAAAGGGGCTCTGGTTTAGGATTTGTTCAATTTAGCAGTTTGTTCTAACTCCCTGTTTTGAACTCTATTAATCAGTAGGACTGTTCTTTCTCTTATTTTGTGTATTAGAATTTGACAGGAAGATTGGATGGTTATTTTGAGGTTCGGGTAACCTGTCTAAGGTTCTTTAATTGAAGTCCAGTTTAGTAGCTATGGGTTAGAATGATTCCAATAGAGTATCTTATGTTGCTAAGCTTGTGACTGAGAATATCCTAGTTTGATAGGTACTGTATGAACTGCAGTGTTAGCCAACCTATTTGAGGGGTTGTACTTTAATGGACTGTTATGGTTGAGTTGAAGGTAGCAGTATTTTTACTCCACATTTTTCCTCTATTGGTTAGAAACACTGTTTATGAGTAATGTTAGGATGTGTGGTTTTTTGCAATTAGGCATTTAGATCCTTGGTGTACTTTAGCTAACCAGTTAGCTAGCTCACAAGGAATAGTATTAATACTTATAATTCAACAACTTGCATATCTTAAAAACCTTATAGCCAAACATGAATAAAAGTACTTAATAACTAAATAAGAATTTGTTAGAAGTTAATCAACTTGTACCTATTTAACAGGAGGACATCCAGCTCCATTCATTTCCCGTGATTACCCAGAGCAAAGCAAGTACATTCTATGGTCTTATGCGTTTACATTCATATCTTGTACTTCTCTTGTGACACGTCATGATACGATATCTTGTACTCTTGTACTTTCATGTTCTTGTACTTACTTGTAGTCTGGGAAGGGAAATACACTAGCTATGTGACCAAACCCATGTTCTGATATTCATGTAGATAGCTTAGGCCTCGCACTGTGTACGCGGGCCCTAAGTCGTATCGATATTCATGTACTCCTGTATTTATTCCTGTACTCACCCCAGCCGGTCACATAGGCTAGTTGATGTCATGTCTTGTACTTCAGGTTCATGGTTTATTTCATGTACTTTATTTCCTGTACTTCTTGTATTTACATTCCTGTACTTTCATGTTCTTTTCCTGTACTTTATATTCCATGTTCTCTTGTACTCATTTCCATATCATGATGTTCTTGTTCATTACCTAGAATTGTACTTTGCTCCGCTCCTGGTTGGATATGTTGCATGTGAGATGGAGGCGATGTGTGACACGTACTATGGTCGTGAGCCTGCTGACGTACTAGAGTCAGCTGGAGCTGCACTAGACCTAGAGGCCGAGGAGGCCTAGCTATCTTTCCCTTTAGATGTTTTACTTTTATTTTATTAGTGACTTCAGACTTTACCTTACTTTCTGGATGAACGTAATAAATCATAAAAATTTGTACTTTGAATTTTGGGATCGTTTATAGAGATGCTATGATTTGTATACTTTCATATTGCCTTGTAGTTTTCCTAGATTGGTACAACTTACTTCGTTATGTCTAACGACGAAGGCTGGGCATGTCCGACTCGTGTCCGATTATTCGGAAGCAGGTCGTGATATGTTTTTAGTGGTGGCCTATGCAGGTCGTTCCTAATGGTACTTAGGTATTAGTGTACTATTGGGAAACTTGATTAAACTAGGGAAACTTGATCACAGCATAAGAAATCGGGTACATCAGATATATGGATATTATATAAAATATTTACATTTACCTGTAGTTAGGTTTTTATCAATCACGAAGTTTTCTTTTTATTATAAGATGGTCACTACGAGGAAGACCGTGGATCAGCCCGGAGTTGCAGGCAGTTCGGGGCAGTATGCCCCAGACGCTTCGGTAGAGCAGCTTCCGCCACCGCCTCCTATTTTTCCTCCGTTGCCCCCGACGATGATGTTCGACAGCGTCCAGGTGATGGCCATGTTTCAGCAGTTTATGGAGGCTCAGAACCATCAGGCCGTACAGTTCCGAGCGACAGTTGTGGATGCATGAGGACCCGAGAGCCGACAGCTCCAACACCGGTAGCACCTCCAGCACCAGCAGCACCGAGATCGGGGACCGCCAGAGAGTACCATAACCTCTGTCCGATGGATTTATGGGGCCATGAGGGGATCGTATATGCGGATGAGTGGCTGAAAATGCTAAGAGGACGCTGAAGATGGCAAGGATCCCGAATGACCTGAAGGTGGAAGTTGCGAGCATGCGACATTTTGATCTTGCCAGAGCCTGGTAACGAAAGGAGCCTCAGTTAGCTGTGCCCCATATTCTCTGGACAAACTTTAAAACTATTTTCAAAGATAAGTTCTTCCCCGACATAGAGCGAGACGAGCTTCGGATGCAGTTCGAGGCCTTGCAGTAGGAAAACATGACGATGGCAGAATATACATCGGAGTTCACCCGACTCAGCAAGTTTGCAGAGAACCTAGTCAGCGCACCAGAGAATAGGGCTTGGAGGTTCAAGAAGGGCCTCACCAGAGAGTTGCGGCATGCAGTGGCGATCAGCCAGGCGATGACTTATTCGAGCATTCTTAAGATTGCTCAGGCTGTGGAGAAAGAGGTGGATCCGAAGTTGAAGAGGGTCCGGGACATCGGCAGTAGCAGCTACCAGACACCGGCAAAGAGGACTCAGATTCAGACGAGGCCACAGCAGTCGGTACAGCAACATCCTCGTCCAGCCAGAGTTCATGCACATCAGCCACAGAGACAGTAGCTGGCAGCTACTTGCACTTTCTGTTACCGGTCAGGACACCGCTTTGACGAATGCCGCAAAAGGCTCGGACTTTGCTTATTCTATCGTTCAGACGCACACTAGATGAAGGACTGCCCACCGGCCACAGCCCGACTGGGAGGAGGACCTCGAGGAGCTGGAGGACCACCACCTGCACCACACAGAGTACCACCAGCTGCACCACAGAGGGTTCAGGCTTTACCTACTCAGCAGCAGCGGTTTGCACAACATCAGCAGCAGAGGGGACCACCACAGTAGGGACGTGCTTACGTCATGGCCACAGTTTAGGAGGATGAGGCAGCTCCAGATGTGATTACAAGTTCTATCCTTGTACATTCATTTTCTGCCATTGTACTGTTTGATTCTGGAGTCACACATAGCTTTGTATCATATGAGTTTCTGTATAGACACGGCTTAACACCTAAGCCCACCAGGAAGAACTGTCGGATCATGACAGAAGGAGGGGTAGTGCCAGTTAGTGAGATAGTTGATTGCCCTATCACTATAGCTGGGAGAGAGCTTAGAGCTCGATTCCTAGTGATGCCATTGCCTGGATTTGACATAGTCCTCGGCATCGACTAGTTGAGTGAGCTGTTTGCTGTAATAGACTGCCATGAAGGGAAGGTTACTTTCAGCCCGCCTGGAGTTCCACCGTTCAAGATCAGCAGACGGATTACAGAGAGACCAGAGGGAGTTTACTTCAGAGCAGTTGCAGAAGACCAGGAGTTGCCGCACCCGTTGATTGCAGAGTTTCTTGACGTCTTCCCCAAGGAGTTGCCAGGATTGCCACCAGATCGAGATATGGAATTCACCATCGACCTAGTGCCCGGATCATTGCCGAAGTCCCAGCATTGCTACAAGATCAACCCAAAGGAAGCTGCATAGTTGAAGGCCCAGATAGATGAGTTGGAAGGCAAGGGTTTTATTCGGTCCAGTGCTTCACCCTGGGGAGCACCGGTACTCTTCGTGCCGAAGAAGGATGGGACTGTTAGAATGTGCATCGATTACCGTGCACTCAATAACGTTACCATCAATAATAGATACCCCTTGCCGCGGATAGATGAGTTGTTTGATCAGCTGAGTGGGGCAAAAGTTTTCTCGAAGATTGACCTTCGGTCGGGGTATCATCAGATGAAGGTTCGGGAGCAGGACATTCCGAAGACAGCTTTCAATACTCACTACGGCCAGTATGAATTCTTGGTGATGTCGTTCAGACTCAATAATGTCCCAGCAGTGTTTATGAACCTGATGAATAAGGTCTTCCACAAGTATCTGGACAAGTTTGTCGTAGTCTTCATTGACGACATCTTAATAAGTCCAAGCATGATTATGCATGGTTGACACCTATCACCAACCCTTGAGAACTTACCTATATGAGAGATCGTGAATGTCGCGACTCTAGGGCATGGTGATCCCATAAAACTCTCATGAATAAGAAAAAGTGAGCATGACCAATTAAAAATGTCACCCAATAGATCCAAGAACCTCTGGCATACTATGGGTGCGATTGTCTGAAACTAATTCAAAAAGTCTGATTCAAGGCATAGTCCATCAAGTACGTCTTCAAGTAAAGACAATAGTGACTAAGTGAGATTCAAGTATGTAGTCCATCTCACATATTGCATAGTATTCTTTTGTCCATAAATTTTTTATTCTTGTTCTTTTGTTCTCTCTTTTTTTAACTTGATTTTTTTGGGAGGGGAGATTGTTGCATATTTTACTTGGTAAAAAAACCCAACTTCTGACCAGTTCCTTCGTATTCTAAAACTTTGGAGAGTGAATTCCTCTTCGACCGGTTCCTATTGCGTACTATGAGAAGCCGGTAGCACAGGGATTTTACCTCTATGGGGATTCGAGAATAAGCCTGCACATAGAACTTGAATATTCTCTTAGGCAAATGCTTTGTACACGACTTTTCCGAAGGCCGGTAATTCTAATCCTTCGTTATTTTGTTTAGAGAAAATTTTAAAAAATTTCTAATATGTAAGTGGTCAGCTTCAATTGGTCAATCTCGGGAGGACTAACACGCTGACGCATGCGAGACGGTCTTTGCCTCTATTCGAATCCTTTAGTCATGCAGATCCAACATGAGCTAGATGACTTGATCGATGGGTAACAAAGATGAAAATGTTGCATGTTGGATCTAAGAAAACTACATGATCAAAAATTAAATAAATAGGAAACCTTTGACTTTCGTCCCACTTATTAATATGAATTTGTACTTACATCCCACTTTTTTTATTTATTAGACTTACATTTTACTTTTTATCACAAAAAATATTTGTTTTGTCACGAAAAATAATATTTTTCGTGACAAAAGATGAAATGTAAGTGTAATAAACACAAAAAGTGGGATATAACTAGGGGTGAGCATTATTCGATTTTGAACCGAAAACTGCATCGAACCGAATCGAATCGAACCAAACTGAACCGAATTGAACCGAATAAGAGATTCGTTTCGGTTTCAACAAAATTAAATTTGGTTTCGGTTTTAAAATTACTAAAATTCCTTATTCGATTTCGGTTTTGAGTTTCAGTTTCTGTTAAAAAACGAAAACTGAATAAGAATTATACAATTATGTAAATATCCTCGATTCTTTGTATATTTTATGATTAAAAATATGAATATTTTAAAAACAACAATTATATGTATGTATTTAAATTTCAACTTTGTTAATTTAACAACTAATCAAAATTTTTGGACAACTTCAAAATTCAACAAATGGGTGTATAAAAATTATAATATTTAAGATAATTAATCATGATCCAACTTTGGAGCCAACCCATTAAACAATATGAATAGTCCAACCGAATAAATCGAATTTACTATTCGGTTCGGTTTCGGTTTTGGTTAATTCGGTACGGTTTCAATTTTAAATTTCTAGAATTTTGATTTATTCGGTTTTGGCTAATTCGGTTCAGTTAAAACTGAATAAACTCTCTCTCTCTCTCTCTCTCTCTCTCTCTCTTTCTCTCTCTCTCTCTCTCTCTCTCTCTCTCTCTCTATATATATATATATATATATATATATATATATATATATATATATATATATGCAAATGACCTCTAGCCTAGTGGTTAAGAGAGATGCATGCGGCCCGAGTGGTCAGGAGATCGATTCCCAATGGGAGCGTTTGTCACAATTACCTTCTTTCAAAATATATATATATATATATATATATATATATATATATATATATATATATATAAACAAAAAATTTCAAATAAATAAAACAAAGTAAACCAACATAACATGGCGGGACCCAAGTTTGATTTTTAATGTCTTTTTTTTTTTTTTTCAGTTTGTAGTGACACATTATGCGTACCATCATTTCTTTACAACACGAACTGGTGATTGAGATCGCCAAAAGGAAATAGACAAGAAGTCTAAAAGTGATGGGCGTGGTCCTGTGCTAATCAAGAAAGATGTATTTTTTTTTCTTCCACTACATGCGACTGTTTGTACTGTTACTATAGTTTGCTCCTCGTTCTAAATACGAGTTTCACTTGAGAAACACATATTAGGCATTTTCACTTTGTCGTGTCTCTCACATTCATATGAGACATTCGTCCCACTTATTAATATAAATGTGTACTTATATTTCAATTTTTTTATTTATTAGTCTTATATTCTACTTTTTGCCACAAAAAATATATTTTGTCACAAAAATATTTTTCGTGACAAAAGATAAAATTTAAGTATAATAAATACAAAAAGTGGGATATAACTAGGGGTGAGCATTATTCGATTTTGAATCGAAAATCAAACCGAATCAAAAATCGAACCAAACCGAATTGAACCGAATAAGAGATTTGTTTTGGTTTCAAAAAAATTCAGTTTGATTTCGGTTTTAAAAATGCTAAAATTCTTTTTCGATTTCGGTTTTGAGTTTCGGTTTCGGTTAAGAAAAGAAAACTGAATAAGAATTATGCAATTATGTAAATATCCTCAATCCTTTTTATTTTTTGTGATTAAAAATATGCATATTCTAAACAATAATTATATGTATGTATTTAAATTCCTACTTTGATAATTTAATAACTAGTCAAATTTTGTGCGCAACTTTAAAATTCAACAAATGTGTGTATAAAAATTATAATATTTAAAATAATCTAATCATGATCCAACTTTGGAGCCAACCCATTAAACAATATGAATAGTCCAACTGAATAAACCAAATTTATTATTCGATTCGGTTTTGGTTTTGACTAATTCGGTTCGGTTTCACTTTTAAATTTCTAGAATTTCGATTTATTCGATTCTGGCTAATTCCGCTCAGTTAAAACTCAATAAACCGAACGCTCACCCCTCTAGCCTATTGGTTAAGAGAGATGCATGCGGCCCAAGTGGTCGGGAGTTCGAGCTCCAGTGTAGACAAGTTCGTCACAATTATCCATTACTTCAAAAAAAATTATATATATATGTTGAACGGAAGTCAAAAAATTTCTAATAAATAAAATAAAATAAACCAACATAAGATAGTGGTAACCAAGTTTAATTTTTAATGTCTTTTTTTTCCAGTTTGTAGTGACACATTATGCGTACCATCATTTCTTTACAACACGACCTGCCGATTGAGATCGCAAAAAGGAAGTGGACAAGAAGTCTAAAAGTGATGGGCGTGGTACCGTGCTTATCAAGAAAGAGCAATAAGGGCGTTTTGGTATTCTTTATGTAATTTTTACAAACTTTATGCTTTATTTGTAATTTTATAAACAATTAATGTTCTGTATGAAAATTTTCGATATTTTTTCTTCCTCTACATGTGACTGTTTGTACTGTTACTATAGTTTGCTCCTCGTGCCAAATATAAGTTTTGATAGTGCCGGGACACAATTTTTCGATGGAAAACTGAGAAAATGAAACAATTGTAAAAACAATGTTTCAAATCAACACTTCAAGGAAGGTAATTCTAAATTACGAGAATCTAAAAAGATTTCGTAATCAACAACAATCAGATCGTAGTACTTCTAAAAAGAAGATACAATCAGGATTACTGGCAGCAACGAAGAAGGTGACTGGCGAAAGATGGAAGAACTTCTGCTGGGGTGAATAATCACCGTTGCTCAAAGCTTTATTCGCCCTACACGAACAGCTTCCAGGAACCAGCAAGTTCGTCGGAGAACTTGGAACACTCCTGCTCTTCTGACTCCTCGGATGGATACGAACTCTCATGCAAAAGCAACGCTGGTACGACGCCTTTCCTCTCTCTCTCTCTCTCTCTTGAAGGCTACTGGAAGATCAGAACTGTGTTAAAGAATACTTCTGAATTCTCTGTTTACTTGTGTTAAAAAACACTCTGTAAACTTTCTGTGGTGGCTTCTCTTTCTATTATGTAATGAGCCTTGAGAGAGAGAGAGAGGATGCCTTATATAGTCCCTGCAGCAACTGTTCGGTTGCCACAAAGTTAGGGACGTGGTAAAAACCACCCCGAACATGTAGCAACCGCCCAGAACGTGCAAACGCACGTTCTGCTGCAAGTTGCGCCAACTGCGCACACCCTGCGCTCCTTGCACTCTGCGCGACAGAGTGCGCACTGAACTGCGCACACGGCGCACGCAGCGCAAACCAGCACGCCCGCGCAACCCGAGCAACCCGCGCAACCCAGCGCAACCTCAGCGCAACCTGGGCACGCACCTTGGCAGCGCAACTGGGCTTGCGCAACTGGGCATGCGCACCTGGACAGCGCAAGTGGCTCGCGCAACGAGCGCAACTAAAGCGCACTATGCGCCTAGCGACGATGCTGACGTACTAAGTGCAAAGTGTGCCAACAAAACGCCACATTATGCCTCATGAGCCCATGAGCCCGAGTCCGAGTCGCTAAGCCCCTACGGGGCTTAGCTCCCATGAAAATAAATTTCCCAAGAGCAAAAAGCATGAATGCTTTAATTATTGATTTTAGCCTTTTTCCTATTAGAAAAATAACCCCACATGGCAAACCCATGTGCACCTCCACACCACATGTGCATCTCCAATAATAGCAAAGCTAATATATAGAGATACAATCTCTTTGTTTTTTTTGATGTGGGACTAAAGTTTTCTAAAGGAAAAAACCAAAACTCCAACAATCCCCCACATATCTCTATATATGGGTATAAGTGTTCCCCACAGTAACTGTCCATCATGTATTAGGAGAGATGTCGCTGACGACTTGAATCTTCCCGTATGGATCAAAAATCAGACTATAATACAAGAATGGACTAAGCCTTGAATTCTGCATCATAGCTGAAATTCTTTCCACTCACATAATGTAGTTACATATGCTTCTGGCTACACATTAAAGGCCCTGTGCCAGCCTAGTTTCAGTGTATAATTTTGGGCGTCTACAAGTTTACCCTCAAGAGACGGCTTGATATCTCTTTGTCCATACACTATAGGTGAGTTCATTATAAAGAGACATGGCATGAAGTGCTTTGCTCTTCCCTTGCGGTGCTACGCCGCCATGACATGGCTTAAAGCCGAGGCCTTACCCCGTACCGGAAATCTTATCGTAGTGTCATACTTCTGTAGCATGAGGCAAACGTCTCTTTATAGTGCCAAACTACCCAGCATGAAGCCTTAGGCTCCCTTGCGGTGTTACGCCGCAACGACATGGCTTGCAAGGCCGAGGCTTTATCCCTAACCGGGTACCTCATCATGGTGTCGTGCCACTGTAACATGAGGAACTCCTCCTCTTTGTAGTGCTGACTACACCCCTCTTTATTTTTAACATACAGCATTAGGCTAACTGCCTATTTGCGGTGCTACGCCGCTGTGACTTGGCCTGCAAAGCCGAGGCTTTTATCCTATTACTGGGCAGCACCCCATATATAGGAACCTCATTGTGGAGTAACCCCACTGTAGCATGGAGTTTCACTCCTTGTAGTGCTGCTCTACCGTGCCTCCTGTAAAGCACACTAGGCATTCACTCTGCCTGAGAACTCATTAAGGCAATTAAGCCAACCTTCCCACAGGAACCGTTTTCCGCAGAAAATAACAGTAGACAACATTGGTTATAGGTCCGTAACCTCTCCATGCCCAATAGAACATGTACCCACCGTTTCTGATATTCTTCCGATTAGTGGTCCTCCCTTGAACCAAAAGCTAGATGCCTAGTAGATAAATCTTTGAACTAATAGCATAAAAGTTTATGGTAGGAATACAATAATACAATATCACAATGCCTTCAAGCCCATTTTACAAGCTGTGTCATCGACCAACTAGCGCTTGAGGCCCTTGGTGAACGGATCCGCCAGGTTCTCCTGACTCCGAACATCAATTACTGCAATAACACCTCTCTTGATAAGATCGTGTACTGCCATGTGCTTCAACCGCACAGTCCTCTTCTTTCCGTTGAAGAGGTCATTTGATGCCACCGCCGCAGTCGCCTGGTTGTCGCAGTATATCGGTATCGTCGGTATTTGTACCCCAACCATTGGAAGATCATACATGAGCTCCCGAAGCCATTCTGCTTCCTCGACTGCGGTATCAAGTGCAAAGAACTCAGATTCCATGGATGACCGCTCGAGCATAGTCTGCTTCTTCGACTTCCACGATATAGCAGCTCCACCCATTGTAAAAATGAATCCACCTGTGGACCTCTCGCTCTCCACCTCTGAGCACTAGCTGGCATCACTGAAGCCTTCCACTACCGGCGGATCTCCGCTGTAGTACAGTACATATGTCTGAGTCTTCTTAAGATATCTCATAACCCGTTTCACAGCTTTCCAGTGTTCAGCACCTGGGTTGCTCGTAAAACGACTCAGCATTCCCACGGCGAAAGCTATGTCAGGCCTTGTGGCAGTAGTAGATACATCAAACTTCCAATTACGCTTGCATACTCCAGCTGCCTGACGCTTTCTCCTGAATTAGGCTTCAGCTTCAGATCACACCTGTACGGCTTATCGATCCCTGGAAGATCCCGATACCCATAACGAGTGATCATTTTCTCAATATAATGAGACTGTGACAGTGCTAGTCCAGTGTCTGTCCGGATGATCTTGATCCCTAAGATCACATCAACTTCCCCCAAGTCCTTCATACTGAACTTGCTTGAGATGAATTTCTTTGTCTCCGTGACACAGCTAATATCCGTACCTAGGATAAGCATGTCGTCCACGTACAGACAAACAATCACACATCTTCCATCAGCGAACTTCGTGTAAACACACTTGTCCGTATCGCTGACCATATAGCCATTTGACCTTATAATTTTGTCAAATTTCTCATGCCACATCTTGGGAGCCTGTTTAAGACCGTACAAGGATTTCACCAACTTGCAGACTTTGTCTTCAAGACCCCTGATGACAAATCCCTCTGGCTGTTGCATGTAAATCTCTTCGGTCAGCTCGCCATTTAGGAAAGCCGTATTCACATCCATCTGATGTATCACCATCTTATGTATTGCTGCGAGAGCAATCAACATTCTGATGGTGGTCATCCGAGCTACTGGAGCATACGTGTCAAAATAGTCAATCCCCTGCTTCTGAGAAAACCCCTTGGCTACCAACCTAGCCTTGAACTTGTCAATAGTTTCGTCTGCTTTCATCTTCTTCTTGAAGATCCATTTGCATCCGATGGGTTTCGCTCCTTCAGGAAGATCAACCAACACCCAAGTGTTATTTAAGGTGATAGAATCAAATTCATTGTCAATCGCCTCCTTCCAGAAAACCGCGTCTCTGGTCTTCATCGCCTTATCATAGGTAAGCGGATCTGCTTCCACATGATAGGTGACAAAGTCACTTCCGAAGTCCTTCGGTCTCCTCACTCGCTTCGTTGACGGCTCAGCGAGATCTGGTTCAACCGTTATTTCAACAACAACATCTTCTTGGACCACATCTTCGTTGAAGACCTGCGCACCCTCATTGTTCTCCGGAACATCCGCAAGAATAATATTCTTGTGTCTTGCAAATTTGTCTTCAAAATATTCTGCGTCGCAAGATTCAATGATTTGATTTGACTCAATATCAAGAAATCTCCGAGCATCACTCTTCTCGGAATACCCCATGAAGATTGTCTTAGTAGTCTTTGTCCCAAGCTTCTGAATCTTCAGATCTGGAAGCTTGACATATTCCAGACACCCCCACACTCGAATGACATTCAAGTTAGGTCTGACCTTGAACCAGAGTTCATGAGGAGTAACGTCTGAAGTTGCATTAGGCACTCTATTTAGAATAAAAGTGGCCGTCAATGCAGCTTCTCCCCAGTAGCACTTAGGAAGACCAGCAGTCAACAACATTGAGTTAATAATTTCTGTTAACGTTCTGTTCTTCCTCTCTGCTACTCCGTTTGATTGAGGAGAGTACGGAGCCGTAGTCTCATTGACAATTCCATGTTTTTTGCAGAACGATGCAAATTCATGAGACCTGTACTCCCCACCTCGATCACTTCTTATCCTTTTGAGTTGTTGTCCAGTCTACCGCTCAGCTTCGGCTCTGAACTCTTTGAACTTCTCGAATGCTTCGTTTTTCGCCTTCAGCAAGTAGACGAACGCATACTTTGAGAAGTCATTGATGAAGGTTATGAAATACTTCATCCCGGCCTTTGTAGAGAACTGTTTGAAGTCACAGATATCGGAGTGTACCAACTCCAGAAGATCTGTACTTCGATTAATCCGAGGAAAGGATTTCCTTGTGATCTTTGTTTGAGCACAAACTTCATATTTTTCTACCTTACCCTCACACTTGGAGATAAGTCCTAGACTAGACATTCTGTTTATTCGTTTACAATGAACATGTCATAGCCTATTATGCCACAACTCAAGAGTATAAGCAGAATGAGTGATTTCATTAATCACATTAATTACATTGGACTGATTTACAAGCTGAATTTTGAACATTCCTTCGGTATAAAAATCTTTTCCGAAATATGTTCCCTTGATAGACATCACCATCTGGCCAGCATTGATGTCCATCCTGAGGCCTGCTTTGCAGAGTAGGCCTCCTGAGATCAGGTTCTTGGTGATAGCAGGTACGTGCTTCACGCCTTGAAGCGTCAGAGACTTCTCCGAAGTCAGCTTCAACACCACCATCCCGATCCCAAGCACTTCAGCTTGTGCTTGGTTCGCCATCATAACCACTTCAGAAGTAGGTGTATAGGTGGTGAACCACTCCTTACTGGAGCAGACATGACAGGAGGCTCAAGTGTCTACCCACCAGTCAGAGTCAGTCCTTACCGCATCAACCTGCGCAATCATAGCAACAATGTCAGTGATCATAGATACCTTACTAGGCTCTCCTTGCTCTGATTGCTTGGTCTTTGCTTTGCACTCATTCTTAAAGTGGCCCTTCTTGCCACACTTGAAGCAAGGCATTTGAGACTTTGGCTTCTTTTTCTTGATAGAAGTTCCCTTGACTTTTAGATTGTCAGGGTCCTTCTTCTTGTTGTGGGAAGCCGCCTGTTTTTCCCTTGGTTCCTTGGTATGAACCAGATTAGCGTTAGCCAATTGCTTGGACAGTGTGTCTACCTTCAGTTGAGCCCGCATCTGGTCCTCAACATAGATTTCCTGCAAGAGATCTTCAAGGCTGATCTCAAGCTTCTTCCTATGCATGTTTTCATAGAACTTACTCCACCCAGCGGGAAGCTTTGAGACAATCCCTCCAACAACAAACTTGTCGGAGAGGGGCATCGCCTCGTCTTCCAACTTCTGTCGCAGCTTTAGAAATTCTTTTACCTGCGGCAGCATAGTCTTCTCGTCCTCAAAGAGCCATTTGTGATATTTTTCAACCACAAATATCTTGCTCCTGTTTTTGTCTTCTTCGTACAGTTTCTCCAGAGACTCCCATATGTCTCTGGCAATAGGTTTCTTACTGTAAGATTTTGCTAGAGAATCCTCCATAGCATTCAGGATAAGCAGCATGCAAATGTTATTCTCCTTTCTCCACTTGGCATGTAGTTTAGTAGCCGCAGCAATTGCAGCAGCAGACCCAGTATCTGGAACAGTAGGTTCCTCTTCAAGAAGCACGTGATCAACGTCTCTGAGTTGAAGAGTGAGATAAACCTTCCTCTTCCAGACTTGATAATGCTCTCCATCAAATTTTTCTAACTTACAAAAGTCAGTATTGAGGAGTGAAGCATTAAAGTTTTCCATCGTAGCAATAAAGCTTTGAGATTGTTAGTGCTGGGGCACAATTTTTCGATGAAAAACTGAGAAAATGAAACAATTGTAAAAACAATGTTTCAAATCAACACTTCAAGGAAGGTGATTCTGAATTACGAGAATCTAAAAAGATTTCGTAATCAACAACAATCAGATCGTAGTACTTCTAAAAAGAAGATACAATCAGGATTACTGGCAGCAACGAAGAAGGTGACTGGCGAAAGATGGAAGAACTCCTGCTGGGGTGAATAATCACCGTTGCTTAAAGCTTTATTCGCCCTACACGAACAGCTTCCAGGAACCAGCAAGTTCATCGGAGAACTTGGAACACTCCTGCTCTTCTGACTCCTCGGATGGATACGAACTCTCGTGCAAAAGCAACGCTGGTGCGGCGCCTTTCCTCTCTTTCTCTCTTGAAGGCTACTGGAAGATCAGAACTGTGTTAAAGAACACTTCTAAATTCTCTGTTTACTTGTGTTAAAAAACACTCTGTAAACTTTCTGTGGTGGCTTCTCTTTCTATTATATAATGAGCCTTGAGAGAGAGAGAGAGGATGCCTTATATAGACCCTGCAGCAACTGTTCGGTTGCCATAAAGTTAGGGACGTGGTAAAAACCACCCCGAACATGTAGCAACCGCTCAGAACGTGCAAACGCACGTTCTGCTGCAAGTTGCGCCAACTGCGCACACCCCGCGCTCCTTGCACTATGTGCGACAGAGTGCGCACTGAACTGCGCACACTGCGCGCACTGCGCACACGGCGCACGCAGCGCAACCAACGCGCCCGTGCAACCCGAGCAACCCGCGCAACTCAGCGCAACCCAGCGCAACCCGAGCAACCCGCGCAACTCAGCGCAACCTGAGCGCAACATGGGCCAACAAAGTGCAAAGTGCGCCAACAAAATGCCACATTACGCCTCATGAGCTCATGAGTCCGAGTCCGAGTCCGAGTCGCTAAGCCCCTACGGAGCTTAGCTCCCATGAAAATAAATTTCCCAAGAGCAAAAAGCATGAATGCTTTAATTGTTGATTTTAGGCTTTTTTCCATTAGAAAAATAACCCCACATGGCAAACCCATGTGCACCTCCACACCACATGTGCATCTCCAATAATAGCAAAGCTAATATATAGAGATATAATCTCTTTGTTTTTTCCGATGTGGGACTAAAGTTTTCTAAAGGAAAAAACCAAAACTCCAACAAGTTTCACTTGAGAAACACAGATTTGGCATTTTCACTTTGTTGTGTCTCTCACATTCACCCCACCTTCAAGCAACTATTTTCCTCTTTATTTACGTTGAAAGTGAGCAGAAATTGGGCTATACAATCAGTAATTTTGTTATACTTGAAACTGTTCCGACGTTTTTTCTGACATTCTAAAAATCATGTACAAATACTAAGGTTGTGTTTGGTTCATTGTTATGTAATCGTAATCTTAATAAAATTGAATTTTATAATGTAATTGAGATTGTGTTTGTTTTATTATAATGTAATCATAACCGTAATGGAATTTGGCTTGTAATATAATTGAGTTTGTAATGTAATAAAATTACAATTATATTACTATGTTTGGTTAAAATATGTAATCAAATCATGTAATGTAATGTCAATTGCATTTATATGTTTGGTTTACCATGTAATGTAATTGAGTTTCTAATTTAATTTTTTTAATACAACATAAAATAATAATAAAAAGTTGATCAATAAAAAATTTCAAAAAAATTCAAAAATTAAAAATTAAAAGAAAAAAATTGAAATTAAATAATAAATAAATAAAGAAAAATTTTGTTTTGTCCTTCTGTTAAAAAAGACCAAAATGACAAAAACGACGAAAAAGAAAAAAAAAAGGACCAAAAATGACAAATGAATAAAACGAAAAAAAACCAACAACGAAAAAGCGATAAAAATGGAAAACGACAAAAAACGAAAAAAAACAAAAAAAAAATCAAAAATGACAAAAAAAGGAAAAAAAACCAATTAAAAGTGACGAAAATTGATAAAAAAACTGACCAAAAACAAAAACTGACCAAGAAAACGACAAAAAATAAAAAATGACACGAAATACTAAAAACAAAAAAGGACAAAAACGACAAAAAACCGACCAAAATAACAAAAAGCGATCAAAATGGAAAAAGTATAAAAAAAAGACCAAAAACGAACAAAAGACCATAAACGACAAAAAAAACCAAAAACAAAAGGATGAAAAATGACAAAAACGATAAAAAATAACCAAAAGACCAAAAACGATAAAAAAAAAAACCCAACCCAAAATGATAAAAATAGAGCAAAGATGACAAAACGACAAAAACGAAAAAAAAGACCAAAAACAAAAAGGGATCAAAACTAGCAAACGACGACAAAAAAGGTAACAAAAACTTGCAAAAACGACCCAAAAGACAAAAAAAAAAAAAAAAAAAACGATAAAAATTAATAAAAAAAATGCAAAAACGAGCAGAAACAACCAAAAAGGACCCAAAAAAAGGCAAAAAATGGTGCAAAATCGAACAAAATGATAAAATCTGACCAAAAAGAGCAAAAATTGAAAAAATAGAGCAAAAATGACAAAACCGAGAAAAAATAAAAAAAATATAAACAAAAACTACCAAAAATGATTAAAAAAGTCAAAAAAAACGACCAAAAATGAGAAAAAAGGCAAAAAAAAAACGAGTAACAACGACAAAAACGTGTAAAAGTATAAAAAAGTGCAAAAAGGAAAAACAACGAAAAAAATATACAAAATCGACCAAAAATAATAAGCAAGTACAAAAACGGCAAAAAAAAATCGATAAAAAAAATGATAAAAACGTGCAAAATCAACCAAAAAAGATTAAAAAAATGTGGAAAAACAACCAAACGCGACAACAACGATAAAAATGTGGAAAAACAGCCAAAAGCAACCAAAAAAATATAAAAAACGTTCAAAAATGGTCAAAAACGAATAAAATCGACCAAAAAGATTAAAAAAAGTACAAAATCGACCAAAAACTATAAAAACTGCAAAAGCGACAAAAAATGATAAAAATGTGCGAAATGGTCAAAAACTGCGAAGAACGTAAAAAATCGACCAAAACGATCAAACATAGGGCAAAAACGTGCAAAATCGACAAAAAATAATAAAAACGTGCACAAAAATGTCCAAAAACGACCAACAACGACCAAAAACAATAAAAAAAGTACAAAAATGGTCAAAAACGTACAAAATCGACCAAAAACGTGAAAAGGACCAAAAAAAAGTGCAAAATTGACAAAAAAGATAAAAGAGTGCAAAAACGGCCAAAAAAAAAGGTAAAACATAAAAAATTGACCAAAACGTGCAAAAACGATGAAAAACGGCCAAGAATGTGCAAAAACGACCAAAAAATGGAAAATTAAAAAAAAAGGGCCCAGAGCGAGCAAAAACGGCTAAAAACGAGCAAAATAAAAAAAACAAACAAAAACAATAAAAAATGACAAAAAACAAACAAAATGACCAAATTATAGTATATCAACATTCCGCTTAAGTTATAATGTAATCACGATTACATAGGTTTCTCTCTTTTGTTGATTTTGTTAAGTTCAGTTCTTATTAGGGGTGAGCAACGGTTCGACTCGCTTCAAATCGAACCGATTATATAAAAATCGAAATAACCATAAGTCATATTTCTTAAAACCGAAAATCGATCCGTTTTTTTATAAAAAATAAAAAAAAAGAACAAAACCGACGAATTAATTCAATCCGATTTTCGATCGGTTCGATTTCATGGGCCAATGGACCTGGCCTTCAAAAAAATTAGCAAATGAGCCTATCTAAATAACAAAATTTAAAAAAAATATCTGACATTATTATATTTATAAATTATTACAATACAGAACGTGAAAAATAATAGTATATAAAGATTGAGGGTAGAAAGAGAGTGCTCAAAGAAGCACCGACGAAGAATGGAAGAAGAGAGTGTGCTTAGTTAGGAGTTAGAAATATATATATATATATATATATATATATATATATATATATATATATATATTATTAATTTGATAAATTACTAAATCTAAATGGCTTTCACTTCGGTTTGGTTACTCGGATCAGGAACCGAAAATCGAGCCATTATTTCAAAATTTTAAATTTTCAAACCATAAACCGAACCGATGACTGAAAAACCGGACCGTTTGTCATATTTTGGTTCGGTTCGGTTTTCGTTTTTCAACCTTTATATGCTCACCCTAGTTCTTATAAGATTTTTTTTTCAAATTATCTTCTTTCTTTTTATCCCTATATTTTATCATACTACCTTCTTTCTCTTTATTCCTATATTTTATCATACTAACTTAAGAAAAATAGCATCCACCTATGCCTTCGACCATGATGCTTCTTAATTTTAACTTTCAAATTTTCTAACAACTATTTGTCAATTTTCTACGAAGAGATACTCATCTTCGCTATGGATAAAAGGCTTCCACATGTTATTTTTTAATTTAAAATTTTAGTGATGAAATTTGAGAGAAGGTATAAGTTTTTTTTTTTTTTTTTTTTTTTTTTTTTTCTGTTTGCTTAAGAAAGAAAGACCATTTTTTTTTCTTTCGAAATTAAGAAAGAAAGATCATAGACAATCGTCCAATTTTCTAATCTAAAGGATTATTTACATTGTTATTCCCTATATTTTGTGTTTATTATACGGACCTCTCCTAGTTTAAAAATAAATATCCCAACACCTACTAGATTTTGTGTTAAAAACACGGAATATTCATAAGTTTTATCACTTGCGTAGAAGATTTACACTGACCACCCCTACTTAAAAAAAATAAAGGACTTATCACTTGCGTAGAAGATTTACACTGACCACCCATACTTAAAAAAAATAAAGGACTTGAATATCAGTGTATCTATTTTTAAAGTAGGAAAGATTCGCTTAGTAAACACACCCCTAATAAAAGAGAGAATCAATTATATACTTAGTCAAAAGTTTTTAAAAATATTTTTTAAATTATAGGTCTAAATATTTATTTTAGTGGATAGACAAAATAAAAACTTTCTTTTCGAAGGGTCGGCCGAGCGAGCCAACCCTATAAGGTTCTACAAATTATGTCGGCCATATGTCTTGATAGCCATACAACACTCACCAGTCGAGGGCGAGCATGGCATATGAATAACTTTAATAACACCCAAAAAATATAACAACTTTTCATTAGTCTGATAAGTAAATATTTAGATGCGACCCATTTTTATATGTCACATAAATATAGAAAAAATTCTATCAAGAGGTGTAAGCCCCCTGAAATTCCCGAATTATTTTTTTCGAATTTTCTAATGAATTATTTTCAATAATTCATTTCTATATAATTAATTTTTGATCATTAATGCTCTTTACCTTGACTTGGATTTCTAGAGCATCAGGGATGCCAGTCTCTGGAAACTTTCTTCTTGGAGTTTGTAGTAGACGAGATTACCTTCACGTCGATATATAATGTCCCATCCAAACTCGTTCCCTTGTGCTCCTTTTGTATCGCGCAAGTTCGGGTCAAATTAGACCATTTAAATTATTAATTGATTTCCCACTCTTTTTCTTGATCCCCATAAGCACGTTATCGTGGCTTTTAATTTAGGAGCACCAGACTAGTCTTTTTCTTGAAACCAACTTGTCATGTCTGATCTACTCGAGACGCTCTTCACCCCTGACCTTCGTGTTCCACTCAGACACTCCATTTTGTGCTTCATTTCCTTCGCACAACTTTTGGGTCAATTTAGGCCAATTAATTATCTGCCGTAAAATCTGATTTAACTTCCAATTTAATTTTCGGGCCCGACATCGGTCCAATCCAGTCGACCCAATATATGGCCCTGGCCTGTTTTGAGCCTACTATGCACGTGCCACTTGCGTGCCACCGATCTGATCTCCCTTGTGCTCCCATTCCATCGTGATTTAAATTAGTTTAAAATTATTAAATTAATTAAATCTTGGCTTCGACTTTGTCCAAACTTTGCCCAACGTCCGACCCAGTTTGGCGTGGACCCTACCATGACTGCCCATACATCCCAGTGATGTGTTTGCATTTTTCTCTATTTAAAAAAATACGTCTATTTTAAATAAAATATCTCAACCTCTCTCTTTTGTATAATATATATACATACATATATATATGTATACAAATATCTCTTTCTCTCTCCTTAAACAAATAAATTCCTCACTCTCTCACCCATCCCCATCACCATACAGCTGACCCCCCCTTCAACCGACAGTGACACACCCTCTCTCTCTCTATTCTCTCTCTCTCTCTAAAATATCATTCCCTCTCTCTCTTTATATTTTTAACACTCACACACACAAATCAATTTCCTCACACTCTTCTCTCCTACACACCTACACCCCTCCCCTCTCCCATCAGGACAACCCCCCTGTACCCGAGCAACACCCTCTCTCTCTCTCTCTACTTTCTCTTTCTCTCTCTCTCCATCTCATTAATACCTCTTCACTCATCTTCTCTCTCCCACTCTATTATTCATAATCACCACCACCATTACACACAGCCCATCCCGAGCTCAGCCTCCCATGGCCAACCTCCGCCCTGGCCGAGCCGCCGGCCACCACAGCAGGCCAAGCTCGACCAGCCTCCCCTCCTCTTCTCTAATCACACATCACCTCCACCACATCATCACCACCTCCATATTAACCACCACCACCATCTCCACCCGCACGCCACCCGTGCCACCGCCGCTGCAGCAGCCAACCGCCGCCGCCGTGGTCGGCCTGGCCCGCCCCCGCGCACGAGCGCAGCTGCAGCAGCAGCTCGCAGCAAGGTGCGACAGCGCGCGCGCACAGCAGCAGGCCGCGCGTGCAACGGCCAGCCGCGCGCCGCCGCGACCGTCGCCGTCGCCGGCGAGCCCCCCCCCCCGTGCTGCGCGTGGGCCGCACGCACCACCCTGTGGCGGCCAACGTCCTCCGGGACGCGTCGTCTAGACGATTTCAGCGTTTTGCTCGGAATCCCGTCGACGCGCACGGACGAATTTCAGAAAGTTCGCTCTGGGACAGCAACTTCGTGCCGATTTTCTGGACAATCCGACCGTTGGATCGACGATTTCTTTGCTCCGTCTTAATCTCGGTATATCCACCTTCACTCCTCTCAAATTTCACCCGTTAATTTCGTCGTTTGATACATCAAAACCGGCCACCAAGTTGACGTTTTAATTGAACTATTTTTGGACAGTTTTGCGATGCCAACTTCGCGGGTTCGTATCTTCGTCGTCGCAGCTCCGTTTTGCGCACCACCAGTTCCGGTGCACAGCTGGTATAACCCTCTTCCTGCCCCCTTTAGATTTTATTTCAGTTTGAGCTTGTTAGATCGGTCGAATTCGACGCCAAAGTTGGCCGTTCGAATTCTTAGTGTTGCACTTATAAAATTCCATTTTTGAACCCGAGACTCCGGATTCAAATTCTGACACCACCAGTAGACTCGTGGTATCGTTCTGGCATATTTTCATATAAAGTTTGCTTGATTTGGAGAACGTGGACCCTGGCACGTATTTCGGTGCAAAGTAGGTCCCACTTTCTGAGTCAACGGGACTTTTTGACGCCGGCTCATCGGAATCCAATTCCGGACATACCGTTGAGTTCGTATCGTCATTATGGACTCGTTGACATATAATTTGCTAGGTTTTAGTGGACATTAGTTCCGGCACGCATTTCGGTGCAAGTCAGATACCAATATCCGGGTCAACGTGTCATTTTGAGTTCGGCTCATCGGAATCCAATTCCGGATATACCGTTGAGTTCGTATCATCATTCTGGACTCGTTGACATATAATTTGCTGAGTTTTGAGGACATTGGCTCCGACACGCTTTTCCGTGCAAATCGGTTTCTAATGTCCGGGTCAACGGACCAATTTGAGATCGGGTCAACGGAATCCAATTCTGGATATACCGTTGGGTTCGTATCGTCATTCTGGATTCATGGACATATAATTTGTTAGGTTTTGTGCACTTTTATTTTGGCACATTTTTTGGTGCAAAGTGTGTCCAACGGCGGACATTATTTTGGTCCGAAATTACTTTTTTGCCCCTGTATCCAAATTGGACTTTTGGACAGGCTATCCTAGCTGATTTGACCATTCTGGACACGTTGGTGATGTTAGTTTCATCATCCGACAACATCTGTATATTTCTTCCCTTTTGTGTCATCCTATTATTATAATATTTTCTCCTTTGGGTTGTTTTAGAGACCCGTCGATTTCAGTGATTTCTAAATCACTGAAATTCATAAGTTGACCTTGTAGATATTTATAGAGGCTAGCTTGACCATGGTTGACTACTTTGACTAGACATCGAAGTAGAGTCAACAGTTGACCTAGGTTTGATCAGACTTGACCAACGTTGACTTTTTGACCAAGTCAACTGTAGGTCAACCATTGACCTATTTAACCTAGAGTTGACCTAGAGTTGACCTAGGATTGACCAGAGTTGACCAGTTGACCAAAGTCACCTGTAAGTCAACCATTGATCTATTTAACCTAGATTAGACTTAGAATTGACCGGAGTTGACCAGTTGACCAAAGTCAACTGTACGTCAACCTTGATCCAGTTTGTCTTAGTTTGACCTAGATGTTGGTATATATTTTGACCCTGATCAGCTCTTGTATTATTTCATCTTTAGGTCTATGGCTTTACTCTGAACCCTGATTCATATTGACAGCAGGACCCCAGGCGAGTACATTCTCTGATAACTTATTCCCAATTTATGATAACTGTTATGATTCATGTACTTAGTGTTGATATGCTTATTCCTGACACATGGTTCTCACGGATTGGTATTCTTGGATCCCGATGAGAGATGTTTCTCCTTCTTAGGTTGGGATGTATTGTGCAAGCACCCTTGTAGCTCTTGCTCGATATATGGTCACTGATTCTAGAGAAGGTTCGCGACCTTCTCATTAGAATCCCGTACAGTGACGTGTCCTGTTTGGATCCATTCTACCAGTTGGGGTAGGGGGAGTAGTAGCGTATGCCTGTGATCAGATCCATCCCGATTCCCGAACAGTGTGAGTCATATACCGCACTTATGACTTGCCAGGCCGATTCTTGACAGGTACCTAAGCCGATCACAAGCTGAAACTACTACTCACACACATTGGACATATGGCTTACCTTGATTTGTGTACATACCATGATTTCAGTTCTACTTTCTTGTTCTAGCTTAGCTCTACAGCTTATCATGCCATGATACATACATGTACACTCCATGATTCATTGTATATGCTCTATTTACAGTCTTATAGCTTTTATTATATCTTGAGATCTGTTATGAGATATATGTACTCGTTCCATCCTGACCGGATATGTTGACAAATTTTAGGAGTAGTTGTGCCCTCATTATTGGACTTCAGGATGTTGCTAGCTGAGGTGGATCTCACTATTCTTCTATGTGAGTTGCCTGGTAGTTATCCTTAGTTAGTCTTGTTGTTCCTTCTTTATTTTCTGTCTTATGATCATTGTAGATTCTAGTTGTTCTAGTGATATTGTTATTAATTCTTGTCTTATCTTCCTTAGTTTTCGTGATGTGACATGAGTACATTTCTAGATATGGATTTTTAGAAGTTGTAGTTAGTATAGTATACTTGACAGCGTTCTACCGCCGATACCGCGGCGTAGGCTGGGCGTGGCCCACGTATTCGTACCCGTATATCCGGGTGCGGGTCGTGACACGTTTTTAGTGGTGGCCCATGCAGGTCAGTCTTTGCAGTTAATGCGAAGTCGTGGTAGTACTTGAGCTTTTCTGTATTACTGCGAGCCTGCCCTAGGATTAAGGTTGAGTCATGGAATATTTTAGAAATTTGGTACTCAATCACATATTAGGAACTCTTGGTAGATTCTAGGGATGACCCCTGGGAATCTTATTTCGAAGGCTTTCAAATCTTTTCCCACTTGTTTCCATTCGTCATGATTTCTGAAATATCTGTCCGTATCAAACTTTATTCCTTCTTGGGATGAGCTTGTGGACCCCAGAGGGAAGGTATAAGTTGGACTTGTATATCATCTAGGTTGGGGAGAGAGTATGATTTATCAACCTCGTATCATGGTCGAGGTTTGTTTTAGATTATATTTCACCATTTTCTATCTTGACCTAGGTAGTACACTTGGGACTTTCCCTGAGATTTTTCTCTGAACCCTATCTCGAAAGTTGTTTCCGTTGTTTCTATTAACTTACCCTTGACTTGTTGTTGAAATTTAAATCTTAATATTCGTTGTTGACCTTTGATTTTGTTTCGGATAATTCTTTTAAGAATTGAGTTAAGATATCCTGATAAACATATTTTGGATGAGGACGATGAGAACGGTAAGTGTCTACTTTATTTATGGAGTTTAGAATTCATCGCAGTCATATTAGCTAGCGAGACAAGGACATGGAGCCTGATTTGGATATACTATCCTAGTTATGTCATTTAGATTCTCTTGCAGCCATACCGGTTGGCGTGGTAAGGAATCTAGATGACATGATTATAGGGTGTATACCATAGTTATGGACTTTATTGTTTATTACCGCTATGCTTACTGGCGTGGCGAGAATTCTGGCAACATGATTTTGGATAGACGTGTATGGTTATCAGGTCATATCTTAAGTTGATTCACTTCTTTTACCAATTGAGCAAGATAATTCCTACCATTATTTCTTGTTTATCATTATTTTCTCTCCTATCGCATGATGATTTCCTCATCTTGCCATCATTTCCTTTGACTTGTTTAGCTATGTCTTGATCTCACCAATCACCTAACTCATATCTACATCTGACATCTACACTTGAAAACTCTGGAAATTTCGAAATATTTATATCTCAATTGTTTCTTAAAAATTTGATACTATAAAAATTTTGATTTCCTTCTGTCCATGACCAATCAATTTTGGTCGTCTTGTTTATCGTGCCAAAGAGTCTTGATTGCTGACTAGACTCTAGATGACTTCAAATTTCTTTGTGACTTGGGTTCCTTTCTAAATTGTGCTTTTAGGACCTTGATTTCGAATTCATGATTTTACCGTCTTTCATAGCTGAACTTGGATCTTGATCGTGCTTATGTAACCTATAATCCGATTTCTATCAAATCTATCTCTCAATCGTGCTATTCTCAAATTTTTCTCTCCATTTGCTTCTCTTAGCGCTGTTTTAGATCATGACTATCCAACTTTAATTTTCATGATCTTGATAATCTTAACCCTCAAATCGTGCCAAGTGAACTTAGACTATTTTTTTCCGATTTCAATCGCGTTCGAACTTGGATCGTATTTCATGATTTTATTAATCATCCTCCTTAATCTTTGATCGGGCCTATAAGACATTGACTTCGATTTTTGTTTGTGTTTGAAATTTTATCTCAACAATGCCAAAGCTTGTTTTGGTCATGGTTAGCTTATCATCTTGATCGGGCCTATGCGACTTTCGGATTGATTTCTATTAACCTAAGTCCTACAAATCACCCCGTACTTGGACTTCAATTATATCTTCGATTCTCTAAATTGTCTCTAAAATTGTGTCCAATGACTTGGCTTATTTCTGAAATCATGCACATATAATTTTGTTCATATCATGATTCTATCGTGCCAAATTCCTCATCGTGCCTGAACAATTGTAAATCGATTTTCTTGATTGTGCAAACTCATCATTCTTGGATCGTGCCTAAATATTGCCTAAACTTTCTATCTTGTTTTACCCCTACTACAACCTTAATTTCGAGGACGAAATTTTTATAAGGTGGGTAGGATGTAAGCCCCCTGAAATTCCCGAATTATTTTTTTCGAATTTTCTAATGAATTATTTTCAATAATTTATTTCTATATAATTAATTTTTGATCATTAATGCTCTTTACCGTGACTTGGATTTCTAGAGCATCAGGGATGCCAGTCTCTGGAAACTTTCTTCTTGGAGTTTGTAGTAGACGAGATTACCTTCACGTCGATATATCATGTCCCATCCAAACTCGTTCCCTTGTGCTCCTTTTGTATCGTGCAAGTTCGGGTCAAATTAGACCATTTAAATTATTAATTGATTTTCCACTCTTTTTCTTGATCCCCATAAGCACGTTATCGTGGCTTTTAATTTAGGAGCACCAGACTAGTCTTTTTCTTGAAACCAACTTGTCATGTCTGATCTACTCGAGACGCTCTTCACCCCTGACCTTCGTGTCCCACTCAGACACTCCATTTTGTGCTTCATTTCCTTCGCACAACTTTCGGGTCAATTTCGGCCAATTAATTATCTGCCGTAAAATCTGATTTAACTTCCAATTTAATTTTCGGGCCCGACATCGGTCCAATCCAGTCGACCCAATATATGGCCCTGGCCTGTTTTGAGCCTACTATGCACGTGCCACTTGCGTGCCACCGATCTGATCTCCCTTGTGCTCCCATTCCATCGTGATTTAAATTAGTTTAAAATTATTAAATTAATTAAATCTTGGCTTCGACTTTGTCCAAACTTTGCCCAACGTCCGACCCAGTTTGGCGTGGACCCTACCATGACTGCCCATACATCCCAGTGATGTGTTTGCATTTTTCTCTATTTAAAAAAATACGTCTATTTTAAATAAAATATCTCAACCTCTCTCTTTTGTATAATATATATACATACATACATATATATATGTATACAAATATCTCTTTCTCTCTCCTTAAACAAATCAATTCCTCACTCTCTCACCCATCCCCATCACCATACAGCTGATGTAAGCCCCTGAATTTAGGGCTAATTTTTTTTAATTTTAATAATCAATTAATTAGAATATTATTATTTGATTATTATTTGATTTAATGCTCTTTACCGTGACTTGGAATTCTAGAGCATCAGGGATGTCAGTCTCTGGAAACTTCCTTCTTGGAGTTTATAGTAGACGAGATTATCTTCATTTTGATATATCGTGTCCCACTCGAACTTGTTCCCTTGTATCCTTTTTGCTTCGCGCAAGTTCGGGTCAATATTAGACCATTTAATTATTAATTGAATTCCCACTTTTATTTTTGATCTTCGTTTGCGCGTTACCGTGACTTTTAATTTAGGAGCACCAGACCAGTCGTTTTCTCGGAACCAACTTGTCATGTTTGATCTACTCGAGACGCTCTTCACCCATGACCTTCGTGTCCCACTCAGACACTCCATTTTGTGCTCCATTTCCTTCGCACAACTTTCGTTCAATTTAGGCCAATTAATTATCTACCGTAAAACCTGATTTAAATTCCAATTTAATTTCGGGACCCGACATCGACCCAACCTAGTCGACCCCAAATAGGGACATGGCCCACACGAAGCCTACTACCCGCCTGACACTTGTGTCCCATTTATTTGAGCCCCCACATGCTACTTATTTACCCATGATTATAAACACCCATTTTAATTCGAATATTGCCCCCTGTCCGATTTCGACCCGACCCGGCTCGACCGAACCCGAACCCAAGCTCCATATTGTTTTCTCATGATGCTCAATTATCCCACATAATTTTTCTATTTTCCTATTTTGAAAATATCTATTCCCTCTCTCTCACTAAAATATCTCTCTTAAATATCTTATATATATATACATACATATATATATATATATATATATATATATATATACTCTCTCTCTCTCTCATCACTCTCTCTCTCTTACCTACCAGCAAACCCCCCCCCATGTGTGGCCGACATCACTACCCCCTCTCTCTCTCTTTAATATCTCTCTTCCTCTCACTCTCTTTATTCTCACCATTCTCTCTTTATATATATATGTTATATATATACACACACACATCTCTCTTACTCTCACCCCCTCCTTACACTCACCACCCCCATCCCCTCTCACCAGCCAAGAGCACCCCCTATTCTTTTCTTCTTCTTCTTCACATTCTCCTCTTCTTCTCCTTCTTCATGTTCTTCTTCTTCTTCATTTTTTTAAACACTACCATCACCATCAAACCACCAACACCATCACCATGGCCATCTCCCCCTCCTCCCGAGCACCAACTCCTCGGCCTCCTCCCCTGGCCGGAGCTCGGCCTCCCATGGCCGAGAGCTCCCCGAGCTTCTCCTCCTCCTCCTCCCAAACACATCCACACCACCATCACTACTCATCATCACCATCATCAACTCCATCCCCACCACCATGCAACACCACCTCCACCACCCGCACGCGGCCGAGCCACCGCCGCGCAGCCGCCGCCCTGGCCGCCGCGAGCGCAACCGCGCGCAGCAGCAGCAGCTAGCTGCGGCAGCAGTCGCACGTCGCCGCGCGCGCAGCCGCCGCCGGCGAGGTTCCCGGCCGCCGCGCTGTCACGACCCGCACCCAATATTTGGGCACGAACCGTGTGCACGCCCCGCCGCGCCACCGCGTGGCTGGCCCCCAAGGCCGGGCGCACCCCCGGGCAACCTCCCCCAGGCCACCGCCATCCTCCCCGGCGCAACGCACAGCCTATTCGTGCGTTTTGAACGGAACCACGTCGACGCGCGCGCGGGTTGAATCCAGAAATGGAGTTTCGGGACAGCAACTTTGCGCGTATTTTCTGGGAGATCCGACCGTTGGATCGGCGATTTCTTTACTCTGTCTCAATCTCGATATATACCCCTTCATCTCTCTCAAATTTCACCCGTTAATTTCGTCGTTTGATAGATCAAAACTGCCCACCAAGTTGACACTTTAAATTATGTTATTTTTGGACAGTTTTGTGGAGCCGACTTCGTCGACTCGTATCTCCTCCGTCGCAGCTCCGTTTTATGCGCCACCAGTTCCGGTACACAGCTGGTATAACCCTCTTCCTGCCCCCTTTAGATTTCATTTCAGTTTGAGCTTGTTAGGTCGGTCGAATTCGACGCCAAAGTTGGCCGTTCGAATTCTTAGTGTTGCACTTGTAAAATTCCATTTTTGAACCCGGGACTCCGGATTCAATTTCTGACACCACCAGTAGACTCGTGGCGTCGTTCTGGTATGTTTTCATATAAAGTTTGCTTGATTTGGAGAACGTGGGCCCGGGCACGCATTTCGGTGCAAAACGGGTCCCACTTTCTGAGTCAATGAGACTTTTTGACGCCGGCTCATCGGAATCCAATTTCGGATATACCGTTGAGTTCGTATCGTCATTCTGGACTCGTTGACATATAATTTGCTGAGTTTTGAAGACATTTGCTTCGGCACGCATTTTCGTGCAAACCGGATTCCAAATGTCCGCGTCAACGGACCAATTTGAGATCGGGTCAACGGAATCCAATTCTGGATATACCGTTGGGTTCGTATCGTCATTCTGGATTCGTGGACATATAATTTGTTAGGTTTTGTGCACTTTTATTTCGGCACGTTTTTCGGTGCAAAGGGTGTCCAACGACAGACATCATTTTGGCCCGAAATTACCGTTTTGCCCCTGTGTCCAAATTAGACTTTTGGACAGGCTATCCTAGCTGATTTGACCATTCTGGACACGTTGGTGATGTTAGTTTCATCATCCGACAACATCTGTAGATTTCTTCCCTTTTCGTGTCACCCTATTATTATAATATTTTCTCCTTTTGGTTGTTTTAGAGACCCGTCGATTTCAGTGATTTCTAAATTACTGAAATTCATAAGTTGACCTTGTAGATGGTTATAGAGACTAGCTTGACCATGGTTGACTACTTTGACTAGACGTCGAAGTAGAGTCAACAATTGACCTAGGTTTGATCAGACTTGACCAACGTTGACTTTTTGACCAAGTCAACTGTAGGTCAACCATTGACCTATTTAAACCTAGATTAGACTTAGAGTTGACCGAAGTTGACCAGTTGACCCAAAGTCAACTGTTAGTCAACGTTAGTCAAGTTTGACCTAGAGTTGACCTAGTATTGACCAGAGTTGACCAGTTGACCAAAGTCAACTGTACGTCAACTTTGACCCAGTTTGTCTTAGTTTGACCTAGATGTTAGTATATCTTTTGACCCTGATCAGCTCTTGCATTATTTCATCTTTAGGTCTGTGGCTTTACTCTGAACCCTGATTCATATTGACAGCAGGACCCCAGGCGAGTACATTCTCTGATAACTTATTCCCAATTTATGATAACTGTTATGATTCATGTACTTAGTGTTGATATGCTTATTCCTGACACATGGTTCTCACGGATTGGTATTCTTGGATCCCGACGAGAGATGTTTCTCCTTCTTAGGTTAGGATATATTGTGCAAGCACCCTTGTAGCTCTTGCTCAATATGTGGTCACTGATTCTAGAGCAGGTTCGCGACCTTCTCATTAGAATCCCGTGCAGTGACGTGTCCTGTTTGGATCCATTCTACCAGTTGGGGTAGGGGAGTAGTAGCGTATGCCTGTGATCATATCCCCTTGTATTCTTGAACAGTGTGAGTCATATACCGCACTTATGACTTGCCAGGCCGATTCTTGACAGTTACCCAAGCCGATCACAAGTTGAAACTGCTACTCACACACATTGGATATATAGCTTACCTTGATTTGTGTACATGCCATGATTCAGTTCTACTTCCTTGTTATAGCTCTAGCTCTACAGCTTACCATGCCATGATACATACATGTACACTCCATGATTTTATTGTATATGCTCTATTTACAGTCTTATAGCTTTTATTCTATCTTGAGATCTGTTATGAGATAAATGTACTCGTTCCACTCCTGACTGGATACGTTATGAAATATTACAGATGTTGATGCTAACTGAGGTGGTTCCCACTATTCTTCTCTATGAGTTGCCTGGTAGTTATCCTTAGTTAGTCCTGTTGTTCCTTCTTTATTTTTCTGTCTTATGATCATAGTAGATTCTAGTTGTTCTAGTGATATTGTTATTATTTCTTGTCTTATCTTCCTTAGTTTTCGTGATGTGACATGAGTACATTTCTAGTTATGGATTCTTAGATGTTGTAGTTAGTATAGTATACTTGACAGCGTTCTACCGCCGATACCGCGGCGTAGGCTGGGCGTGGCCCACGTATTCGTACCCGTATATCCGGGTGCGGGTCGTGACAGCTGACCCCCCCTTCAACCGACAGTGACACACCCTCTCTCTCTATTCTCTCTCTCTCTAAAATATCATTCCCTCTCTCTCTTTATATTTTTAACACTCACACACACAAATCAATTTCCTCACACTCTTCTCTCCTACACACCTACACCCCTCCCCTCTCCCATCAGGATAACCCCCCCTGTACCCGAGCAACACCCTCTCTCTCTCTCTCTACTTTCTCTTTCTCTCTCTCTCCATCTCATTAATACCTCTTCACTCATCTTCTCTCTCCCACTCTATTATTCATAATCACCACCACCATTACACACAGCCCATCCCGAGCTCAGCCTCCCATGGCCGACCTCCGCCCTGGCCGAGCCGCCGGCCACCACAGCAGGCCGAGCTCGACCAGCCTCCCCTCCTCTTCTCTAATCACACATCACCTCCACCACATCATCACCACCTCCATATTAACCACCACCACCATCTCCACCCGCACGCTACCCGCGCCACCGCCGCTGCAGCAGCCAACCGCCGTCGCCGTGGTCGGCCTGGCCCGCCCTCGCGCACGAGCGCAGCTGCAGCAGCAGCTCGCAGCAAGGTGCGACAGCGCGCTGCGCACAGCAGCAGGCCGCGCGCGCAACGGCCAGCCGCGCGCCGCCGCGACCGTCGCCGTCGCCGGCGAGCCCCCCCCGGGCTGTGCATGGGCCGCACGCACCACCCCGTGGCGGCCAACGTCCTCCGGGACGCGCCGTCTAGACGATTTCAGCGTTTTGCTCGGAATCCCGTCGACGCGCGCGCGGACGAATTTCAGAAAGTTCGCTCCGGGACAGCAACTTCGTGCCGATTTTCTGGACAATCCGACCGTTGGATAGACGATTTCTTCACTCCGTCTCAATCTCGGTATATCCACCTTCACTCCTCTCAAATTTCACCCGTTAATTTCGTCGTTTGATACATCAAAACCGGCCACCAAGTTGACGTTTTAATTGAACTATTTTGGACAGTTTTGCGATGCCAACTTCGCAGGTTCGTATCTTCGTCGTCGCAGCTCCGTTTTGTGCGCCACCAGTTCCGGTGCACAGCTGGTATAACCCTCATCCTGCCCCCTTTAGATTTTATTTCAGTTTGAGCTTGTTAGGTCGGTCGAATTTGACGCCAAAGTTGGCCGTTCGAATTCTTAGTGTTGCACTTATAAAATTCCATTTTTGAACCCGGGACTCCGGATTCAAATTTTGACACCACCAGTAGACTCGTGGCGTCGTTCTGGCATATTTTCATATAAAGTTTGCTTGATTTGGAGAACGTGGACCCTGGCACGCATTTCGGTGCAAAGTAGGTCCCACTTTCTGAGTCAACGGGACTTTTTGACGCCGGCTCATTGGAATCCAATTCCGGATATACCGTTGAGTTCGTATCGTCATTCTGGACTCGTTGACATATAATTTGCTAGGTTTTAGTGGACATTGGTTCCGGTACGCATTTCGGTGCAAGTCAGATACCAATATCCGGGTCAACGTGTCATTTTGAGTTCGGCTCATCGGAATCCAATTCCGGATATACCGTTGAGTTCGTATCGTCATTATGGACTCGTTGACATATAATTTGCTGAGTTTTGAGGACATTGGCTCCGACACGCTTTTCCTTGAAATCGGTTTCCAATGTCCGGGTCAACGGACCAATTTGAGATCGGGTCAACGGAATCCAATTCTGGATATACCGTTGGGTTCGTATCGTCATTCTGGATTCGTGGACATATAATTTGTTAGATTTTGTGCACTTTTATTTTGGCATGTTTTTCGGTGCAAAGTGTGTCCAACAGCGGACATTATTTTGGTCCGAAATTACTTTTTTGCCCGTGTCCAAATTGGACTTTTGGACAGGCTATCCTAGCTGATTTGACCATTCTGGACACGTTGGTGATGTTAGTTTCATCATCCGACAACATCTGTATATTTCTTCCCTTTTTGTGTCATCCTATTATTATAATATTTTCTCCTTTGGGTTGTTTTAGAGACCCGTCGATTTCAGTGATTTCTAAATCACTGAAATTCATAAGTTGACCTTGTAGATGTTTATAGAGGCTAGCTTGACCATGGTTGACTACTTTGACTAGACATCGAAGTAGAGTCAACAGTTGACCTAGGTTTGATCAGACTTGACCAACGTTGACTTTTTGACCAAGTCAACTGTAGGTCAACCATTGACCTATTTAACCTAGAGTTGACCTAGAGTTGACCTAGGGTTGACCAGAGTTGACCAGTTGACCAAAGTCACCTGTAAGTCAACCATTGATCTATTTAACCTAGATTAGACTTAGAATTGACCGGAGTTGACCAGTTGACCAAAGTCAACTGTACGTCAACCTTGATCCAGTTTGTCTTAGTTTGACCTAGATGTTGGTATATATTTTGACCCTGATCAGCTCTTGTATTATTTCATCTTTAGGTCTGTGGCTTTACTCTGAACCCTGATTCATATTGACAGCAGGACCCCAGGCGAGTACATTCTCTGATAACTTATTCCCAATTTATGATAACTGTTATGATTCATGTACTTAGTGTTGATATGCTTATTCCTGACACATGGTTCTCACGGATTGGTATTCTTGGATCCCGACGAGAGATGTTTCTCCTTCTTAGGTTGGGATGTATTGTGCAAGCACCCTTGTAGCTCTTGCTCGATATGTGGTCACTGATTCTAGAGAAGGTTCGCGACTTTCTCATTAGAATTTCGTGCAGTGACGTGTCCTGTTTGGATCCATTCTACCAGTTGGGGTAGAGGGAGTAGTAGCGTATGCCTGTGATCAGATCCATCCCGATTCCCGAACAGTGTGAGTCATATACCGCACTTATGACTTGCCAGGCCGATTCTTGACAGGTACCTAAGCCGATCACAAGCTGAAACTACTACTCACACACATTGGACATATGGCTTACCTTGATTTGTGTACATACCATGATTTCAGTTCTACTTTCTTGTTCTAGCTTAGCTCTACAGCTTACCATGCCATGATACATACATGTACACTCCATGATTCATTGTATATGCTCTATTTACAGTCTTATAGCTTTATTCTATCTTGAGATCTGTTATGAGATATATGTACTCGTTCCATCCTGACCGGATATGTTGACAAATTTTAGGAGTAGTTGTGCCCTCATTATTGGACTTCAGGATGTTGCTGGCTGAGGTGGATCTCACTATTCTTCTATGTGAGTTGCCTGGTAGTTATCCTTAGTTAGTCTTGTTGTTCCTTCTTTATTTCCTGTCTTATGATCATTGTAGATTCTAGTTGTTCTAGTGATATTGTTATTAATTCTTGTCTTATCTTCCTTAGTTTTCGTGATGTGACATGAGTACATTTCTAGATATGGATTTTTAGAAGTTGTAGTTAGTATAGTATACTTGACAGCGTTCTACCGCCGATACCGCGGCGTAGGCTGGGCGTGGCCCACGTATTCGTACCCGTATATCCGGGTGCAGGTCGTGACAAGAGGTTTATGTAGAGCCCCTCTAAGAGTTCTTTTATCTATAGTATTTTTCTCCTAGAATAGAGTTGGGATAGAAATCCTCATTGGAGACAATTTTTTTCTTATAAAAATGTTCTTTATAGAGTATTTTTTTAAAAAGAAAGAGTCTCGCACAGAAGACCCAATTATATTATGAAATTAGTTGAAGGTCTAATTATCAAATGAAATTAGGTTGTTAGATACTTTAGTTCGGAAGGCGTCCAAACGCAGGTATTGGATTCGAATTCCCTCTCGGACAGCTGGATGGTTTATCTAGCTACGGTCGAACTTGGAGAAATGACATCTATAAAAAAAACTAACAAGAAAAGAGACATGGTTAAGCGGTGAGAATCCAAATTTACATAAATAGTTCTTTGCTAACCGGACCTTAAAAGAATTAAGATTTGTGTTTGGTTCATTTTAATATAATCATAGTGGAATTGGGTTTATAGTATAATTGAGTTTGTGGTGTAATAGAATTACAATTACATTACTATGTTTAGTTGAAAATGTAATCTAGCCATGTAATGTAATGTCAATTGCATTCATATGTTTGGTTTATCATGTAATGTAATTGAGTTTCTAATTTAACATTTTTTAAATAAAAAATAAAATAAAAAGTAGATCAATAAAAAAGTTCAAAATAAATAATTTTTTTTAAAATAAATATAAATAAAGGAAAAAATTGTTTTGTCCTTATGCTAAAAAGATAAAAAATGACAAAAAACGAAAAAAAAGACCAAAAATGACAAACGAACAAAACGAGAAAAAACCAAAAACGAAAAAAGCGATAAAAAAAAAAAAATGACCAAAACAAAAAAGTAGACAAAAATAAAAAAAGGGAGGAAATCATCAAAAGGACAAAAAATGGAAAAAAAAAGGGGGTCTAAAAACGAAAAAAAAACCGACTAGACCAAAAACAAAAACAAAAAACGACTAGACCAAAAACAAAAAAAAACGAGCAAATGACCAAAAATGACAGAAAAGATCAAAACGAAAAAAGTACCAAAAAGGATCAAAACGACAAAAAACGAAAAAGAACGAAAAATGACAAAAACAATAAAAAAAATGAAAAAAAGAACAAAAACCGACCCAAAGAGATAAAAAAAAGAGCAAAAATGACAAAAACGAAAAAAGACAAACAAGCTGGGATCAAAACGAGCAAAAAAAATGGCAAAAAGATCAAAAAATTGCAAGAAGACCAAAACCGACAAAAAACGAACAAAAAAACATATAAAACAGAGCAGAAACGATCAAAAAGGACAAAAAAGGAAGAAAAAAAAGGTGTAAAATCGACAAAAAATTATAAAAAACCGACCAAAAACAGAAAAAGAGCAAAAAAAAAGAAAACAAAAACGACAAAAAAGGACAAAATAAAAAAAACGAGCAGAAATAAATAGAAAAGAGGGAAAAAATTATTAAAAGTCCAAAAAATGAGAAAAAGGCAAAAAAACGAGCAACAACGACAAAAAAGATAAAAATAAACATGCAAAAACGACCAAAAATAAAAAAAGACCAAAAATGATTAAAAAATGCAAAAACGGCCCAAAACAAAAATAGTACAAAAATCGACCAAAAAAAGGTCAAAAACGGCAAAAAAACCATACTAAATCGACCAAAAAACATGCATAATCGACAAAAAACTATAAAAACGTACAAAAGCAACAAAAATGATAAAATGTGCAAAACCGGTCAAAATCGCCAAAAACGTACAAAATCGATAAAAAAGGCAAAAAGGATAACAAACGTACACAATCGACCAAAAACGATAAAAAGTGCAAAAAGGCAAAAACTGGCAAAAATGTGCAAAATCGACCAAAAACGATTAAAAACGTGCAAAAAGTGCCAAAAGCGATAAAAATGATAAAAACGTGAAAAATGGTCAAGACGCATAAAATCTACTAAAAACGATAAAAAAAGGTGAAAAGGCCAAAAAAAAAAAATGCAAAATCGACCAAAACGGTAAAAAAAAAAAAAAGTGCAAGAAGGCCAAAAAGGACAAAAAAGTACAAAATTGGCCAAAAATGATTAAAAAGTTCAAAAACGGCCAAGAATGTACAAAACGACCAATAATCGGAAAAAGAGAAAAAATGGCCCAAACGAGCAAAAATGACAAAAAAAAGGAAGAAAATCGGCAAAAAAAAAGAGACCAAAAATTAAAAAAATAAAAACGAAAAACGTAAAACGAAAAAATTGTGAAAAAATAAACAAAACGACCAAATTACAGCATACCAACCTTCCTCTTAAGTTGTAATGTAATATAGGTTTTATGATGTAACTGATTTTAAAAGAAACTGATGTAATGTAATCAAACTTGTAATCGCGATTACATTACATCTAAAAAATTTTGTCCTACCAAACACCCGAGTTTGAATGACAATGTAACGTCAGTTACATTACGTTGTCCAATCCTGCAAACCAAACGGGTCCTAAATTTTTGGGTTATTTAGTAATAGAGTTTCACATAATAGTTAATATTAAGGTTTGGGTCTTCAAGTTATCCATCGTTAGTGTTTGGATCTCAAAATCACTGTTCATGTAGGCTAGTGAACAGTGATTTGGAGACCCAAACTCTAATGTCGGACAATTTGGAGATCCAAACCCTAATATCATATGTTATATGAGACCCTATTACTAAAAATTCTATATATTTTTCAACTACTTCTAAAAAAAGGGATATTTAGTAATAGCGTACTTGAACAGTGATTTTAAGACCCAAACACTTTGGACATTTTCGAAATCCAAATCCTAAGGCCTCGTTTGGTTCGCGGAAAGGAATGAAATGAAATCAATTCCTTGGCATTTTCTTTCCTTTGAAAAATTACAATTTTTATTGATCTTTCTTTCCAATGTTTGGAAATGACAAGAAATTTGGAAAGGAAAGTGAATACTTCAATATGGAAAATGATTCATTGCTTGGATGGATGGAATTATTTTTCTTCTATTGGGAATCACTTTATTTCCTGCTCAATTCATTTGACACCAAAACATAGGAAAGTAACCATATTTCTTTTCCAACTTCATGATTCTGCGAACCAAACCAGTCAATATCAATTATTATGTGGGACCATATTAGTAAATAATCCTTAAAAAATAGTCTTTTCCAAACATTCAAAGACGCTTGTTACTGTGGGTTATAAAAAATAGAAAATTTTAAATCTAAAAATAAAAATTTTACATTAGTAATATATAGAAAAGTTAAAAAAAAATTGGGACCTCTCTATTTTTGTGGTCCCTACGACCGCACCACTTACATATAATCAGAAACGACCCTCGTCCCAGAGTTAACCAACTAAGTTAACCAACTCAAAGTAATCTTCAAGTTTCTTTTTCTTTTACTATGCTTACAAAAGAAGGGAACTTTTCATGCTTGTAAATTTTAATAAGACATCCATGATCAACTTTCAACATTTATTGGACAGATTTGCACTGTCAAAAGAGTGCAACCTATTTTCATGTTGGATTAAGATTTGCAACTTCCATGACCTATTTACATCGTAAATACATTTACTTTTCTTTCTTTTAAACCACCCTTCATGTTGGATTAAGATTTGCAACTTCCATGACCTATTTACATCGTAAGTACATTTACTTTTCTCCCCCCCACCCCACACACACACACACACACACACACACACACACACACACACACAAAACTCCCAAATGAAAAAAATTGCGCTTTACACATGACCATATATGAAATTACAATCAGTCGGAACTCAAATAGGAAATCAAAATAAAAAATTACAATATGGACATGCCATGTGAATTTTACTAACATTAAAAGTTTACTTATTTTTCTCTTTAGTCTCTTGAAAAAAAAAAAGGAATCAGATGCATGTAATCCAACAATATTTTATGATCTAGGTTTTAAAAATTAAAAACTCACGAGTTCCTCTATATTTTTCTTTTATGGAATTAGGTTTATGATTGGGACTAAAACGTGGGAGAGATGAAAATTGGGGTAGAATATTATTGTTGAGGTGATGAAATAACAAGGGATAAAATTATATTTTTTATACTTGCAAGTTTTCACTAGTAGAAAGAGAAAAAAAAAAACTTCAATAGTTTTAAATATTTAACTACAAATTAGTCGATTTTTTATTTCTACTATGCATCTTAAAATTTAAAAAAATATATAAATTTTGAAGAAGATGTACAAGTTCTATGATATGAGCTCCAAAAATTTTAATTTTCGTAAAAAGCATGGTCGTTTCATTTTTAGGTTTAGGCTAAATTGTAGTAATATTCTTAAAATGTCAAAATAATGTTTTTTTTGAGTGGTTGAAAAAGAAGCAGCTATGTAGTCATTGAAGTGTGACATCTGAACAACTGTTGCTGAAGTTGCTGTGCACTCTCATAATCCACTAAGTAAAACTTCATTAGACTCCAAAACAATATAGTGATGCAGCACCAGCCAAAAAAAAAAAAAAAAATAGTGTCACTGGACATACATTGCCAATACAAAATTCTTGTCATGCTTTTTTTCTCTTCGAAAATGATATTTGGCATGCACTTGGACGTGCCTGCCACTTAACCATGCCTATATGGCAGCGGTCCATTAATCCCCCACAAGCATCGGAGCCCATTTCCTTCAAATCCCGTCAGAGATTAATGAGTGGCCGTCGCGTAGCACGGACCAGTGGACCAAATAGCGGCGTTATTTTTTTCCAAGTAAAAAAGTAAGAAAAACTAATTCTATGAAGTTTTCAAGCACCCCACACCAGTCCCATGTGCCTCCTCCAACTGCTCCATTGACACACAACATACTTCTTCTCCTCCAGTCAGTTCAAATATTAGAGTTACTAGCTAGGAGAAGAAGAAGAGAGACATGGAGCCCCCATCTTCTCAAGTTATGTCAAGCAGTGGAGACCTCCAGGACAAGCTCACCGATCAATGGTAAGGGATATATGTTCTTCATGCTGTCCTGTTCGTGGTGGCGACAAAATTTATTTTAAGGACAACGTCTGTAACTTATCTCGAATTTTAGTTTGGTTCGCGGAAAGGAAAGAAAAGGAAATCAATATTTTCTATTTCTTTTCCTTTGCAACTTTTAACTTTTATTTATTTTATTCTCGATGTGTGGAAAGGTCTCGAGAAATTTGAAAGAAAAGTGAATCCTAGAATGAGTGGAGAACCATTTCTCCTCTTTCTTTTTCATTGGAAAGGAAAAAAAAGAAGAAGAATAAGAGACTTTTCTTTCCTCCAAGATTCTGATTCCGCGAACCAAAGGAGAAAGTTCTTTATTTCTAGTTTCTGGGATTTTTCTTTTTTATTTGCGAGTTTAGAAATATATCCAACAATATATGCTTCACTCTTATTTTTATTTTATTTCGACGCGGCCATTGATTATACTGAATATATACAAATCTTCTTCTTTCTTCTTCCATTTACAGTTGCTCTTGCTGTTATGATGGCACGGATAACTGTCTCGACTTCCTATGCTGCTCCTACCTCTGTTAGAAGGAACAATATTCATGGTCTCGTTCTCTCTTCTTCTGCGAATATTGCTGATTATGAGTCTATATTATCAGGGGATAAATATTATTGTGATTTTAGGATGTAATTGACAAATTCTATGTAATGCTGAGTGATTAATTTCTCCTGGTAATATTTTTTTTCCCGGAGTTTTTTGTTTTAGATGTCCGGCGTAACGCACGGAACTTTGTACATGCTGCATTGCATGTCATTTGGGCCCACTGTCCATGTCTTCCCTGTGGTTCGATTCCGAAATCGTCCGCCAAGCCAAAAAGTTATACCTCTCCTCGTAGATCACAAGAGTCAGATGAGATGAGTTATTAGCACTTCTTTGTGTATTATTCAGAAAAGTTCTCCAGTAATGAATTCCCGAAGAATATGATTCATAATGCAAATAAAGTTTTTTTTTTTTGAAGGGAAATAATAAAGCAACATCAGTCACAAGCCCTAGACTAGGGGTGAGCATTCGGTTAATTCGGTGTAAAACCGAACCGAATAAGAAAAACCGAATTCGACCGAACCCGAATAAACAAAACCGAAACCGAACCGAAACAACTTAAAACCGAAGTAAACCGAACCGAATTAAATCGGTTCGGTTTTCGGTTTATTCGGTTCCCATAAATTTTTCAGCAAGCTGGCCATGCTCACAAGCAAAGCCCAAGAAAAAACATAATTATTATCAATTAAACTTTTTGTCGGACAAAGCCCAAGCAAAAGCCTAAAAGCCTGCTGGCCATGCTCACAAGCAAAGCCCAAGAAAAAACATAATTATTATCAATTAAACTTTCTGTCGGGTAAAGCCCAGGCAAAAGTCTAAAAGCCTGCTGGCCATGCTCACGAGCACAGCCCAAGCAAAAGCCTAAAGCCATGCTCAAAGTGACATGCTATAACTCCCTTTTATAAGGGAGTGTTGCTCCTCTTCCTCTTGATGTTTCCGATGTGGGACTAAAATGTTCTTTGAAATAAATTGTTAAAGGGAGTGTTGCTCCTCATCAGCTCAGCCTCCTCTTGTTTTCGAGGTGGGACTAAAATGTTCTTTGGTATAACACAAAATAAATTGTTAAAGGGGAGGGGAACGGTGGGAATCGAACCCCTAACCTCCTGCACACTATCATTTGCTCACTACCAACTGAGCCATCACAAGCTTTTGTTACAAAGTAGAATCTTGTTATATATATTTCTTGTTATTCGGTTTTCGGTTCTAAACCGAAACCGAACTCCAAAACCGAAACCGAAACCGAATAAGGAATTTTAGCATTTTCAAAACCGAAACCGAACCGATTATTTTTAAAACCGGACCGAATTTCTTATTCGGTTCGGTTCGGTTCGGTTTTCGGTTCAAAACCGAATAATGCTCACCCCTACCCTAGACCACATCCTTGAGTCTTTGGGGCAATCCAAGATCTGAAAGATGAGAGATTAATATTGACAAATGTGTTAGGATAAGATCTAGCAGTGACAACCCAATCATTTTACATTTGAGGATAAAAGGCAGGCCATCTCTAGAATGATTATTTTATTTTTTGTTTCTATCTTATTCAGGACCGGTCCTGAGTTAATGGAGATCCTAGGTAAACTTTTAAAATGTGGCCCATATATAATATAAAGAAATATATACTAAAAGTAAAATTTAAAAATGTTATAGACAATAATTGAACCTAGGACCTAAAGTGTGCAAGTTTAACATACTAACACTAAGACCATCTCCAATGGGGGTTTCTATCTTTCTTATTTCTATGGAAGAAATCCATTTTAGAAAAAAAATTCTACCAATGGTAGTTTGTATCACCATTTCTATCTTAGGTGACAACGATGTAGGATGAAAACTTTCTAGGTGGCAATGATGTAGAAACTCTTATAGAAATTCTCCTATCTCTTATGACAATTATTATTAGGCCCCACACTATTAAATTTGTCCTTTTACTATGTGACGCATAGGATAGAAATGGAGAACCATTGGAGAGCATTTTTTGTATGTGTACAATTTCTATGTAGAAACTCTTCCAACTATGATAGAAATCTCCTTAAAGTACAATGGCAAGTAGGATAATAACTCAATTTTAGAAATCACCATTGGAGATGGTCTAACCACAATTGTTTTGTGATAAAGGAGGATCATGTTACATATTAGTTCTATTTTCGATACAAGATTACTAATATATATACATTTGAATTAATTTGTTTGGCCCCCCAAATTCTATGGTGCCCTAGGTGGTCGCCCTGGCCGCCCTGGGCCAGGGCCGGCCTTGATCTTATTTATGTGTCAAGACCTTTTTAAAACACTTCTACCTCTAAAAAAAAATTGTTAGATGCACCCATATTCGTTTGCTTTCTCTCTTTTGTTGATTTTGTTAAGTTCAGTTCTTATTAGGGGTGAGCAATGGTTCGATTTGCTTCAAATCGAACCGATTATATAAAAATCGAAATAACCATAAGTCGTATTTCTTAAAACCGAAAATCGATCCGTTTTTTTTATAAAAAAAGAACAAAACCGACGAATTAATTCGGTTCGATTTTCGATCGGTTCGATTTCATGGGCCAATGGACCTGGCCTTAAAAAAAATTAGCAAATGGGCTTATCTAAATAACAAATTTTAAAAAATATTTCTAAAATTGTTATATTTATAAATTATTACAATACAGAACGTGAAAAATAATAGTATATAAAGATTGAGGGTAGAAAGAGAGTGCTCAAAGAAGCACCGACGAATAATGGAAGGAAAGAGTGTGCTTAGTTAGGAGTTAGAAAAATATTAGTATAGATAGAAAGTAATTTGATAAATTACTAAATCTAAATCGGTTTTCAGTTCGGATTGTTTACATGGATCAAGAACCGAAAATCGAGCCGTTATTTCAAAATTTTAATTTCAAACCATAAACTGAACCAATGACTGAAAAACCGAACCGTTTGTCATATTTTGGTTCGATTCGATTTTCGTTTTTCAACCGTTATATGCTCACCCTAGTTCTTATAAGATTTTTTTTCTTTAGTTTATCTTCCTTCTCTTTATCCCTATATTTTATCATACTACCTTCTTTCTCTTTATTCCTATATTTTATCATGCTAACTTAAGAAAAATAGCATCCACCTATGCCTTCGACCCTGATGCTTCTATGATTTTTAACTTTCAAATTTTCTAACAACTATTTGTCAATTTTCTAATAAGAGATACTCATCTTCGCTATGGACAAAAGGCTTCCAAATGCCTTTTTTTAATTTAAAATTTTAGAGGTGAAATTTGAGAGAAGGTTTAAGTTTTTTCTTTTCTATTTGTTTAAGAAAGAAGGACCTTTTTTTTTGAAATTAAGAAAGAAAGACCATAGACAATCGTCCAGTTTTCTAATCTAAAGGATTATTTACACTGTCATCCCCTATATTTTGTATTTATTACATGGATCTTTTCTAGTTTAAAAATAAATATACTAACACCAACTACATTTTGTGTTAAATACACGGACCATTTCTAAGTTTTATCATTTATGTAGAAGATTTACACTGGCCACCCCTATTTAAAACAAAATAAAAGGTTTGGGTATCTGTCACGACCTGATCCCAATATAATGGGTCCAGTCGGATCATTTCCAGCCTGCACCATTGTGAGACGGCGGCATTAAGCTGTATCAAACAGTGAACACAAGCAGACGATATCTAAAACGGAAAGAAGTAACATTTTTATTGAATCTGGAATATGTACTAAAAGTCTGAAATGAAAAACACAAGCAAAACATCATTCAATTACTACATCGATTTTTATTACAACTGGAAGGAAAAAAATAAACTAAACCGATGGCATAGCTAATAATCTGGGGCTCCCTGGTCAGGTTCAGCTATCTCGTCAGGGCTCCGACCAGGTCCGCAGAAAGAACTAAAAGCAATATCCACGTCTTCGCAGTCACCTAAAAATGTTGGTCTCCAGTCAGGAGGGGAGCAAGAACATATTTCCACGTCTAACATTCTAAATAATAATAAATGATGCAAGACAATTTAAAAGCATTATATATTTTTGCAAAATAATAATAAAAGAGACATCATGCAATAAATCTCAGAAGCTACAATGATGCAATCTACAATGAGTCAATAATGCGTTTGAGTATATAACTGATCTGTGACCGGCATGATAGAGGCAATGTGTATACCAGCATTTTGGCCAAATGATAGTATATGGTATGACTCAACCCACCTGTGTAGGGGTTAGCGCGAGAGAGACAATATTCGGTAACAATGACTTTGGTCACAGATGTTATACTACTCCCTCAATCAATCTCCGAGTCAATTAGGCAATCAATCAATCAATCGATTCGGAGTCCGAGAGGGATCCACTGTGAATCAGTGTCGCTACAATATATATGATTCTACTGATGCAACACATTTAATTATTAAATAAAACATAGACATGAAAGATATGAAACTTGCCTTGGTTGTATCCTCGGTGTGGAAGGCAACGGCTAGAAAGGTATCGGTTAGGGTCCAGGATCGGAACCTACATTAATAATAATTTGTCCTTAGAACTTTTTCCAAAGATTGGCTAATAAAGCCACTCAACGCAAAATACGTTAATTATAAACATTTGCCACTTTTATTAGAAAAATAATGATTTAATTATGTAATATTTTGGTAAGACTATTTTATTAGTATTTTGTAAATAAAGCGGAATTAACATATTTTGGAATATTATCAAAGTAGTAGCGGTTTTTATCGTAAATTATTTTAATAGAAAAATATCGTGTAACCTCAAAAATATTTGAAATCTAGTTTAATATTTTCTAAATAAACATTTACGAAATATTTTACTAATACTATTTCTTAGTAAAGAATAACCATTTTTAATAATAAAAATATGTAAAACTTTATTTTAGTAAAAATTACGATTTTATGAGACAATACGTTTCTAGTTTTCATTCCATAGACTTTATTAACAGAAATAATGGTTTAAAATACGAAAATAAACATTTTTTTTACCTAAAAACATAAATATATAGTTTTTTGCCTATAAATATCATTTCCTATATTAAAGTATGTTTTTCCTATATAATTAATTATTTTGATACTAAAATCTATCATTTAATAATAGAAGTGAAACTATGGCAAAAGTGACATAATAATTGAAATAACGTTAATACGACATTATTCATAATTAAACATAGTCGATTGCTCTACTATCCATTAATCTAGCAATTAACGTTAATCAAATTAAAATGCTAGCAATATTATTACCGAGTCTAAAATAGGAAACTTAACTAAACTAGCTATCTCGGAATTGACAGAGCTTTATTCTGTCAATTTCGGTCGGATCAGGAATTGGTTTAAGGTTCTGTAAAATGAACAGAAGGTTGCGGGGTTACCGAAAGCTGTGATGGAGCACCGAGGGGCTGCCTCGGACTCGGAACGCATGCGGGTACAACACGGACACGTGCACGTGGACGGCACGGGAACGCACGCGGGAAGTTGGGCGACGCGCGGGACAGCGGCGGGGGCCGCGCAGAAGGGTGCTGCGCCGGTCAGCGCTTGCGAGACAACGGTGGGGGGCCGTGCGGAAGGGTGCCGCGCCGGTCAGGGGGTGCTGTAGGAGGCGCGGGCAGCGCTGGTGGCGGTTGCCGGCGCGGCGGAGGCGGCTGGCAGGGTCGTCGGAGCGGCGGGGACACCGGGCGCAGGTCGGCCGGCGCTGGTACGGCCGGAAATGGTCTGACGAAGTCAGTCGACGGTCGGGGATCGACGCGGAAACATGGCAAGAGTGGTGTCGATGCGACCGGGATGTCGCGGGGGAGTGCGGGGATGGCTTCGGTTTCGGGAACGGAGGAGCGGGAAAGAAGATATAAGGAATTTTGGGAGGTGGAAGAGTTGGGATGTTCTGTGAAAGGAGAAAGGTTTCTGAATGTTACTATACGTAAGGAAGAGGGAACGTGGGGGTTTCCGCGGAATGGGTGGATCGAAGGAAGAACCGGGGCGAGTGGGAATGGGTAAGTCATGGGTTTCGGGTTTGGGCTTGGGTTTGGGTAGCTAAGTTATTGGGCTTAAGTTACCAACAAAACAATGGGCTCACAAATATTATTAATAAACATGCAATAATAATGACACAAAATCATGGGCTTCACAACCTTTCCTCCTTAGAAAATTTCGTGCTCGATATTTTAAAAAGAGAGGGATAGAACATACCTAGAAAAGATGAGGATACTTCTCCCTTACCTCGTCCTCTCGATCCTAGGTAGCCTCGCTTTGGGAGTTGTGACGCCAAGCTATCTTGACTAGTGGAATCACCGCGCACCTTAATCTCTTCTCCATGCGATCTATAATCTCCACTGGTTGCTTTGGCACGGTGAGACTAGGTCCAGCTTCTAATTCTGAATGATCCACGACGTGGCTCGGGTCCGGTACGTAACGCCTCAGCTGCGATACGTGGAAGATGTTGTGCACGCTCTCGAAACTGGGTGGAAGAGCCACTTTGTATGCTACTTCTCCAATCCTGCTGAGTACCTCAAACGAACCAATGTAGCGGGGACTCAGCTTCCCAGCTTGACCGAATCTAATAGTGCCTCTGGTAGGTGAAATTCTAACAAATACCTGATCTTCTGCCTCAAACTCCAAGATTCGACGCCTACTGTCCGCCTAATGCTTTTGGCGGTCCTGTGCAATCCTAAGCGTCTTTCTGATCGTCTTCATCTTCTCAGCGACATCTGTAACCATCTCTGGTCCCAACATGACTTGATCACTAACGTCGTCCCATGCTAGTGGAGTGCGGCAATGACGTCCATATAATGCCTCAAACGGTGTCATCTGAATGCTGGCCTGGCAGCTATTGTTGTAGAAAAACTCAACCAGGTGTAGGTGATCTTCCCAAGATCCTCCAAACTATATGACGCATGATCTCAACATATCCTCAAGCGTCTGAATAGTCCTTTCGGACTGACCGTCGGTCTGCGGGTGGTACGCCGTGCTGAACTTTAGCTGTGTGCCCAAGCTTTCCTACAGGCTCTTCCAGTAATGTGAAGTGAACCGGGTATCCTTGTCGAATAAAATGCTGATTGGAACTCCATGAAGTCAGTATATGTTATGCATGTAGAGAGCTGCTAGCCTTTTGGTTGATAAACCAACCTTGAAATGAATGAAATGTGAAGACATGGTCAGTCTGTCCAAAATCACCAAGATAACATCCTTTCCTCCTTGGGATATGGGTAGCCTTGTTACAAAATCCATGGTAATATGTTTCCATTTCTACTCCGGAATGGGAAGCGGTTGTAAAAACTTGCTGATTTCTGACAATCTGCCTTCACCTGCTGGCAGATCAAGCACCTAGAGACAAATTCCGTCACGTCTTGCTTCATTCCAAGCCACCATATATGTGCCCTCATGTCCTTATACATCTTGTTCGCTCCTGGGTGTATAGAATGTTGCGACTGATGTGCCTCCTTCATCAGTTCGTTCCTCAGTTTGCTAGTCGGCACGCAAAGTCTCGTGCCATGCCTCAAAGCTCCATCTCCAACTATGGAAAATCCTTCAAGTGTTCCAGCTAATACTCGATCTCTCAACTTGCACAGTATCTCATCCTGGAACTGAGTCTCCTTGACTCTGTTGATTAGGCTGGACTGCACTTGTAGTTGTATCGTAGACGAGTCCACTCCTGGTATAATTGCTTCTTTCCTAAGCTTCAATATTATTGCTTCTGGTAGTACAATCTCCAGTCTGAGCTTCTCCATGTCTTCTAGCAGGTGTCAGTTCTTCGTTAAAACCACAGTCACCGGGTACCTACTAAGCGCATCAACAACGACATTAGCCTTACCCAGATGGTACTGCAGGTTAATGTCAAAGTCTTTCATAAGCTCCAACCATTGCCTCTGGCGCATGTTGAGCTCCTTCTCAGTAAAGACATACTTAAGACTTTTGTGGTATGTGCATATGTCTATCTTCTCGCCATAAACCTAATGCTTCCAAAGCTTCAGGGCGAAGATGACTGCTGCTAGCTCCAGTCATGCGTCGGGTATTTCTTCTCATGGTTCCATAATTACCGGAAGACATAATTAATTACCCTCCTATGTTGTTGTAGCATACAGCCCAATCCTTTGCCTAAAGCGTCGTTGTAGATAGAGAATCCACCTGATCCTGATGGTAGCGTCAATATAGGTGCTGTTGTCAACCTTCTCTTTAGTTCCTCAAATGACGCCTGGCATGCTTCGGTCCAAACAAACTCTTCGTTCTTTCTGGTTAGCTTCGTCATAGGCTCAGCAATCCTGCGAAGTCCTTCACGAACTTTCTGTAATGCCTTCTAAGCCCAAGAAGCTTCTGATCTCCGCAACTGAACTTGGGGTTGTCTAAGACTCCACTGCTGCTATCTTCTTGGGATCCACAGATACCCCTTCTCCTGTGACAACATGATCAAGAAAATCCACTTTATCTGAAAAAAACTCACACTTGGACAGCTTACCATATAGCTTCTCTTTCCTTAAAGTCTCCAAGACTATCCGCAAGTGCTTCTCATGCTCTTCTCGGGTCTTCGAGTAGATCAGAATATCGTCAATAAAGACAATGACAAACTGGTCCTGGTACTCATGGAAGACCTTGTTCATGAGATTCATGAACACAGCTGGGATATTTGTAAGTCCAAAGGACATGAACAAGAATTCATATTATCCGTACTTGGTGTTGAATGTCGTCTTCGGAATATCCTCCTCTCGTACTTTGACCTGGTAATATCCCGACCTGAGGTCAATCTTCGAGAAAACCTTCGCTCTGCTCAGCTGATCGAAAAGGTCATCGATCCTGGGCAGAGGGTACTTGTTCTTAATGGTGATGTTGTTTAATGCCCGATAATCTATGCACATCTGTATGGTTCTATCCTTCTTGGGCACGAACAAAACTGGTGACCCCAGGGTGAAGCTCCATCTCTGATAAATTCCTAGGCCTTGAGCTCATTAATATGGTCCTTCATCTCCTTGGCCTCCTTGGGGTTGACTCTGTAGCTTCTCTATAAAATAAGAAGAGCCAGGTACTAGATCAACAGTGAACTCCACGTCTCGATCAGGGGGTAATCCGGGAAGGTTGTCAAAGAAGACATCAAGGAATTTTGCTATCAGGGGATAAGGGGGTCCGGAATCTTCTGTGATGGAGGTGTAGAAGACATCCCATGCTCTTTGGGGCTCGAGCTACCTCAAACTTAGGTCCTTCAGGTGGACTAAAGATAACACAACCCCGATAACAGTCTATCAGGGTATGATGCCGCGCAAACCTAATTTGCGATCGTACAAGGCATAGTCATAAGGTAATCCGAGACACGAGATCTAAGAGAGTACGCAGACAAATTGAATCACACTCCAGTACAAGACTCATGCCGTACGGGCTACAATATGACTCGATTACAAAAGAGTGTCGATGAGATAGCCGTTCCATACATTGCACACATCCTTCAAATACAACAAAGTACTCCAGTGACCTGGATGGGAGGAACGCTGAGTCATCTTCCTTGGACTGTCGAGAGCCTTCAAAAGTAGAGTCGCGGAAAAAGTTTTCAACACACGGCCGAAGCTTCAAACGTCACGAACGTCATCGAGCTAGTTGGCGCGTCCTTCCTGGTTCGCGGGACTTGCAAAGAGCGAGGATCAGTACGATCACATGTACTGGCGAATGGCTAATTAAAATCCAAGCTCTGTATTTGATTCAAGAAATTTTGTAAACATGTTAGCTAGCTATTTTTGTGATCTTTCTAACCATCCTACTCGATTTGCAAGTTAACATGTTTTGAGGCAAGCATCTGAAATTGTATAACATTAAGCAACTATCATATCCATCCCGTGTCCCGTGCATTTGTTAAGCAGTGAAAGGGTGTGGAGGCCACTGGCAATGTCAAGCCATCTCGGACAATAGCTTGGTTAGACGGCGACCCTTTCGCGGCGGCTAGCGAGCCCTGTGCGAAAGTTCTCGCATAACCTACGCCGATAAAAGGCTGGCGCTAGCTATACTCGTTCCTCCCGGGCCGAATCGGTCCCTTGGCCTAGGCAACCGTTCGAAGAAACTACGCCTTGTCGACAAGTTGTCCAATGACCGTTTTCTTTTGAACTTAGTCAATTTACTTATTTAGCCGTATCGTTGCGATAAACGTTAATCGAATCATTCATTATTTTGCATAGGCTAAGTAAATTTCCATAAGGAAAACACGTATTCTATTTTCAATACCGGCAGTTCGATAGCAAGTGTTTCGTGAAGAATCGTGCCACGATTTCTTTGATTCTACACTATTATGACAAGCATTCATTTTACTTCACATATTGAGTTTTTGAAGTAGAGGGACGAGACGAAGGAGGTCGGCCACTCGCCTTAGGCTTGCTTCAAGCGAGCGACCGGTTGGCTGCGCTGACGTCACCTACGTGATCACTTGCAATCGCATAAGCAACTAATTAGAACACTGTATAATTCAAGGATATTCGATATTAATACGAAGCTCGAAAACGTATCACGAAAACATATTGAAAACATTCACAAAAAACGCATTCACGAAATCCAAAGCCAAATCAAGTGCGGCATAAAAACCAGAGCAACGGGAGGTCTCTCCCGACTCAGCCGCAGAGCCAATCCTCGAGGCGCAATGTAAGCCCCTGATTTTTCAAATTTATTTTAATTAGTGCAAATTAATTTTTAATGTCATTTATAGCCTTAAAATAATTATTTAGATTTTTAGGAATTTTTCTAGAATTTTTAAATGATTTTTAAATGAGTTTTATATATTAAAATATTAATTTGCAATTTTCTAAAATGTTTTTAATGCATTTTGTAATTTATTAAATTGTTTAGATATCGGTATGCAATTATTTAAATTGTTATTATATTAGTTTGTAAAATTATTAATTATTTTAATCAAGGAATGCAAATCCTAATTTGCATTTAGCCCTAGGAAAACCTATTATGTAATTTCCTAATTCTAGGGGGACCTAAGTGTAAACCTACAGCCCCCCCCCCCCCACGTCACTCTCTCTCTCCTCCACCGCTCACCCTGCCCCGACCGACTCGCCGACCGCTGCCCCTGCCGTTTTCGCTGCCCGACCGACCTATCGACCGCCTTAGCCCCCCTATTTAAACCCCCCACCTTGCTCCCCAGACCGAGCTCTAACCCACCCCGACCACCACGAACGTCCCCGACCACCCTAGACGTTGGTCTCCGACGAAAGCCCTAGCCCTAACCCTAACTACGGCGACCACCCTAGCGCCGCCCCACCGTCCATCGTCGCCAGTCGCCACCACCACCATCACGTCCGCCTCGACGAGCCGCGTCCAGCGCCACCGCAGCGCCTTGACCACGACGCCGGAACAGGCCGATCGCCACCCCGACTTCCACCGCTACGACCGGACACGTGAGTGACTGTGTGATTCTCGTGTCGTATGTGTCCAAGTTTTGGGTAAGAGGTTCGCCTAGGCACGACGAGTTCAGCACGGTGCTCGGACACGTGCGTATCGTGTCCTGGGACTGTGCATGGCCTTCGACACGATAATACCTGTGTCCTGAACTGTCTGGACACAGGACGTATTTTTTTTTTATTATTTATTAATCTAACCTAAACAGAAACAAAACTAACCTAAACCCATTCCCTAACACAACTGATGGGCTGACCCCCTGGCCAGCCCATCCCCGCCTGAACCCCCCCCTTGCGCTGGCTCGGGTTCGAGCCCAGCCTCTGCTGTTTCTTTTTCTTTTTCTTTTTTCTTTTTCCTTTTTCCTTTTTCTTTTTATGTATATAGATATTTATATATATATGTATATACAGATATTTGTATGTATATATGTATTATTCTATATACTATATTTATATATATATATATATATATATATATATATATGTATATATATATATATATATATGTATATATGTATATATATATATATATATATATATATATATATATATATATATATATATATATATATATATATGTTTTTGCTGTTTTTATATATATATATATATATTTATACTTCATTATTTTATATATATATATGTATTATGTATACATATATATTTATGTATATATATTTTCTTGTGTATATATATTATTATATATATATACTATTATATGTATATGTATACATTAATTTTGTATATATATATATATATTATATAGATAAGTATTTTCTTATATGTATGTATATATACATATATTTGTATATATATAAAATATAGTTAAGCATTTTCCTATACATATATAAATATCTCTATGTTTATATATATATATATTATTTCCTATACGTATTTTACTTAGCTTAGTGTAAATTATTTATATAAAGTAATGTTCATACTTTTATAGTTACTATGTAAAACTTTACCTTATTAAAATATTAATATTTATTTTGCATTTCTACCACTTAGTATTTTATGTATATTTAAATTACTGCAACCATTTGATGTCCAAGCTAGCATGGGTATTTGGGCTCAAATGTGTTTTCACACATTCAAGACCTGTACAAGTCATATTGGACTTGATTCATGGCCTTGGGTCCTGTATTTGAACTTTGGTTCAAATTATATACATGGACAAAATACGCAGATAATTAATTATTATGTACAATGCTGTTTTTGATTTTCTAAAAATACTTAAAGTATTGCTAAAATTATGGAAAAATAGTTTTAGATACTTTGTTAAGTTAGCTAATTTAGTATAATTTTTGTAGTATTTAATTTACTGTTTTGCCACTAGTTTGGCATATGAAACCAAAACTCACTTTCTGTATACTTAGGAAAACTGATTTTTATAAAATATTTGTACTGGTTAATAAATTCCAGAAAAATTATAATAAATTTCTATAGTTAGCAAGGATCATTTTGGTACTTTGTTTTATGCAAAACTAGGCTTTTTGTCTACTTTAAAAATTGTTAGAAAACAATGATCTTTTGATTTATTTATTGATTAATTACCACTTGTAGCTTTTTGTGTTATTTGGAGTTTTAGTCGTATTGAACCCCATCCCTCACTAGTGTAAAGACCCTAGAAAGTTAGTTAACATAGTGTGTCACCCCACATTGGTCTCCTATGCCAAGTCATCATTTTGGCTAGGTGCCCAGTCACAAGTCGTGTTTTCACCAGTTAGTGTCTTAGTGTTTTAGCTTAGTGTAAAGCTAAGTTTATTGTATTTATTGCTACAGTGACGAGTTACCGGACATCCATAGCACTTTTATCGCAGCTTGTTTTGCTAGAGGCAAGTACATCTACATACTCATTTACTGTCTTTTAATGCTAGAACATGTATTAACCATGTTAAATGCTGATCCTTGGGGTAGCAAGTTAAAACGTCACATGTTGTACTTTCCATTACTACCATGCTTAGAACCATCTTGATGTATCTCTCACATGATTAGAATATGGGTATGGGAAAACTGATAGTAGAGTACGTGATCATGCCCCCCTATATAGTACCGAGCAAAGTTTCATTTTATATGTTACAGCGCCGTAGGCCTTACTTACCAAGGCAGATTTGTGCGTATGTACATCTCTCGCCCTATCACTTGTACGGAAGTACATTTTATTATGTGCCACAGCACATTGTATACCTATTGACCGATCACGTACCTGCTACAGTTTTAAACATTACATATACATCTGTCTCTATGACATATGTATCCTTGCCATGATAGATTATGATGACATGATTGTGATACGACATGAGATAAATGCCATGTTCCCTATGTTACTATGATACTGTGATCCCAGTTGTACCATGATGACATGTTTCCAGTATTCCTGTTTTATAGACTTATCACACCATGATCCTTGTTGTACATCTCTTTCATTATATGTTCAGTACTTTAGTTGTAGAGGTTGTACTTGCTCCCGTCCTGACAGGATAACGTTGTAGGTATACTTACTGAGGAGGAGTTGCTTTGTGATTCGTATTATGGAGTTACTGCCGAGGACCCGGTTTTGCCATACGAGGATGTTCCTGCGGGGAGACTCGTCTAGTTTGCTTAGCTACTTGGGATACTTAGTGTAGTCATGTATTAGACTATACCATTTTGTAACTGGACATGTATCCAGTTTTACATTTCAGTTTACTTGTACTTGGACTTATTTCTATATATGAGACGACTTTTGTGTTTGGAGCATTTATGATTCTTCTTCACTTACAGAATTGTTAGCACATTTAGTCTTATCTTGTTATCTCTAGAACAACTTACTGCGCTTTATCTTAAGCGTAGGCTGGACATGGCTCGGCCCGGCCCAATAATTTGGGTAACGGGTCGTGACATGTTTTTTTTGGCGGCCTATGCAAGGTCCTGACTAAACTGTTTGGTTACGTTATTGTACCAAACATACCTGCAATTAGGAACTTAAGGTAATTAGACAACATTAGGAAAGACGCTTAGAACACCTAGAGGAATGCTAGGATTGCAACATAGGAAACACATCACATGTTTTGCTATTATAATTAGATTTCCTTGCATATGATTGCTTACTTTAAACGAGTCCTTATAAGTCTTTTTATGTAATTTAGATGGTGCTTACTCGTTCGTCCCAGCATGTTACCCCCGAGAATGGGGCCCTCCATATCCAGTCAGCTGACCAGTTGACTGATACACCTCCACCTACCACATTCCCCCACTCCACAGATCCACAGACCCAGATACCACCTTCCACATCCCAGGCCCGGCAGGACCCGATATTTCCACAACCCCCTATCACTATACCCACCCAGGCTTCCGTCACACTCGACGGGACCCAGCTGCTCACACTGATCCAGGGGTTCCTAACAACCCATCAGGAGCAGACCACCCTACTCCGTCAGAGCATGGAGCATTCTGAGGGACGTCCCGTAGCCCCACCACATGTAGAGCCACGGCAGAAAGCGGGGACGGTCAAGGACTTCATGGGTCTGAATCCCAAGGAGTTCTCAGGAACTGAGGGCATAGTAGTAGCTGATGACTGGCTAGATTCTGTAGAGAGGAAGCTTCTGGGAGTTAGGATGCCGGATGACCTTCAGGTCGAGGCAGCAGGATTTCTGCTGATAGACTTAGCCGGAGTCTGGTTCAGGAATGAGCCGTTGTTCGCGAGAGGTAGAGCCACCTGGGACCAGTTCAAGACCCAGTTCAAGAAGAAGTTCTTCTCGACCACTGCTAGAGTAGCCATGGGGCTACGATTCCAGAACATCCAGCAGGGGAACCGTTCTGTTGATGACTATGCGGGAGAGTTTAGTCGCCTGAGCCGTTTTGCTCCTAGTCTGGTTGCTGATCCAGAGGAGATGACCCGTAGGTTTTGCCATGGTCTAGTTCCAGACATTGGCATTCTTATAGTGGCGAACGGTACGACTGACTATTACCAGAGCCTAGAGTTAGCCCGGAGCATTGAGGAGCGTCTTCTGTCTAGCAAGAGGCCGGCTTCTGTACATCATGAGGGACCGTCCAAGCGTCAGGCTTTCCAGCAGAGAGCACCGACGCCACCCCAGCAGACTTACCATCCCCCTACATCACATCACCCAACCCAGCCAGTTAGAGCCCCGGGACCCCGACAGTAGCAGCAGCAGAAGGGAGCTATATGTTCTTTCTGCGGAAGACCAGGGCATGAATTCGTCGTCTGCAGGAAGAGGTTGGGTCAGTGTTTAGCTTGTGGGTCTGCCATCCATCAGATTCGGGACTGCCCAGTAGCCAAGGGACCCCAGGGGAAGACTTATAGCCTAGTCCTTGAGCCGGAGCCGGAACAGGTTTCGGGAGGTTAGTTTTGATCGTAGCCTTAGTCATTTGTTGCATTGCTTGCTATGTTAGAATGTTGTTGGGTCTTCAATCCTTGTGAATTTCGAGGACGAAATTTTTCAAGGAGGGAAGACTTGTAAGCCCCTGATTTTTCAAATTCATTTTAATTAGTGCAAATTAATTTTTAATGTCATTTATAGCCTTAAAATAATTATTTAGCTTTTTAGGAATTTTTCTAGAATTTTTAAATGATTTTTAAATGAGTTTTATATATTAAAATATTAATTTGCAATTTTCTAAAATGTTTTTAATGCATTTTGTAATTTATTAAATTGTTTAGATATCGGTATGCAATTATTTAAATTGTTATTATATTAGTTTGTAAAATTATTAATTGTTTTAATTAAGGAATGCAAATCCTAATTTGCATTTAGCCCTAGGAAAACCTATTATGTAATTTCCTAATTCTAGGGGGACCTAAGTGTAAACCTACAGCCCCCCCCCACGTCACTCTCTCTCTCCTCCACCGCTCACCCTGCCCCGACCGACTCGCCGACCGCTGCCCTCGCCGTTTCCGCTGCCCGACTGACCTATCGACCGCCTTAGCCCCCTATTTAAACCCCCCACCTTGCTCCCCAGACCGAGCTCTAACCCACCCCGACCACCACGAACGTCCCCGACCACCCTAGACGTTGGTCTCCGACGAAAGCCCTAGCCCTAACCCTAACTACGGCGACCACCCTAGCGCCGCCCCACCGTCCATCGTCGCCAGTCGCCACCACCACCATCACGTCCGCCTCGACGAGCCGCGTCCAGCGCCACCGCAGCGCCTTGACCACGACGCCGGAACAGGCCGATCGCCACCCCGACTTCCACCGCTACGACCGGACACGTGAGTGACTGTGTGATTCTCGTGTCGTATGTGTCCAAGTTTTGGGTAAGAGGTTCGCCTAGGCACGACGAGTTCAGCACGGTGCTCGGACACGTGCGTATCGTGTCCTGGGACTGTGCATGGCCTTCAACACGATAATACCTGTGTCCTGAACTGTCTGGACACAGGACGTATTTTTTTTTATTATTTATTAATCTAACCTAAACAGAAACAAAACTAACCTAAACCCATTCCCTAACACAACTGATGGGCTGACCCCCTGGCCAACCCATCCCCGCCTGAACCCCCCCCCCCCCCCTTGCGCTGGCTCGGGTTCGAGCCCAGCCTCTGCTGTTTCTTTTTCTTTTTCTTTTTTCTTTTCCTTTTTCCTTTTTCTTTTTATGTATATAGATATTTATATATATATGTATATACAGATATTTGTATGTATATATGTATTATTCTATATACTATATTTATATATATATATATATTTTTATTTATTTTTTATTTATTTATTTTTATATATATATATATATATATATATATATATATATATATATATATATATATATATATATATATATATATATATATATATATATATATATATATATATATGTTTTTGCTGTTTTTATATATATATATATATATATTTATACTTCATTATTTTATATATATATATGTATTATGTATACATATATATTTATGTATATATATTTTCTTGTGTATATATATTATTATATATATATACTATTATATGTATATGTATACATTAATTTTGTATATATATATATATATATATATATATTATATAGATAAGTATTTTCTTATATGTATGTATATATACATATATTTGTATATATATAAAATATAGTTAAGCATTTTCCTATACATATATAAATATCTCTATGTTTATATATATATATATATTATTTCCTATACGTATTTTACTTAGCTTAGTGTAAATTATTTATATAAAGTAATGTTCATACTTTTATAGTTACTATGTAAAACTTTACCTTATTAAAATATTAATATTTATTTTGCATTTCTACCACTTAGTATTTTCTGTATATTTAAATTACTGCAACCATTTGATGTCCAAGCCTAGCATGGGTATTTGGGCTCAAATGTGTTTTCACACATTCAAGACCTGTACAAGTCATATTGGACTTGATTCATGGCCTTGGGTCCTGTATTTGAACTTTGGTTCAAATTATATACATGGACAAAATATGCAGATAATTAATTATTATGTACAATGCTGTTTTTGATTTTCTAAAAATACTTAAAGTATTGCTAAAATTATGGAAAAATAGTTTTTAGATACTTTGTTAAGTTAGCTAATTTAGTATAATTTTTGTAGTATTTAATTTACTGTTTTGCCACTAGTTTGGCATATGAAACCAAAACTCACTTTCTGTATACTTAGGAAAACTGATTTTTATAAAATATTTGTACTGGTTAATAAATTCCAGAAAAATTATAATAAATTTCTATAGTTAGCAAGGATCGTTCTGGTACTTTGTTTTATGCAAAACTAGGCTTTTTGTCTACTTTAAAAATTGTTAGAAAACAATAATCTTTTGATTTATTTATTGATTAATTACGACTTGTAGCTTTTTGTGTTATTTGGAGTTTTAGTCGTATTGAACCCCATCCCTCACTAGTGTAAAGACCCTAGAAAGTTAGTTAACATAGTGTGTCACCCCACATTGGTCTCCTATGCCAAGTTATCATTTTGGCTAGGTGCCCAGTCACAAGTCGTGTTTTTACCAGTTAGTGTCTTAGTGTTTTAGCTTAGTGTAAAGCTAAGTTTATTGTATTTATTGCTACAGTGACGAGTTATCGGACATCCATAGCACTTTTATCGCAGCTTGTTTTGCTAGAGGCAAGTACATCTACATACTCATTTACTGTCTTTTAATGCTAGAACATGTATTAACCATGTTAAATGCTGATCCTTGGGGTAGCAAGTTAAAACGTCACATGTTGTACTTTCCATTACTACCATGCTTAGAACCATCTTGATGTATCTCTCACATGATTAGAATATGGGTATGGGAAAACTGATAGTAGAGTACGTGATCATGCCCCCCTATATAGTACCGAGCAAAGTTTTATTTTATATGTTACAGCGCCGTAGGCCTTACTTACCAAGGCAGATTTGTGCGTATGTACATCTCTCGCCCTATCACTTGTACGGAAGTACATTTTATTATGTGCCACAGCACATTGTATACCTATTGACCGATCACGTACCTGCTACAGTTTTAAACATTACATATACATCTGTCTCTATGACATATGTATCCTTGCCATGATAGATTATGATGACATGATTGTGATACGACATGAGATAAATGCCATGTTCCCTATGTTACTATGATACTGTGATCCCAGTTGTACCATGATGACATGTTTCCAGTATTCCTGTTTTATAGACTTATCACACCATGATCCTTGTTGTACATCTCTTTCATTATATGTTCAGTACTTTAGTTGTAGAGGTTGTACTTGCTCCCGTCCTGACAGGATAACGTTGTAGGTATACTTACTGAGGAGGAGTTGCTTTGTGATTCGTATTATGGAGTTACTGCCGAGGACCCGGGTTTGCCATACGAGGATGTTCCTGCGGGGAGACTCGTCTAGTTTGCTTAGCTACTTGGGATACTTAGTGTAGTCATGTATTAGACTATACCATTTTGTAACTGGACATGTATCCAGTTTTACATTTCAGTTTACTTGTACTTGGACTTATTTCTATATATGAGACGACTTTTGTGTTTGGAGCATTTATGATTCTTCTTCACTTATAGAATTGTTAGCACATTTAGTCTTATCTTGTTATCTCTAGAACAGCTTACTGCGCTTTATCTTAAGCGTAGGCTGGACATGGCTCGGCCCGGCCCAACAATTTGGGTAACGGGTCGTGACACGCAACCCGCTGAATATGGGACTTGGTTCCGAAGAAGCCATTCCATAACGTGGAATGGATCTTAATTCAACTGTTTCCGTTCGATCAACTCGGCCGATTCTGACCTATCGGTCCCGACCGAATCGATAGCGACAGTGTTCCTTTCTCATGCACCCCGTGGATGGAAATGGGGTACGATGTAGGGACGGGGCACTATAGCAATGCAGGGCCAACACCTGCCTGCAGGGAGAGTACTCTCCTCCTGTGCTACTGTTACAATGTTACTGCTAATCCTACTGCTGCTGACCATCTCTAACACAACCTCACATACATCTAAACCTATTGGTCTCATAACCACCTACACATCCTAATTCAGAAACCTCTGATACTCAACCCAACTAACTCTCAAACCTAACTCACTCACTCACTCATAGCTGATACAAAGGCAGCCCTAACCTACCTACACTCTCTAGCCTATGCCACACATCAACCCTATACTGATTACTCCCATATCAATCTTAGGTAAAAATCAAAACCCCCAATTACAGTTCAGTCAACCAGTCTATATATATACATTGCATATTCGAAACCAATTAAAGAAGTAAAACTTGAAATTAATTAGGAATTGGTGTCACAGTGGTGTCTACCACACAAGTGTCAACCCAGGTCAACCAAACGTGTCGCCACAGTATCCCAAACGTGTCCAAAGAGTGTCCTAAATAAGCATCAGACTTGTAGCACAGACAAGTCCTCGCGTGTGTGTGTCAAGCTCTGGTGGGACACGTGTGTCAAGGCAAAGTGTCGTACATGTGTAGCAATAGGTAGACTAGGTGTCCACATGTCTACTGAGTCCACTAGGTCGAGTCCAAGTCGTGTCGTGTCGTGATGCGAAGCCCGTATTAGAACGAGTTTCTGCATGTGTGCGCGCCTGTAGAAAATCAGTACGAGCTTGATAACTTCGAGAATACTAAACCAACTCAACCCAAACTTTGTATGTGTCGTGTCAGACATTAGGCCCACGTGTCCACCAAGTTTTATCTGTCCTAGTGTCGTATCGTGTCGTATGTCGAGCCCGAGCAGCAGGGGAGAGGACGGGAACAGTACGGTACCTCGTGCACGCGTGTCACAGACTCATGCGCATGACACACGACACATGACACATCGTGATCATGTCTAGGGATAGAGGGGGACTAGGGCTAGGAGTCTAGTTGCCTGCACGAACCCCAAGATGTGTCGTGTCCAAGTTTTAAAGCCATGTCAGAGAGTCAAAAAATCAGTGCACTGTGCAGTGTTAAATCAGTGCAGCTCGTTTTTCGTGTTCGACATGACACGAGATGTCATAAAACTTTAGGAGGTTCCTAATAATGTCTGCCCCCACCCTCGTGCTAAGTGGCACGTGTCCAAGTGGTGTGTGCAGTGAGAAAACAGTGGGTGGTAGCAGGGCATGGGTACGGGACATCGTGGTGAGGTTCGTATCCAAAATTGGACACGGACACGTGTCCAATCATGCTCAGAGTTATAGTTTTGAAATCTCCATATGTAGGACTACACAACCATGTAATTTGTTTTAAAATTTACTAAAATAATTTCCTATATGGTATTTCATTGAACACCCAATTAAATACACCGATACGTGTCCGATACAGACACGAAATGGACACGAGATCCTACCAAATTGGACAACACCTAGGGGGACCCTAAATGAATGTATCTATGGGAAGAAATTAAGAATTTATTAGGGTTTGTAGGGTTTTACCTATTGAGAGTTCAAACTCATTGTAAAGAGCCTCGACTTGACGTCTTCCTCGATTTGGTACGGTTCAAACATCCTCAAACTTTGCTAGCAAGCACCCATAAGTCTCCTCTACTATTGGGGATGATGATGCAATTGATTTGACTCAATTTGGGCTCAATTTGGATTAATTGGGAGAAGTTTAGGGAAGAACAAAGTAGGGTTCTTCTAGGTTTTTTAAAAAGAGGCAAGGGCTTCTTAGTGTGACACTTATAGGAGGGGGGGGCTTGTATGGCTGTTGAAAAGATTAGGGTTAGGGTTTTGGATGAGTGGTTGAGGTTCTTCCACCCAATTGCTAGTCCTCCTATTGGTTCAATTAGTCCTAAGGCTTCTTTTTACAAATATTTCAAAAGAAAAATATCCTACATAGAAATATCTAGATATTACTAACCATGGCACTTAGTAGGAATGTTCTAACCATGATTCTAACCTCAAGACTAATCTAGGTTAGGTTAAACTTCTAGGTTAAGGCTTAACTAAAAGATTAGCACAATATTTAATTAATCAAAGTTTCAATTTCACAAAATTGTCAAAATAACCAAAATATCCCTAGGCTAAAAAGTTGTAATTAGTCATCATAATCACATGACTAGGCTCCTTGGTCATGGTTAGTCTCTAGGCTTAGCAAAACTAGGGTTTAACTAGTTAACCATCAAAATCATAATTCAATACTTTAAATAGTTTTAAATTGATTAAAAATTACCAAAAATCATAACATGATTTAAATATCATTATTAAATGATTATAATCACAAAATTTCAAAATTACCCTCATTTGGAAAACAGGGTGTTACAAGTCTACCTCCCTTAGAAGAATTTTGTCCTCGAAATTAAGATGATCGTATTCCTCCAAGGTCAAACCCCCAATCAAACAAGGTTGAAGGATAATATGCAATCATAGTCCTACTGGTCGTGATTCCACAGTTTCGAACAGGGTAACTACGCTATCTAGCATATCACAAGAATATCCTGACAGGTACTAATGGAAATCACACATGAAGGTGGGAGAGAAGAACAAGGAGGTCGAACCTGCTAACCCGTCACCTGCAGTGTCGGTCTCCTCGACCGCCATCGCAAAAGCTCAACCCCTCTGGTGCTGCGCTACAAGTGGCCCAGCTCCCTCAAAAGGAGGTACAACGGGACAATCTATCTTCTGGTGGGCTTCAGACCCACAGAAATAGCAAACCCTCGGCCTCTTCCTACACTGCTTCCAGATGTGTCCCGGCTTTCTACAGTAGGAACAACTGATCGTCTTCGAGTCCTGACCCCGATACTGATGCTGCACCTGCTGAACTCCCACTGGTGCCTGCGTCTGATGAATCTGCACATGAGGCCTCTTGGCCTGGCCTCCACTGCTGCTGGTACCGTGGGCCTTCCGTCCCCTCTTGAGCCTCAGCTCAAGGTCATCCTCCGCTGCTAGGGCTCCTACCAGGATCTCCTCAAAAGTGGCGCTGCAGGCACTCTTGGTGTAGGACTTCACCTCCTTGACTAGTCCCTTCCTGAACCTCCGGGCCTTCGTCGCCTCAGATAACCCCTCAACAAACCTGCCCAGACAGCAGAACTCCCCGGCGTACTCCTCGACAGTCTGACTGCCCTGTACTAAAGCCTCGAACTATGTCTCGAGGGCACCAAGCGCTGCATCGGGGAAAAACTTCTCCTTGAACAGCTTCTTGAAGGCTGCCCAGGTCTGCCCAACTATACCAACCCTAGGGTCTGTCTGGTACCATGTGCGAGCCAAATCCTGCATCATACTGGCCGCCGCCTCGATCTGTAGCCTTGCTGGAATCTCTTCCAGCTTGAAGATCTCTACCATGTGCTTAATCCACTCATCTGCGTACAGGATGCCCTCTGTACCCCTGAAATCCTGCGGGTGCATCTTCTGGAAATCCTGGATGCCCTTCTCCTTCGGTTGATGCGGCTGCTGAACTGCCGGAGGCTGAGCTGCTGCCCTCTCAACTACTGTCAGGGCCAGATCGATGTCCTGACAGAACTCTGTCGTCTGACGCTGCTGCTGGGCCTATTGGGCCTCTATAAACTGCTGGAAGAAAGTGAACAACTGGACTGCGTCAACGGATCCCGAAGGCGGCTGCTGCTGCTGGAGCATATCTGGAATGACTGGTGTCGTCCTCCGAACAGGTGGAGGCATACTCCCAATGGCTGCAGTCATTCTTGTCTGATCAGGAATAGAAGGTGCTACGGTCCCAACATCCTGCTGCACTGGACGAGAGGTGGAAGACCCCTCTCCAGCGGCTGCTGTACCAGAGCGATGTGATCGTGTCTCCACCATCCTGAAGACAGATCGAACGAGGAAGTCAATACTGAGCAGGAATCGATATAATCAAAGGAGGACAGTTTATTTCAAAGAAGGCAAATCAGTAAGATGTGTAGATGGCATAAATTGAAGCTGAATTTTCCTAACTGTGATTGAGTACCTCTCCGTTAAAGCCTATCTATCAATCCTATCGCAGGCTGTAGTGATACTCTAGTTCGAATACCACTACATAAACTCAAACTGCATGGGCCACCACTAAAAACGTGTCACGACCCGCACCCAGTGTAGGGGCACGAGAAGTGGGTACGTCCAGCCTACGTCGCAGTGTCGGCGGTAGAACGCTGTCCTAGGTTACTATCTAATCAGCAACTCACGCAATTATATAATATACTTGTCAAATCTCAACTCCGAATGGAGGACAAGTATAGGTATAATAAAATCTCAATCACAGTCTAAGCACGATAAGATAACACATAAGTTTATAACTAAAGACTAAACAACAACAATATTAACTACTAAATAATAATATCTCAAACAAACTAAAATACAAACTCATATCTCAAGTTATTACAATTCAAGTTCTAAAACATGAAAACTAAACCAAGTCTACTAGCTAGTCTCCCGATCACTCCTAAGTGTCGGGGCCAAAGGTAACTAAGCCATCTCCTGCTCCAAGGCAAGTAGGGCAAATGTCCTCAGGGAAATCATCTGTAATATTTTCAACAGGTCCAGTCAGGACAGGAATGAGTACAACTCATCTAAAAAACCCAAGTAAATGACAGAGAACTATAAAGCAGTTATAGACAGTTTTATTGATAAACATGGTAGTTTATATTCAGGTGATGGTATAGAGAAACAGTTAAGATACAAGGAAAGTAAGGTAAGTAAAACAAGAGAAGAATCATGACAATGAAGACTATAAAATAAGAATCTAGCTGAACAAGAGTATATGATAAGTCTAGACAGTAAATGTAAGACAAGTGTAAATCTAATATAAATCCAGTATGAGACGAATCTAATACAAGATGAATCCAGTACAAGATGATTCTAGTCAGTGATCAAGAATCCAGGTGAGACCAGCTATATTCTATCAGTGTGTTTTAAAATACCGAGATCGACATATAAACGGCTATAGATAATCCAGAAAATCACACACTCGACCGGGTGTGAGATGGCTATCATTCCAGTTTGATTTCAGCATTTGGGTGATTCCAGAATTGGGATATGTCTACATGTCTTACTCAATATTTTCCCGCCCCATAATACAAGTGAATCCAGAATCCGATACTAGAATCGAGATGAGTCCAGCCAAACATGATGATACCAGCAATGATTCCAGTAATAGAGCCAACATGATGATACCAGCAATGATTCCAGTAATAGAGGCCAGACAAGATGGTATGTGTGTCGCATACATAAATCCAGAAATATCCATACGTGTTGTAACTGATAATCACATAAAACTAACTAGAACTGTAGTACAATGATTGACAAGTAAATGAGAGAACTATCAGAGAATATACTCGCCTGATACTCTGAAAGAGTAGTATAATATCAGATGTCAGCACCGGAGTCACAATGTCCTAAATAGAGCAGTACATATTATAATGTGTTTAAAATAAGGTAAATGAAGTTTACGATACAATCTACATGATTTCTAGGTCAAAGTCAACTCTTGGTCAACTTTGGGTCAAACCAAGTCAATACTCTAGTCAACTAGGTCAAACTGGTCAACTGTCTAGGACCAGTCAATTCTGGTCACAATGGTCAACATCCAGTCAACTAGGTCAACTTAGACTAAGTCAATCCTAAATTATTTGGTCAACTTGGTCATTCTAGGGTTCAAACTCTAGTTAACAAGGCTATTGGGTCAACATCTAGGTCAAAGATAAACTATCGACTCAACTCTTCCTATACCATAACACACATCTAAGGTAAACCACATATATCTATATGGGCATTTACACATAACATAGATGTAAAGTACTACACTAGGGCCTCTACTCTAACTCACTCTAATTCATAACCATATTCCATACCACACATAACCTATAACATAATCTATATAGACATTACACATATACATATATGTGTAATGTATTATAATATGTAATGTCACAACCCTAATCCCACTCTACCTTATCACATATATCCCTATAATGTAAACACAAAGCATAGCATTAGCCAAAAGCCTACTGAACTACCTAATCCTACAACACTACTGCTGCCTCCCTATTAAGTAACTAGACTTCACTGAGAAAGACATTTAACCATCCCTCTAATCCTCTCAAACCTGAACCCCAAACCTTGACTGATACACATAGACACAATACTGATACCAACAATGCTCTACCTGACCTTACACTTGCACTAGTGCACAGGCCAACATGGCATGTGCTGCTGCCACAAGAGGGCAGCCTACTGCCACTGCAATGCAGGGCCAACACCTGCCTGCAGGGAGAGTACTCTCCTCCTATGCTACTGCTGCAATGCTACTGCTAATCCTACTGCTGCTGACCATCTCTAACACAACCTCACATACATCTAAACCTATTGGTCTCATAACCACCTACACGTCCTAATTCGAAAACCTCTGATACTCAACCCAACTAACTCTCAAACCTCACTCACTCACTCACTCACTCATAGCTGATACAAAGGCAGCCCTAACCTACCTGCACTCTCTAGCCCATGCCACACACCAACCCTATACTGATTACTCCCATATCAATCTCAGGTAAAAATCAAAACCCCCAATTACAGTTCAGTCAACCAGTCTATATATATACGTTACATATTCGAAACCAATTAAAGAAGTAAAACTTGAAATTAATTAGGAATTGGTGTCACAGTAGTGTCTACCACATAAGTGTCAACCCAATTCAACCAAACGTGTCGCCACAGTGTCCCAAACGTGTCCAAAGAGTGTCCTAAATAAGTATCAGACCTGTAGCACAGACAAGTCCTCGCGTGTGTGTGTCAGGCTCTGGTGGGACACGTGTGTCAAGGCAAAGTATCGTGCAGGTGTACCAACAGGTAGACTAGGTGTCCACATGTCTACTGAGTCCACTAGGTCGAGTCCAAGTCGTGTCGTGTTATGATGCGAAGCCTGTATTAGAACGAGTTTCTGCATGTGTGCTCGCCTGTACAAAATCAGTGCGAGCTTGATAACTTCGAGAATACTAAACCAACTCGACCCAAACTTTGTGTGTGTCGTGTCAGACATTAGGCCCACGTGTCCACCAAGTTTTATCCGTCCTAGTGTCGTATCATGTCCTGTGTCGAGCCCGAGCAGCAGGGAAGAGCACGGGCACAGAGCGGTGCCTCGTGCACGCGTGTCACAGACTCATGCGTATGACACACGACACATGACACGTCGTGATCGTGTCTAGGGGTAGAGGGGGACTAAGGCTAGGAGTCTAGTTGCCTGCACGAATCCCAAGACGTGTCGTGTCCAAGTTTTAAAGCCGTGTCAGAGAGTCGAAAAATTAGTACACTGTGCAGTGTTAAATCAGTGCAGCTCATTTTTCGTATCCGACATGACACAAGATGTCATGAAACTTTAGGAGGGTCCTGACAGTGTCTGCCTCCACCCTCGTGCCAAGTGGCACGTGTACAAGTGGTGTGTGCATTGAGAAAACAGTGGGTGGCAGCAGGGCATGGGTATGGGACATCGTGGTGAAGTTTATGTCCAAATTTGGACACTGACACGTGTCCAATCATGCTCAGAGTTATAGTTTTGAAATCCCCATATGTAGGGCTACACAACCATGTAATTTGTTTTAAAATTTACTAAAATAATTTCCTATGTGGCATTTCATCGAACACCCAATTAAATACACCGATATGTGTCCGATACGGACACGAAATGGACACGAGATCCTACCAAACTTGGGCTACACCTAGGGGGACCCTAAATGAATGCATCTATAGGAAGAAATTAGGAATTTATTAGGGTTTGTAGGGTTTTACCTATTGAGAGTTCAAACTCAATGTAAAGAGCCTCGACTTGACGTCTTCCTCGATTTGCTACGGTTCAAACGTCCTCAAACCTTGCTAGCAAGCACCCACAAGTCTCCTTTACTGTTGGAGATGATGATGCAATTGATTTGACTCAACTTGGGCTCAATTTGGATTAATTGGAAGAAGTTTAGGGAAGAACAAAGTAGGGTTCTTCTAGATTTTTTAAAAATAGGTAAGGGCTTCTTAGTGTGACACTTATAGGAGGGGGGGCTTGTATGGCTGTTGAAAAGGTTAGGGTTAGGGTTTTGGATGAGTGGTTGAGGTTCTTCCATCCAATTTTTAGTCCTCCTATTGGTTCAATTAGTCCTAAGGCTTCTTTTTACAAATATCTCAAAGGGAAAATATCCTACCTAGGAAGATCTAGATATTACTAACCTTGGCACTTAGTAGGAATGTTCTAACCATGATTCTAACCTCAAGACTAATCTAGGTTAGGTTAAACTTCTAGGTTAAGGCTTAACTAAAAGATTAGCACAATATTTAATTAATCAAAATTACAATTTCATAAAATTGTCAAAATGACCAAAATACCCCTAGGCTAAAAAGTTATAATTAGTCATCATAATCACATGACTAGGCTCCCTTGGTCAAGGTTAGTCTCTAGGCTTAGCAAAACTAGGGTTTAACTAGTTAACCATCAAAATCATAATTCAATACTTTAAATAGTTTTAAATTGATTAAAAATCACCAAAAATCACAACATGATTTAAATATCATTATTAAATGATTATAATCACAAAATTTCAAAATTACCATCATTTGGAAAACTGGGTGTTACAGTAGAACGCTGTATAGACCGTCTATAACAACTACATCTAACAATATGAGACATATCATGTTATCTCCGCATGAAGGAATAATGTGACATATAGAATATATAATCTCAATCACAAAATCTAAAGGAAGATAGAGCACGATATTGGAATAGAAGATAAAGAAGATTTAATATTAGCATAGTCATGATACAAATTAAGTCTAGAATTCTAAGACAAATAGATACATATCCGAAAGATAATAATAAGTCTCAAACCCACATTCGGAACAATCCGATACAATATGAATACTAAAACTCTAAACTACTCCTAGGGCACTCTCTACTGAGCAGGATCCTCCTGAGACTCCTGTGTGCATCCCTTGTATGCCCCTGCTCATAGTAGGTAGGACAACAGTCTAAGCCATCTAAAAAATATTATCCAGTCAGGGTTGGAGCGAAGTAAAACTCAAATAACAGTTCTAATTAATTGACAAGTACTACGAAAATGTAAATAATAATATAATACTTGATGAACAATTTATAAAGACAAAGTACAATAGGAGAGACAAGTGAATATAGAGCAATTGGGGAAAAGTGTAGGACCGATTTTAGGAATGAGTTGTAAAGCGCAATACTCTAGAGGGGGTGAATAGAGTAGGCAGCGAAAATTAACTATTTAAAAATATTAGTAACAAGAAAAATGTTAGTAACAAGATCACATAATATATATATCATAGACATATAATAAAAAGTAGAGAGTAGAGAGTAAACGCAAACACAATGATGTATACTGGTTTCCCTCTTGTGAGGACTAGTCCAGTCGGAAGAACTCTAGCTTCCAGTTGAATCCACTATGGAAAATTACCACAAGTTTTCATCCGAAGTTCTTACAACTTCTACAACGCGAGCTTTGATCCGAAGTACTCGACCAACTTTAATTGTGAAGTGTCTACCTTCAATCAAGCCTCTGATTACAATCACTCTGAAACTTCTAGACCGTACTGCACTAACAAATTGACTAGAGGATTATAATTGGCTTAGGATTTGAAAATGAAACCTTTTAAGAACACTTTGGAAGTGGTAGTAGGCTTATAGAGAAGAGATATAAAAGTGAATTGGTGTATTGAAATGATCAGAATCCTTCTCTATTTATAGTTTTTCTAAAGACAGAATTCTGACAGAATTTGGGCAGAATTCGGACAAAGTTCTATGAGAAAATCTCGGCAAGATCCGTAACTGCAGGAAGACCAAGTTCAAAATCCAACGGGCACTAACCGAACTCTGGCCGAATTCGGGCCGAACTCGGGCAAAATTCTGTTGGAGTTCTGTTAGAGTTTTTACAAATTAGTTTTGGGCTTTTTGAAAAGATCAAGCAGTTAGAAAGTAGTTTGGACTTTTGTAAGTGGGCTTATTTTTAAAATGAAAGAGTATTTTGAAAACATTTCTTGGGTAGCCTATTTCCCAGTACGATGCAGTTTATATCGTATTCCTAGACTCAATAAATATGAAAAATATATTAATCAAATAGGAAAACCAAGAGTCCTTTGATGACGCTTTTCTTCAAATATTTGAGCAGACTTAAAGTCGTCTTTTTTCTTGACGGCATATGTTCAAAGATAAACAGATCTAGAAATCTTCTTGTATGACTTCGTCTTTGGCCCATTAATATTACTCTATTTCATATGTCCTAGTTTGATCATGTTTGATCATGCTTACAGCATGTCGACAAATACATGTTAGGCAAACAAAACAATATGACTGATACAGAACATTTAGACAATGCTAAGTTAAAGTAGCAACATGATAGTAATTACATGAATATTAGTGATGTCATTATGGTAAACTTAATTGATTAGCCATATTCAAAAATATGATATAATCATTGGGCTAACAAAAAGCATGTAAAAATGTAAAGGCATACAGATACGTAATAAAGAGTAAAATCTGTCATGCAAGGTATACAACTAACTAGTCCAGAATATCTGTGTCTAAAACCAGTGTCTTAAAATAACAGTTGATATGTGAACAGCTAGAGGGTAATATCTGGCAAACCATATACATCGGTGTGTGGCCGCTATTATTCCAGTAAGACCATGGGGGTAGAAAGGGTATGTGGACACGTTTCTTAGGTATTTCTCCGCCAGACCAGTACACATGGATCCAGGTTTCGATACGTATCTCAATAATCTAGAATAGATACATTAGTCCAATAATTTATTAGTCCAGTAAAGAGTCAATAGACATGAAACCACGTATCTCAAGACAGCGTGGCACTCCATGTTCTCGAGATACGTAAATTTTTATTTTTTCTGTATGTGGTATCAGGCACATGTATCTTGATTACATGTATCATGTATTTATAACTGGCCATGACATGGAACAGTATCTCGTCGCGGATTAGTGTGCCACCCCTTGTCCTTGTCTGGTTGTAGGCGTGGCTCACTGCTTTGATGATAATATTTTTGGACCGTATTGTGGTTAGGATTTTATTTAATTAATTTAATTAGTTGTATCATGCACCATTTAACATGTCATTATTCATATGCTTAGGTCACGTTAAAGTTAGGGTTTAGTTGAACCAACCCATCCTACTATATATATTCTCTTTCCCTCTCTCTCTCTCTCTCCTCATAACTTTTCATTTTCTTCCGCAAAGCAACTTTTAGGTAAGTACACCGTGCTCAAATGGAGAGATTCTTGCATTTTCATTTCTAGATTGTTCATTTGATATTCTAGATTATAGATCCCTACATTCTCTACATGTTTAGTACTTGGTGTTTTGATTTTAATGGCTAGTTTTGTGTAGATCTAAGTTTCTAAAACTAGGATTTTATAGATTTTTGTAGTTTTGATCTATCAAACTTTGTTGTTTTTGAAAACTAGTGGTTCCATGTTGTAGAGAATTTGATTTCATCCAATTTTGGCTTTTGAACCGCTTGATTTCGACTTCGTATGAAGAAGTTATGGCATTTTTGTGTTCATGGGTTTCCGCACATCTTCGGTGCTGTCGGTACGATGAACAGTGCTGAGTGCGCGCTTTGCGTGTCGCACGCCTGCGCACCGTGCTTGCGTGTTCCGTGCGCTGTAGGCTGTTTTGCTCGCGTGCGTAGTATATTTTACGTGCCGCGACGTGGGCAGTTTTGATCGTGAATGCAGTACATTTTGCGCGCCATGTGCCGCGTGCCATTAATTAGTCGTGTGCCCGTGCGTCGTGCTTTCATGCTTCGTGCGCCATGGGCAGTTTTGCTTGTGCGTATAGTGCATTTTGTATGCCGTGCGCCCGCGCCAATCATTGGTTGTGCACCATGCGCCGTGCTTGCGCGCTCCGTGCGCCTTAGGCAGTTTTGCTCCCACGTGTAGTATATTTTGTGTGCCGCACGCCCGCGCCATTCATTGGTCGCATTACGCACACCGTGCTTGTGCGTACCATACGTCGTGGACAGTTTTGCACGTGCGCGCAGCGCACCCGTGCACGAATCACCCTAAATGACTGTTTTTGTCCGTTTGAGCTGTAGAATATTGAAAAACTCAAAACATAAAAGTTGTAGATCTTTTTCATGGCTTCATGAATCTTCATGTCTTACTTTAATTGGATGATCTTAATTTCCTGTCCTGACCATAGTGTGCCATGAATGTCTGAAACTTGCGTATCCTATGTGATTTCTATGTCACGAGGGGTCCATGTGACTTCATGACTTGACCATGTTCCCGACTTGATTACCTGTATACGTGCTGGTACCTTTTCTAAGTTTGTATTGAGGTACAATATTAGTGTGCACCGCGGTGTTATTTAATGAGTGCACTGAGGTGTGACTCTGCATACTAAGTGATCATTCGTGTTATATCTCAATACATGCGTACTTTTCAGCACAGTCATGGTAATTGGTCAGTAATAGTGTCTTAGTATGTTGATTATTTTTTGATACATTACACTAAGCATGAATCTAGATTTTTGACTCCTTGAGCCGATGTGGATTCATACTTAGGGTACAAGTACTATGGTACGACATATATGAGGATGACCATATGACCACGACATGTAATTACAAGATCAAGATAGGGTTAATCTAAGTAACTTAAATTGGTAGAAGCATTGGGAGGGAACAGAATTCCGAGATCATATGTTACCAGCCACCATTAGGCCATGTCCTAACGTGTCGGGTTGTCCATTTTAATATGCCTATAGTGGATGACAATATCCGACTCCTTTGTGCTATGTATTATATGTTCTGCACGGTAGCCTTTCGGGGGACCGGTGCATAATCAATGTGCTACGAGTTATAATATGGATTGGCTAGCCCTGTTTGGATACGACACGATCTGAGGATTCCTATATTATATGTATTACTGGGTTAACTCAAACTAATCATAGAAAGTCGTAGTATTGATTGGCTGCTTGTAAATCGACTTGCTTGTGATATATTTCTTCTGTTATTAACTGAGGAACATGGACTATCATGGTGCGTGGTCCAACCCATGTCCGTGTTTGGTTGTTGGGTTTGGCAATTATGCTGCGATAGGCTATGGACTAAAGTTACGATCAGAAGCCCTTCACTTGACCATGATTATAGGTGGTGTCTCATCTCGAGTCAATATTGGCACCGTTTGTCCTTGTTTGGTTGTAAGGGTGCCGTATGGACTCGATGATGCTTCGTCACCCTATAACTCGTGCGCCAAGCTTTATTATGTATTTATGCTTGGGTTTTATCTCACTCTTTTATGCTCCCTTATGGTACTTGCTATTCGGGACCTGACCCCATCGGTTTTGTTTGGCCAGATCACGTAGCAGAGCCTAAGGTTTCAATCTTCCTCCCTGACGTCAATGGCGTATACTAGGAGTATGGCTGGCGGGGGACTTGAGTGGGTTTCTTCTCTACCACTCTAGTATCATTACTTATGTTCTGGCATTTAGCCACCGACACCTGTTTTGCCGTTTATTTTGGATATTTTGTCTTCTTGCATAATTGTAATTAAATCAGACTGCAGCTGACTATAGTTATGTACTATTGACTCTCGTTACTAGCTTATCATTTTGTATAGCTAGGCTCATGAATCATTTTGATGAAGCGTTGGGGATACCTTACTGCTTTGTCTTATATGATCATTATTTGTTGTTTCTTGATTTGACTGATTGAGACATAGATGCTCTGTGAGACCATAGGAGACTTGATTGTAGCTTGCATCCCCTAGTCTCTTAACAGCCATGATCGCCTATGACATTTTTATACCTCATATGGAGTAGATGGCCTAGTCACTCTCCGTATTTCGATACTAAGGCATGACAGGTTTTATTGGTGGCCCATGCAAGTCTGTTTTTCAGACTTGTGGGGTGTTGCGATTATATGAGTCTCAATCAAAACATGTTTCCCTTGATCTCCTGATTCGTCTTCTCTTTCTTCCATCTTGATTGGTAACTTGATTATCATCCTCGATTCCTTCCCGTTATGTCTTTTGATACCTTATATCCTTTCCTTTAGGGGCACCTCATTCTCGGCTATTGGAGGAGCCGACATGGGAGAGAATCCTGTAGAGCAGAGACCAGTTGGAGATCTGTAAGAGGTAGCCCCTCTACCTGACAGATTCGCATCGAGAATGTTACCGAGCATGAGCTAGTTGAGCCGCAGAGGCCAGAGGTTCCCGTACCTCCAGTGATACCGATAGTACCAGTACTATTCGACACACCGACACTATTACAGATTATCAGGAGGTTATTAGAAACCCAGCAACACCAGATGGTATCCCAACAGCAACAGCAGACCCAGTAGCAAGAACAGAATGTATTACTGAGTCAGGGGTTACAGCTAGTTCTTGAGATGAGTGTCAGGAATGACTCGGGAGCGTCGGGAAGGCTTTGCCGACTTAACCCGATATATTTTGATGACACGGAGGATGCCATTACGACAGATACTTGACTTCAAGATATTGAGGCCATTTTGGTAGCAGCAAAGGTTCCAGCAAAAGAGAAGGTTGACCAAATCAGATTATTTCTTCAGGATATCACCCGCAACTGGTGGATATTAGAAGAGGTTGGAATGAGGCATCCTGTACCATGGGATAGCTTCAGTACCAGATTCAAGGCCAAGTACTTTGGCATGGTAGCTCAGTATGAACTTCAACAGAGATTTATCAGCCTCAAGCAGGCTGGTAAGACAGTAAATGGATATGCAGCGGAGTTCTGCAGACTGAGTCGGTTTGTACCAGCGATGGTGACGATGGAGCCAGAAAGAGCAATGAGGTTCCAGCAGGGACTTCACTTAGAGATTATGCAGCTGGTAGAGGGGAACGACTACCAGACATTTGATACAGTGTTAATGGCAGCTCGGAGGTACGAGCTTACTATTCAAAGGTTATCAACAAGGATTGGAGGCCAGAAGAGATCTCATACTACAGTGCAGGAGGAGGAGTAGTATCCCGAATGTCAGCACCAGCGCCTGGCGTTCGTATTCATGATACAGCACCGATCACGATAGTTGTGACTGTACCAGTTCGACAGTAGCAACCAAGGCACCAATAATGTCAGGAGGCACCAGTAGGTTGCTCTTATTGCTGTAAGGGAGGACACACTCGGGAAGTGTATCGGTCAGCAAATGGGCAGTGCTTAAAGTGTGGAGGTTCAGACCATCGTATAGCTACTTGCCCATAGATACAGAGGCCAGGAGGGCCAGCTAAACAGTTTTCGGCATTCCCAGCTCTAGAGGTAGCACCGTATCAAGGGCCAGCACTAGCAGTAAGTGTAATGACCCGTTTCGCCCTATCGGAACGCCGATTCAAAACGACAAGTATAACGACTCAAACGAGCCGTTGACCTGAAGAGTTGGCATCGACCTGATGAAGAATCGATGCAAGGCTTACATTGGCCATCAAGAGGAATCCAGACTTAGACTTTCAAAGGCGCGCTCGGAGTATCGCTCGGCCGATGCGAACATCGCTAAGGTGGGTGGCTCCGATGAACCCGTCTTTGCTTAGCTTAGACACATAACAATACGGACACTATTGCTAGAATCGCTAGGCGATAACACCGCGCATGCTAATAAATGACTCAACGCACCTAGCTAAGGGAATAATCCCATCTGGTATGCTTGTATAGAATATGGAAAAGAACATAAAAAAGGTGAAAACTCTCACACCGTACTCCACGCTCGTGCTAAGGCACACGTTTACATTTCGAGTCCCTTATGCGTTCAACAATGAAACAATGAATGGTTTACAACAATAAAACGGAAGACTATCGACATGGTCGTTTCGAGTAGAGTATAGCAACATTGGAAGACTTCAGGACCGATGGGTCGCCAAGGCGACTCCCGTACGGGGAGTTGCATAATAAATGAATGAATAAACGAATAAGTGAATGAATGAATCAACGAAAGAATGAATGAATACGTGAATGAATGAATGAATGAATAAGTGAATGAATGAATCAACAAATGAATGAATGAATGTGTGAATGAATCAATGAACGAACGAACAAGTGAAAGGAAGAAAAGAAAGAATGAATGAAAGATAAGGAGGAAAAGAATAATTAGCGACAGGTATGACGGGCACGTACAACGGGGCTCGCTACTCGTGCTGCACGGACGCCAACCTGGTCGATAACGCATTATGGCTCAGAGACAGTCTATGGCTCAAAGACAGCCGTTAAGTTAAAATGATAAACAATACGAAATGGTCGTGGACAACTGCGGCACGAGCGAGGGGGAGGAAAATTATGGCCGGCCTAGGCGGAATCAAAACTGGCTTACGAGCTACTTTGAGTGGGGGCTCGGCCACTCAAAGAGACGTAAGGCCTGACATTTCAAGAGACTATCAAGGTGTACCAGCCATCACGCTTCGATAGGTGAGAATGCCAAAGAGAATATGTCCAAAATGGCTTGTGATGCCAGCGACCGGTGCATATAGACTAAGTGGACTTTATTGGTGGCAATCCACGTGCAAGTCCTTGCATTGAAACAAAGTAGTCTAAGTTAACTAAATAAAGCGCCTTCTGAACATGCTTGAAATGTAACACACCAAATGATAAAAAGTAGTTCATGCAAATGAGTTAGAGAACGTGCCTACGACGTGCTAGAATCTGAGACAGGGACACACACTCGACATTGAAAGTTTATATGAATTGTTGACTAACTTAGTTTACTTTGGACAGGGAAGGCCGGACGATAAGTATGGGTAAGTCATGCATGCATTTCCATGCAACACGTTGAAATCGGTAACACGAGATAGGTTATGATATATGCCATAAAACTGATCCTAAGACAAGATTAGAAAGACAATGAATGATAGACGGTACACAAAAGTAAATAGAACGTGTTTGGTAATGATAGCATTGTGGGTGAGCTAGCCTCCTCACCAGTGCATAACAATGTACTGATAACCCCACAGTTTGCTTGCAGGACGCAGGAGTCGTCATCAGGTGCGGAGCTTCCCTCGAACGCGCTAAGGCGCGGAACTAACTCTGGAGCCTTAGAGCGTTGCATGGAGCTGAAGCACCATATACAGGACATAATGTATCGGAACATCGCCATGAATTATTCCATCTTGTAAGCCACTTGGCACGCCTTTTATGTTTCAGAGAGAGAGAGAGAGCTTGAATGATTTGTAATCTCGGCCTAGCGCCGCTTGTAAACTTCTTGAATGTCAATAAAGAGTTTGAATTCGCTTTAATTTATGTTCATTTACTTTCTGCTACAAATGTGGACACTCTGTGCGACTCTGTGGCCTAGCTCAAATCGGCCGTTTTTGGACTTAGCCTTGCACGGGCGCAACCTAGGCCCGTGCGGCATTACGCCTTAGCGAGGATGATCGCTCCTGCGGGAGCGGGGCATGACAGATTGGTATCAGAGCACAGCTTTACGTCCTTGGACTTCATTTCGATTCTCTCATTTTGAAAGCTCGTTTTGTAACAAAGAAGTATACGCTCTCTCTCGTTGTGCCTTGGCGGATGTTCCATACAATAAGTCTAATATTTTCAAAAGCTCATATAAGTACTCGGTTGAACGGGATCGATAGGCGAAGGCCTTTGTGCCAAACTATGACGGACTTAAGTCGAAAGAAAAACAAAATGCTAAAAGTTAGTAAACGCAAGGCGTGCTTGAATAACCTTACGCTAACAATGGCGAACGAGTACACGAGTCCGAAGTATAGTTCGAACGGTATGGTTATGCACGCAGCCTTTTGGCTATGTTGTGCCGAGTATCGTGCACCTAGACCTTCTGGTGCGAACGAGTTTGCGAGCGAGATTGACTATCGCTCGAACGAGAATAAGTGAGACTTAGAACGTATGTCGATAGGGATGCTACTTGACCGACGCTAAAGCGAACACGGGAAAATGGTTCTTAGATTTTGAGGGACGAGCGAACGCATATTTAAATATGTCGATTGGGAGTCAAATGACCTATTGAGGAAATTATAGAAAGACTTGACCCCGAGTGGTGTATGTGATAGCTTCAAAGAAGGATAAGAGTGAGTGTCGACGACTAGTCGAGTGGCTCGAACCCTGAGTGGTGTATAGACGTTATAGAAATGGTTCGAACGAGACTAAATGATTTACGGATAGAACGTGTATGTCGACAAGCGATGATATCTCGCAAAGCCTTAGAACGTGTCACGCTTAGTTGGTCGTGACTTCGAATGTCCCGAACGAGATATCGTTCGGACAACTTGTCGATGGGCAACGCAAGTTAGAAAATGACTCAGAACGATGAATAAAGATGTATGTCTTGATAGAGGAAGCTAGAGAATGTCACTTGTGATTTTGGATTGGGTCAAATGAAATGTGACTTGAGTTTTGGAGAACGATATTGAAACTAGCTTGAAGAATAGCGATCGAACTTGATCTTGGAGTGAATCGAATCGAATTGTGGTGTATCCAGTTCGGACAATAGCATCAGTCGTACGACTCGAAATTGGTTGCAAAGGAAGATCGTCAGGTTATGTATATCGTCGATGATATTGAGGCATATCAAAGATCGATTTGCGATAACTCGGGGGTACTCTGACTCGACGAATGACGATCGTGCAAATGTCATTGTTCCGATGGATGCTATACTCGGGATATTGAAACATGTCGAGGAAAATATAGTCGTGGCTCGAGGATTTTCTAGTTGAACGAATGACGGTCAGACTATCGAACCAAGATCTTGGCTTGGATGAAAAATGAAAATGTTTGGATATGCTTCGTTGACAACCACAACGTTGACGTTCTTGTCTTATGCGAGTGTAACTCCAGCCTCGTACATGCGTCATGCCGATTAGGGCGATCACTCCGCGTGAGCGCTGGTATGGTGATTCATACAGCACAGGTGATCGAACTTGCATGGCATGGCAAATTTGATACATCGACTTATGGTTTGACGCGAATATGGACTCGAGAATGACTTAGCGTGCGTGACGATTGAATTTGAAGATTGCGTAGGTCCAATCTGCGTATCGAGAATGAATTAGTCTAGACGCAAGCAAGAGTTACGTCCCGATGAGAATGATTATTCCGCGGGAGCGTTACATGGTGATTCATGAACCACCGTGGATAATCGGACTCGTGTGAGATTGGGGCACAACATATTGTCAAAAGCTAGATGACCTCGTGATCGAATACATGAATTGGTTAGAATTGGTGATTTGAATGGATTCGAATACGTGCAACGAATGCATTGATACGAATAGGTGATCGTACTCGATGTTTAATCTGAGTGACGCGAGCTTGGGTAGAAAATCCCATACTACCGACTTTGGTTTGACCCTAGGATTGGGGTCAGTGTTGGCATTATTGTTGGGGAACTATGATTCCAATCCTGACATTGACTTAGCCTTGAGAAATGGCCTAGCGGTTAGGCGAGACGCCCCTGTTTCAAGAGTTAGCAATCGAAAGATTGATCTTAGGGATTGGTATGGATGGATGAAATGATTCAAAAATAGGAAACCCTGCTCACGAGATTCGGCTGACATGCATATATTTTAGGGACGCCAGAGTATGTGCACGATGCGACTCGAGTGAGAATAATGAATTCTCTATCACACGGTTTGGTAAATTCATGTATTTTGGGGACGCCTAGAATGTGTACACGATCCAACCAAGTGACACGTTAAATTCCAAATGAGACTTGAGGAATGGAAAGTATCGGGGATTGAGATCGTGTTAAAAGAAAGGAATAATACTGGTACGAGCGTGGCTCGGAATCAAAGAAACGTGTAGGCGGAGTGTGCGTGAACGACGACGAGATTGGCCCCAAACGAAGGGAATGATATGAATGGATGATGTGCAGGTAAAGTTGGGATAACGAATTGAATCATTGATAGGAAAATATACTCGATGATAGTGTAATACTTGGTCTTGAATCAGACGAGAATTACTTAGACTTGGTCGATTCTGCTATGAAGAAATCATACTGATTTTGTGGACAAGAACGCTTGAGAAGCGAATCGGGTCATCTCGATGACCAAGATAAACGATAGTGAGATGCACACGAGTTCGGCTTTAAATCGAAGTTAGCAAAACGATCGACAAATCAAAACTATCACGAGTAGCTTGTCCGACTTCGCTAATTGCTAAGCTTGGTTGAAATGTACGTATTCAGGGGACGCCTTGAATATGTACATGATCCAAACTCAGCGATACGATGAACTCGAATGTAGCTGCAAGTGGGAGTTGAGATACGCATAAACGAATGTGTGAGTTTGCCTCAGCTTACGACTCTCGAGTTTGATGAATTACAACGTGCCTCGTGTGACCATTAACAGTCCTATGACACGACAAAATAGCAACCAAGTTGAAGAAACACGGCAATTGAATAAGTACCATCAACTCTAAAATGAATGAAAAGTTATTCAATAAAAATTGACCCAACGTATGCGACACGGAACATGGAAAGGTATAGAGTGTAGTTCGGTGCCATCGAGCGATAAAGCCATTCGATATGAATTGTCTAAGAAACACGACGACACGATTTAAGGAATGGTAGGATGACCTGCACTCAGGAAGTCTCGAGGACGAGACTTGTTTTGAATGGTGTATTATGTAATAACCTGCTCCGCCCTAGCGGAACGCCGATTCAAAATGGCAAGTGTAACGACTCAAACGAGCCGTCGACCCGAAGAGTTGGCATCGACCTGATGAAGAATCGATGCAAGGCTTACATTGGCCGTCAAGAGGAATACAGACTTAGACTTTCAAAGGTGCGCTCAGAGTATCGCTCGGCCGATACGAACATCGCTAAGGTGGGTGGCTCCGATGAACCCGTCTTTGCTTAGCCTAGACACATAACAATACGGGCACTATTGCTAGAATCGCTAGGAGATAACACCGCACATGCTAATAAATGACTCAACGCACCTAGCTAAGGGAATAATCCCATCTGGTATGCTTGTATAGAATATAGAAAAGAACATAGAAAAGGTGAGAACTCTCGCACCGCACTCCACGCTCGTGCTAAGGCACATGTTTACATTTTGAGTCCCTTATGCGTTCAACAATGAAACAATGAATGGTTTACAATAATAAAATGGAAGACTATCGACATGGTCGTCCCAAGTAGAGTATAGCAACATTGGACGACTTCGGGACCGATGGGTCGCCAAGGCGACTCCCGCACGGGGAGTTGCATAATGAATGAATGAATGAACGAATAAGTGAATGAATGAATCAACAAAAGAATAAATGAATATGTGAATGAATGAATGAACGAACGAATAAGTAAATGAATGAATCAACGAATGAATAAATGAATATGTGAATGAATCAATGAACGAACGGACAAGTGAAAGGAAGAAAAGAAAGAATGAATGAAAGATAAGAAGAAAAAGAATAATTAGAGACAAGTATGACGGGCACGTACAACGGGGCTCGCTACCCGCACTGCACGGACGCCAACCTGGTCGATAATGCATTATGGCTCAGAGACAGCCTATGGCTCAAAGACAGTCATTAAGTTAAAATGACAAACAATAAGAAATGGTCGTGGACAACCGCGGCACGAACGAGGGGGGAATATCGTGGACGTGAAGAAGAAGGGATTCCGCGGCACGAGCGAGGGGGAGGAAAATCGTGACCGGCCTAGACGGAATCAAAACTGGCTTACGAGCTACTTTGAGTGGGGGCTCGGCCACTCAAAGAGAAGTAAGGCCTGGCATTTCAAGAGACTATCAAGGTGTACCAGTCATCACGCTTCGATATGTGAGAATGCCAAAGAGAATGTGTCCAAAATAGCTTGTGATGCCAGCGACCGGTGCATATAGACTAAGTGGGCTTTGCTGGTGGCAATCCATGTGCAAGTCCTTACATTGAGACAAAGTAGTCTAAGTTAACTAAATAAAGCACCTTCTAAACATGCTTGAAATGTAACACACCAAATGATAAAGAGTACTTCATGCAAATGAGTTAGAGAACGTGCCTACGACATGCTAGAATCTGAGGCAGGGACACGCACTCGACATTGAAAGTTTATATGAATTTTTGACTAACTTGGTTTACTTTGGACAGGAAAGGCCGAACGGTAAGTATGGGTAAGTCGTGCATGCATTTCCATACAGCACGTTGAAATCGGTAACACGAGATAGGTTATGATATATGCCATTAAACTGATCCTAAGGCAAGATTAGAAAGACAATGAATGATAGACGGTGCACAAAAGTAAATAAAACGTGTTTGGTAATGATAGCATTGTGGGTGAGCTAGCCTCTCCACCAGTGCATAACAATGTACTGATAAACCCATAGTTTGCTTGCAGGATGCAGGAGTCATCATCGGGTGCGGAGCTTCCCTCGAACGCGCTAAGACGCGAAACTAACTCTGGAGCCTTGGAGCGTTGCAAGGAGCTGAAGCACCATATACATGACATAATGTATCGGAACATCGCCATGAATCATTCCATCTTGTAAGCCACTTGGCACGCATTTTATGTTTCAGAGAGAGACAGAGCTTGAACGATTTGTAATCTCGGCCTAGCACCGCTTCTAAACTTCTTGAATGTCAATAAAGAGTTTGAATTCGCTTCAATTTGTGTTCATTTACTTTCCGCTACAAATGGGGACACTCTGTACGACTCTGTGGCCTAGCTCAAATTGGCCGTTTTCGGACTTAGCCTTGCACGGGCACAACCTAGGCCCGTGTGGCATCACGCCTTAGCAAGGATGATCGCTCTTGCGGGAGCGGGGCGTGATAGTAAGGATATTAGCCTAGCGTGCATTACTAACGTAGGCTCAGATGTACCGATAAGTACAGCATCAGACAGGGCCACAGAGGCCGCAGTAGCAAGTCCATGGAAGGCAGCAACACTCAGCAGGATCAAAGGTATGTTTAATTTGGAGTATTTGAGCAGAGGTTGGTCAAAGGCGGTCAGATTTTGGATAAGTTTTGAGTATTATTCATTATAATTCCTTGAGTTCTATATTCGAAGAGTGAAGGCGACTTTCTCATCTCACTCATCTGCTCTCGTATCACGTTACACGTGATATTTATCATGTGTTCTGACTACGAGAGTACGTCCTGGACAGAGTCTCGTTCTTGATTAAGTCATTAGTAGCGGCTTCTCAAGTGTTGACCATTGTCCACTTTGGGAGTCAGCGTAGGACCGCGAGGACAAATTCCTACTCAACTGACTCGGAAGGGGGGCATATTTTATTCGTATGTCTCCGATCATTTTCCTTCTAGGGTATGATTATTGCTTGTGCTTTTACTTAATTGTTCTTTCTTTCCTAATATGTTCATATGTCATGTGTTGTTTGATAATTGTGCTTGCTATATGTCTTGAGTGTATTTCGTGATCGGAGAGCGCGCTCGACTAGCATTATCAAAATTATGAGGACAAAATTCATTTAAGGAGGGTAGAGATATCACTTCCGATCCTGAAATAAGTAAATTTTTGATTTTTCTGTATGTGGTACCTGGAACCTGTATCTTGATTGCATGTATCATGTATTTATAACTGGCCATAGCATGGAACAATATCTCGTCATGGATTAGTGTGCCACCACTTGTCCTTGTCTGGTTGTAGGCGTGGCTTACTGCTTCGATGATAAGATTTCTGGACCGTGTTGTGGTTAGGATTTTATTTAATTAATTTAATTAGTTGTATCATGCACCATTTAACATGTCATTAGTCATATGGTTAGGTCATGTTAAGGTTAGGGTTTAGTTGAACCAACCCATCATACTATATATATTCTCTTTCCCTCTCTCTCTCCTCATAACTTTTTATTTTCTTCCTCAAAGCAACTTTTAGGCAAGTACACCTTGCTCAAATGGAGAAATTTTTGTATTTTCATTTCTAGATTGTTCCTTTCATATTAATAGTCTAGATTATAGATCCCTACATTCTCTACATATTTAGTACTTGGTGTTTTGATTTTAATGGCTAGTTTTGTGTAGATCTAAGTTTCTAAAACTAGAATTTTATGGATTTTTGTGGTTTTGATCTATCAAACTTGGTTGTTTTCGAAAACTAGTTGTTCCATGTTGTAGATAATTTGATTTCATCCAATTTTGGCTTTTGAACAGCTTGATTTCGACATCGTATGAAGAAGTTTTGGTATTTTTGTGTTCATGGGTTCCGGCACATCTTCGTTGCTATCGGGACGATGAACAGTGTCGCGTGCGCGCTTTGTGTGTCGCGCGCCCGCTCCGTGCTTGCGTGCTCCGTGCACCGTGGACAGTTTTGCTCGTGCGAGTGCATTTTGTGCGTCGCGTGCCTGCGCCACTCATAGGTCGTGCGCCCGCGTGCTATGCTTGCGCGCACCGTGCGCCGTGGACAGTTTTTCTCGTGCGTGCAGTGTATTTTGTGCGCCGTGCGCCATTTATTGTTCGCGCGTCGCATGTCGTGCTTGTACGCTCCGTGCGTCGTGGGCGGTTTTGCTCACGTGTGCAGTAGAATTTGCGTGCCGCGCACCCGCGCCATTCGTTGGTCGTGCGCCGTATGATATGCTTGCGCTCTCCGTGCGTCGTGGGTAGTTTTGCTCCAGCGTACAGTATATTTTGCATGCCGCATGCCCGCGCCATTCATTGGCCGTGCACCGTGCGTCGTGCTTGCACGCACCGTGCACCGTGAACAGTTTTGTCTGCATGCGTAGTGCATTTTGCGTGCAATGTGAAGACCATGCGCCATGCTTGCGTGCACCGTACTTTGTGGGCAGTTTTGCCCGCGTGCGTAGCGCACCCGTGCGTGAATCACCCTAAATGACTGTTTTTGCCCGTTTGAGCTGTTTTGTCGCTAGATTCTTGAAAAACTCAAAACATGAAAGTTGTAGATCTTTGTCTTGACTTCAAGAATTTTCATGTCTCATTTTAATTGGATGACCTTGACTTCCTGTCCTGACCTTAGTGTGCCATGAATGTCTGAAACTTGCGTATCCTATGTGACTTCTATGTCACGAGGGGTCCATATGACTTACTGACTTGACCATGTTCCCGACTTAATTACCTGTATACGTGCTGATATCTTTTCTAAGTTTGTATTGAGGTACAATATTAGTGTGCACTGCGGTGCTATTTAATGAGTGCACTGAGGTGAGACTCTGCATGCTAAGTGATCAGTCGTGTTATATGTTAATACATGCGTACTTTCTAGCACAGTCATGGTAATTGGTCAGTAATAGTATCGTAGTATTTTGATTATTGTCTGATATATTACACTAAGCATAGATCTAGATTTGGAACTCCTTGAGCCGATGTAGATTCATACTTAGGGTACACGTACCATGGTACGACATATAGGTGGATGACCATGTGACCTCGACATGTAATTCCAAGATCAAGATAGGGTTAATCTAAGCAACTTAAATTGGTAGAAGCATTGGAAGGGAACATAATCCTGAGATCGTACGTTACCAGCCACTATTAGGCCATGTCCTAACGTGTCGGGTTGGCCGCCGCTGATATTGTTTAATCTGCCTATAGTGGATGACAATATCCGACTCCTATGTGCTAGGTGTTATATGTTCCGCACGGTAGCCTTTGGAGGGACAGGTGCATAATCAATGTGCTACGCGTTATAATATGGATTGGCTAGCCCTGCTTGGATACGGCACGATCTGAGGATTCCTATATTATATGCATTACTGGTTTAATTTAGACTAATCATAGAAAGTCATAGTATTGATTGGTCGCTTGTAAATCGACTTGCTTGTGATATGTTTCTTCTGTTATTAACTGAGGAACATGGACTATCATGGTGCGTGGTCCAACCCATGTCCTTGTTTGGTTGTTGGGTTAGGCTATTGTGCTACGATAGGCTATGGACTAAAGTTGCGATCAGAAGCCCTTCACTTGACCATGATTATAGGTAGTGTCTCATCTCGAGTCAATATTGGCACCGTTTGTCCTTATTTGGTTGTAAGGGTGCCGTATGGACTCGATGATGCTTTGTCATCCTAGAACTCGTGTGCCAAGCTTTATTATGTATTTATGCTTGGGTTTTATCTCACTCTTTTGTGCTCCCTTGTGGTACTTGCTATTCGGGGCCTGACCCCGCTGGTTTTGTTTGGGTAGACCACGTAACAGAGCCTGAGGTTCCAACCTTCCTCCCTGGCGTCATTGGTGCATACTAGGAGCATGGCTGGCAGGGGAATTGAGTAGGTTTCTTCTCCACCACTCTAGTATCATTACTTATGTTTTGGTATTTATCCACCGGCACCTGTTTAGCCGGTTATTTTGAATATTTTGTCTTCTTGCATAATTATAATTAAATCAGACTACAGCTGACTATAGTTATGTACTATTGACTCTCGGTACTAGCTTATCATTTTGTATAGCTAGGCTCATAATTTTGATGAAGCATTGTGAATGCCTTACTACTTTGTCTTATATGATCATCATTATTTGTTGTTTCTTGCTTTGACTGATTGAGACATAGATGCTCTGTGAGACCATAGGAGACTTGATTGTAGCATGCACCTCCTAGTCTCTTGACATCCACGATCATCGTATGACATTTTTATACCTCATATGGAGTAGTTGGCCTAGTCACTCTCCGTATTTCGGTACTAGGGCGTGACACAGTGAATCCATACAATACCAATCTGTGTGTCCATCGTGTCGGAATCAAGATAGAATACTAATATAAACATGCATCATAGGACATATCAAGAAATAAAAACTATCAGAGAATGTACTTGCATGTCGTCCTGAGCAATGAATGAGGATCGATGCCCAAAGTAGTGTCACACAAACCTATATATGAGATTACATAGTTATTTGGTGTTCTAAAGTAAACATTGCATTCAAATGCGTTAACTACATGCTTCTAGGCCTTTTCTAGGTCAAACTAGATCGACTTGGTCAATACCTTGGTAGGCTAGGTCAAACTTGTCAATTTAGGTCAAACTTTGTTTAGTTAGTCCATTTAGTCACTTCTAGGGTACCATGGTATACTCTTCTTAGTTATCCTAGATAAACCCATTATCTATTCACATACATACCCAAATATCTTATTAAGGTACTAGAACTTCACGTAGATACATGAGTTTGAGATTGATCAATGGAATGAACCAAAGATATTAGGGACTGGATATATATCTATACCAAGAGATCCTATCATGAAGATAAGGACTGACAACAGTAATTAGGGAGTAACTTAATGCTAACTGATACCATTTGGATCAAGGGACTGATGTATTAATAGGGGTACAGCCTATAGTGACTGATGCAGGCCACAGTTGACACAATGCCACTGCCCAAGCCTATTCAAGCCCCTTTACTACTCAATCATTGACATAATGGAGAGTCCCAACTGTATATTACAAAAGGGGCTGAACTAAAAGAGGAATGGACAAAGATGTCTAACAACTGAGACTGAGATTAGATAAATATGTGACTGAAACATATTCTCACAACTGATACATGTTCTAATTGATATATATTCGAACTGATACACTCCTATACCTTACATATGACACGCACACACAACAGTTAAACCTCTCCTAGGAGAACACACATACATTCCCATCCCTCCAAGCCTTGAAAAGGCCATTAGCCACACTCTTGCTAACCTATGAACTGCCCCTCCTCCTGTGTAGGCCAACTGTTGCCAAGGGATCCAGTCCCACTGCAGTGGACAGCCCCCTGCCTAAACTTCTATATTCACTCACATATATATGTATCCCATTTGATACACAACATCCCATACTTAAACTGATACTTAGGAACTAACCCCCATTTCTATCAACAGATGCAATATAAGATAATAAAGGACTGATATCTAGTCTCATTAAGGACTGATATCAAGTTCAACATGGCTGAACTTAAATGAAGTAGGACTGAATCATATAATAATAGGAATTGGGCAATGTATACTGTGAATAGGGACTAAAACAAGAGTATTGACTGATACTCTTGGTAGTCCAAGGTTCAAGGGTGCTGAATTCTAATAGATGTGGGTTAACCACCAATTAACGGGTACAAGGAGATGTGGCTCATATAAGGTATCCAAAGTGAACTAAAGAATGAATGACCTAAAAGTAATGCAAGGACTGCCCAACACCTGAGGAATGATCACTCAAGTAAATCCAACTGATACCACAACATAAAGGTGGATTGGTACATGTTTAAGGTAGAGAGGGACTGAACAGTATGTTCAAGGGTTGCCTACTACAGAACAGTGGACTGATCGAGACAATATCATAGGATTGAACCCAAAAGAGAATATGGACTGAAATATAATTGGATATGGGTTAATATATATGCACTCATAATAAATTGATGACTGAACACTAATTCAAGGACTGAATAAGTGCTTAAGACCGAGCATTAGATATAGACTGAACATTCAAATGGGTTTATCATGAATGGAGGACTGAACATTCAAATGGGTTTATCATGAATGAAGGACTGAACATATAGGATATAAGGCAAGGACTAAAGAGGTAGGACTGACCAATACTGGGATTGCTCAAGAGAATAATATGGATGAAGGAAATAGGAATGATACATGGAGTATGAATCAAATAAAGGGGACTGAACTTAGACTTCAAAGACTGAGCAATAGCAACTAATACCCATACTGCAAGAGCCTACAACTGATTCATACGAAATAGGACTGAATTAACTGGACTAAGATACATGGACTAAACAATTAATGTCTAAGACTGAAACAATATTGTCCTCATAAGGACTGGACATGTAATGCATTAGGACAGAGCATTAAGTGCTAAGGGACTGAGTAGTAGAGGTAAAATAAGGGACTTGACCCAATACTATGGAATGGACTGAACAATTAGAGTTTGAGACTGATACATAGGAGTATCAGTTGAATGATTCAGAAAATATTGGGACTGAACACTAATAAGAAATATGGACAGAACAGTGTATGCATGGTGGACTGACCACTAAGGTAAAACCAACTGATTCAAAACATAAGGGTGGACTACAACATTAAGGAAGACTGGACTGCTATCATCTACTCAAGGACTGAATCATCCAGGCAAGGGTTGATCCTATATGATTTGCACTAAATTATATACAAACAGGGACTGCCTTTTGTAATGTCTGAACATAAAAATAGAGTGGGGACTGAACACTAGGATGCAGGACAGAACATGAATATACTGTGGACTGAACCTAATCAAGGCTGACTAAAGGAAATGAGACTGGTAATGAAGCCACTATGGACTGAAACCAAAATCCCAACAGGGACTGGAACATATTGGGCATATACATTCTATTACATGGACAAACCACCTACACTTAGTTCCCATTTTCAAGCCACATATTTCCTAAGTGCATAAAACCATATATTACCCTCAAATATTACCAATAAATATACTAATTGATAAGTTACATGAATATACATTAGTAACAAGTGTCAAAACGGAAATTAGAGCATTTGGTGCTCTTTGGGTCATTTTGTCAAACACTTGGCGTGCTCTCCTCGGATTTCTCTAAGGATGACATTAAAACTCTATAGGTCTTCTACCAAAATGATGGCTAGAGCCTTGCTCTTCTCCCTATGGGTACCATAGTCTATGTGTGTGTTCCTACAAGTGTCGTGCATGAGAATAGAGTCTTACACTAAGGGAAATGGCAGATTTTACCTATTGGGAGATGGATTCACAATGTAATGCACCAAGTGGACACAAGTAAATAGACACCTCCTTCTAGCAAGCTCTACCCCAAGCTTCCTTCCCCAAGTGCTCTCCTAGCAATGTCAAGCCTCAAGCCTCCTAGGAATGAAAGAGAATGGGTTTGGAATAGTGTGCTAGAGTTTTCTCTTCTAGGTTGGAATGAAATAAATGAGCTAATTCACTACAACAAATATGGCCTACAATATCATGCGCAGAACGCTATCTTCTATAGCGTATTTCGTCCGCTATAATTGCCCCCGCTATAGTAACTGAACGCTTGTGAATGCTATAACATTATAGCGTTCTTGAATGCTGTAGATGGAGTATAGCGTTCGTGAATGTTGTGCATGGTTTATAGCGTTTGTAAATGTTATGAATGCTTTATAGCGTTCTTGAATGCTGTAGATAGATTATAGTGTCCGTGAATGTTGTGGATTGTTTATAGCGTTTGTGAATGCTGTAGATCCTTTATAGCGTTCGTCAATGATGTAGATAGATTATAGCGTTCATGAATGTTGCGGATGGTTTATAACATTCAAGAATTGTTGATGAATGATAGCATATTATGAATGCTGTAAATCTGCTACATAATTTTATATCTGAATAACCTGCTATAAATCTGCTACATAATTTTATATCTGAATAACCTGTTCTGTATCACATACAATTAACCATAGAAATTTATGCTGAATTGCAATTTTGATTTCAACAATTTCAATCGCAACTTCCATTTCGATCAATCAAGATGTAGAAAAGGTTTGCCAAAATATGAACATTTTTCATTAAAACATTCAAGATGTACAAAAAGTAGTTGTCATTAAAACATTCAAGATGTACAAAAAGTTGTTGTACGCCCAGTAGTCTAAAATAATAAAAAATATGTGTAGGCCAAAATGCAGCTCGGTCGCCTCTTTCCTTCTAGATATCCACAACCATCAAAAATTTACCCGCCAACCAACACAAAATTGAAAAGAAAACACATTATTATATTAAAAAAATAAGTCGACACAGGATCATGTATTCTGATAAGCTGATTAAATAGCCACTAAATACAATCTCAACTATTAATACCTGGCACTCTCTCGTATACTCTTCCAACATAAAAGAGAATATTAAGTGCAAGTACCAGAACCATAATAAGAGATCAGTCATAAGAAGCAACAAATCCATATAGGTTGCAATAATGAGTTACTTGCTCAAAAGATGTACAGTAACATGGTCACTCTACAAGTCATGGATACCGGCCTCTGTTTATATTTCCGTAAGCTTTACTCCCCTGGTATTTACAATTCAAAAATAGTCATGTAATGGCAAACTTACATTCTTTAACTCCATTTTCAAATAAAATTGCCAAACTGGAAGAACCGGCCTCTGTTGAATGTCTCAGAAACAAATTTGTTACCATCTAAACTGCAAGAGTTATCTACAACAAATAGTTAGTCAAATATTGATTTAACTTAGAAGCTTTTATTAAATTGAATTGCATCACTGTGATAAAAACATAGTTACTCGTTTAACTTTTAATGTCCTGATCCAAATTTTATTGAACATCTTAGCTTTGTGGGAAATCAAGTATTAAGCAGCAGCTCTCTCTCTCTCTCTGTGACAGGTATATCTACTGTTGCTATGTGACTATTAGGTTGGGTTTGAAAAAAGCAAGTAAACTGGTACATCTACTTGCATTTATCATTAAGGCTAAGGGATTGGAAAACAAGTAAACTAGTTGAACATATGGCTCCTCATTCTCTTTGGTATCAGTTGGCATGTTGAATCAATTTATGCATTTTCTTGGAAAAAGTGGAAAAATTCATACCATGATGAAGGCAAGTATTAATACCTCCATATAAATGCTCGAGTTTGAGTCTTAATGATATATGTTAGGCATAATATTCTTTTCAACCAACTCTGTAATAGGAAACTAAAATTTTATTTTGAACAAGGCATCTATCTAAAAGTAAATTTTGAAACATTACCTGTTTCGTTGTCAAAATATTTACACCATTAATATCTTGATGAATAACACCTTGCTCATGAAGATAGACCAAACCTTCCAAACCCTGGAGGAAAATTTAAAATAAACTTGAAATTAAATAACTAAAATAGCTACCAGTTAATAAATATTAACCATTGAGTACAAGAGTCCCCTAAGAAGATCATGCCAAATTCGAACTAATTATAAGAGGTTTCTTGAATTTCATAATTGAAACATAACTAATATGGATCTGGTTTCGGTTTAGATTTGAGGTTATTTTCTAAAAACGTTCAGCTTCACACTGTGTACAAAAATTCCAACTAGACTTATAGATTCCCTTGAAAGAGGAAAGAAAAGGCAACATTAGAACAAAATTGTCAAAGTAGACAAGAAATCTAGTGGTGTTCAATATTTGTACCTTCAAAGATGTATTGCTTTGAGGATAAATATTTGTAACGAGTTCAAGTACAAATGTTATTTATTGTCTAGATAACACGGAGTTGTAAGCTGCAAAATTGTACAAAAATAGTTCAGAATGTATGTGTACTTCTAGTTAGTTAGCATTAAATCAGTTACATGGAAAATATCTTTACCACCTACATTTTGCGAGGCCGCTCTCATTAACCTCATTTGCATGGGCTTCACACCTTCCTTTGGGATATATGTACTTAAGTGTGAAATTGAGTATGCTATTTGAATCTAAGGGCCAGCAAACAATATATCCAAAACAAGAAGACCACTGCAAGCATACTCCATACAGGGATCAAGCCACTTTGCGATGAAAGTTTTAGACATTATACACATAGATTTCATACATCCGAGAAAGCCATGAGCGCAACGAATTGGACTTATGAGTTGAGTTGAGATGGCCTATCATTCAAAAAGAACTTACTCAATATTCCAGTTTCAATAGCTTTTGTTAAGAAACAAGAACAAGTGTAGTTATATTATAGGTTTCTCATATATAAACCTTGAAATGTTCACAACCTATTTGAAAACTATCCACATAAATAACCGGGTCACACAACACCATCCAAAAAGAACTTAACATTTCAGTTTCAATAATTTCTGTTAAGAAACAAGAACAAGTTTCAATAGCTTGAGTTGGTGGGTAAGAGGATGAACTTGCGAAGAATCCATTAATAAGGTTAAGAAAGGAAGAATGATTGTTCACTTTAAAATAAGACGAGTGTTTTTAAGCTTAAAGGACATACCAGAAGATTCTGCAACTTCACTTCTACGACAGACTTCAAGAACAACATGAATGTAAGCTAGGCCTCAAAATATCTGCATAAAGCTTTCAGTTAATTAAAAGTACTAAACAACACATACATGAATACAAGACCAAACAAAGAAAAGTAGATCAAACGTGATACATACAAAGCTTCATATAGATAAGTGGTATCCTCTGGTTTACATTGTTGTCATGCTTCAGGTATATATTCCATGACCAATTTCAAAGCTTCACATAGATAAGTGGCATCCTCTAGTTACATTGTTGTCATGCTTCAGGTACATGTGGAAGAGTCTCACATGCTTCACAGGCAGCAAGCAGAGTGCAGTCTTTTGAAGAAGAATAAGATGCAAGAGAAGGGTTCCAATCTTGACGTTACAAAAAGAAAAATATTATACTGCTAAATATTTCATAGGAAACAATAAAGTAAGAAATAAATTTGGTCATACCAACCTCAATAAAAGCATTAACAACTATCCCTGCAGCTGAGCCGTCAAAAACATATATTGATAGTGTCTTCAGCCATGAATCCAAGTTGTCGATAGGTAATGGCATATATTGTGTATAACTTTGAACACAGTTTATGAATTTATATAAACACAACAATATTGGATTAAGTACAGTAATATCGAGCACAACTGAAATCAAGCACAATTGTAAAGGAACATGACTCTTTCTGGCCTATCAAGTTTGCAACAATTGGTACAAAGCTTCTTCAGTTACTCCACAGAAGGGTCAACATTAAGTTTATAACGAGCCCATTGTTATACATTATGTCTTACAATTTTGACTGGGAAAATATATTCCATGTGTCAAAATCATGCACAAAAAAATTGTAACACTTGCATGAGGTTGCCATCGTTCATTGCTCATTCTCCAATTACGCATTAGTATAATCCTATTCACTATCAAAATATGCAATATGGTAAAGCTGATAATGAACATGTGGGTGCCACTAGCTTAGAGGGGATAGAAACTGATAAATATTATATTTATAAGAGATACAAATTATTGTTGGAAATTATTCCAAAAAATCTGCAAACAAAATAAAATAAAGTAAATATTACCGGCCTCCGGGAAAGTCGCGCACGAAGCACTGCCCTAAGAGTTGATTCGGGTCTATGTGCAGACTTGTTTCGAATGCTCCTAGTGGTAAAACTCTCGCTCTACCGGTATCTCCTCGTCGCACACAACTCGGAAAGAGCGACCCCGAACTTAGCTTTTTTGCCCAGAGCACAAATCGAAGAACAAAGCTTTGAATTGAACAAAAGAGAGAATGAGAGGGAGAGAGTGGAGTGAAGATTGTGAAAAGGACTCTCTCTTATATAGCATTAAGCATATGCTAAAGATAGTATATGCTTAAAATAGCCTATACTAAAATTAGCCAAAAGAGGCTAAGTCTCCAACTTAAAAAATGACACATGTTTGAAGACTTGGCATGTTGAAGACTTGGCTTTGAGGACTTGGCTTTTGCATGTAATATGCAACAATCCCACCCCAAAAGTCAAGTTCCGAAAAACATAGAGATGACAAGGGAATAAGAATTGATAGAGGATTTCTGGGCAAATATATATTATGCATAGATGAGATAGACTACAGCCTTGAATCTTACTTAGTTACTATTGTCGTTGTCTGAAGAAGTGCTTGATGGACTATGCCTTGAATCAGACTTCTTGAACCAGATTCAGAAAATAGCACACATAATACGCTAGAGGTTCTTTGGGTCTATCGGGTGGCGCTTTGATTGGCCATGCGCACTTTTACAAATTCATGAGAGTTGTCTAGGATCGCACTGTCCTATAGTCGCGGCCTTCACGACCTCTCATATAGGTAAGTCCTCAAGGGTTGGTGATAGGTATCAATCCTGCATATCATGCTTGGACTTATTAAGAGTTTAAACTCACCCTAACCATATCACACCGGAACACTGTCACCATAGGGATAGGGTATCAATGTACATATGTACAGCCTCCTGGGCTTTTATTTTAAAGAGAATTTAATCTCAAGGTCAGTGTTCCATATTAGTCACCTAGTCCAGTTTGTTCCTACCCATTAAACCGGCTTCTTGGGATCTCCAGTCAGACTCGGTTGGGTTGCCACTGCTGGTGACTAAATTATGGAATTAACCCCATCCCCCTCGATGATTCTAGGATCAATATCCTAGACAGACCCTTCGTCAAGTGGTCTGCAAGGTTCTTTTCTGACTTTATATAGTCAAGAACCACATATTTGCCCAATAGGCTCTTTATAGACTTGAAGCGCAGCTGTAGGTGCCTGTTCATCTTAGCATTCACAGAATCATGCTTTAGTAGTTCAATAACAGATTTATTATCACAATTGATAGAAATTGCATGAACAGGAATATGATAAACAGGTATATGCATAATTAGATTTCTAAGCCATTCAGCTTCTGTACAAGTAGTATCAAGAGCTATCATTTCAGAGCCCATTGTACTCCTAGCTATGATAGTTTGTTTGTATGAACTCCAGGAGATTGCTGCTCCTCCTAGAGTAAAAACATATCCACTAGTGGATTTTACATCATGTGAATCAGTTATCCAGTTTGCATCTGAATAACCTTCTATAATATCAGGGTGTCTAGAATAATGAAGTTTATAATCTAGAGTACCTCTAAGATATCTAAATACTCTATCCAATGCAGTCCAATGAGACTGATTTGGATTTCCGATTTGGCTGGACCTTTCCCCCTATAAGAAGTCTTGATTGGTTCCTTCTTCCTTTGGAAACAGATGATGGCCGTGTGGTTTGTTCTACCACACATAAAACAAAATCTTCCTTGATCCTGAGTCTGACCAAAGTTTCTAGGTTTTTGGAGTTGCTGGTGTTGACGATTCTGGTGGTTCTGGTGATGAGGCTGAACAATATTCTTCTTCTTGAAGATATTATTCTTGGGTTTGTGAGGATTATTAGGCTTAGGTTTGCTTTGGGATGACTCTACTAGGTTTACCTTAGCCTTAGTCTCAGTCTTGGAGTTAGACCTTAGCCTAAGTTGTTCTTCAACTCTAATTTGCTTCAGTACTTGGGCAAAAGTAAGGTCACCTTGGGTACGATGGAGGTCCTTTTTTACATCAGACCAAGAAGGAGGGAGCTTATCTACTAGGCAAGCTATCTTATGTTCAGCTGAAAAGGTTGTACCTTTAGCTTGAATGTGCCTCACAAATTTTTGGAATTCATGGATTTGTTCATTCATAGGTTTGTCATCTACCATGAAATACTTATTAAATGCTGAAGAAGTGAATCTTTCAATTCCAGCATCATCACAACCATATTCATCTTCTAAAGCATTCCAAAGTTCTTTGGCGCTTTTATATTCAAAGAATATATCATAAAGTGAATCAGATAAAGCGCTTAGAATTCGATGGAAGCAGTGAAAGTCTATTTTCTTAGGGGCTTTAGGTTTGGAGGAACTGGAGGGTTTGGACATTCCTATGTCAGACTCAGTGTCGTCAGAATCATTTATGATTGGTGTGGAACCATCAATGGCTGAAATTAGTCCTAAAGTGGTGAGCCAGAAATTCATTTGACTCTGCCATCTCTTGAAGTGGGTGCCATCAAACTTCGCTGGCTTAGCAGTCGAAGTCTCGTCTTTTGTAGACATGATTTCTAAGGTCTGAAAAATAAAATAAATATTTACTCAATAAGATGGATTAAGCTAAAACTTAACAATTTAAATGATTTTTGGTAATAGACCTTTAAAATGTTAGTTTTTTAAATTTTGATAAGGTTGGGTTAGCTGTAGGGGCCGGATCCCAGCAAGCGGAGGTTCACTAGGAACTCTTAAGAATCGGTCGCTTAGACGATTTACGTCTTTTTGACAGAAGGGCCCTTTCGGCTTGTTCCCAAACAAATCTCTACTTTAGAACTTTGAAATTAAAGGAATTCTACTAAATCAATTAATTGTTTTCTTTAGCCTAAATTTAAATATTGAGTAAAGAAAAACTAGAATTGATAAAATTACTAACAAAATAATGTTTGTCTCAGGTGTCACTTTATGAAAATGATAAATTGTTACTAATTTGACAAATATTCAAAAAATTAACAAATAAAGTAAATAATTCAACTCTTAGATTGTTGGAAATTATTCCAAAAAATCTGCAAACAAAATAAAATAAAGTAAATATTACCGGCCTCCGGGAAAGTCGCGCACGAAGAGCTGCCCTAAGAGTTGATTCGGGTCTATGTGTAGACTTGTTCCGAATGCTCTAGTGGTAAAACTCTCACTCTACCGGTATCTCCTCGTCGCACACAACTCGGAAAGAGCGACCCCGAACTTAGCTTTTCTGCCCAAAGCACAAACCGAAGAACAAAGCTTTGAATTGAACAAGAGAGAGAATGAGAGGGAGAGAGTGGAGTGAAGATTGTGAAAAGGACTCTCTCTTATATAGCATTAAGCATATGCTAAAGATAGTATATGCTTAAAATAGCCTATACTAAAATTAGCCAAAAGAGGCTAAGTCTCCAACTTAAAAAATGACACATGTTTGAAGACTTGGCATGTTGAAGACTTGGCTTTGAGGACTTGGCTTTTGCATGTAACATGCAACAATTATGTCTTCACAAGCTATGAAGACATATACTATAAGCATTAAGCACTAGACAAATCTGTGTTATGAAGACAAATACTACAACTTCAATATTAGACAAATCTACGATGCCACATGTGTAGATCATCATCCGGTAGAGATGATATCAGTAGACCTACGTACTAAAATTGTACCCATCGATGGCTGAGGCCAGAGTCAAGCAGAATGAGAAGGAGCTGGAAAGCATGGGCCAAAGTACTGGCAGCGTGCCGAGACTAACAAACGCCTATGGGTATAAATTTCCTATGAATTATTTTGACAAACACTTTTGATGAGGTCATAAGGAACTATACCTCTTTGCATACTCGTTAATGGTCTCCTCGACGGTGATGATAAAGCTTCTATGGTTGGTCTGCTTAGATTTGTCGGGAAGGTTAGGGGAGAAGGAGATGAGGTAGGGGTCGAACCAGAAGTAGTTGTTGACGTCGAAGAATACGATGCCCACATGGTTCTCCTAACTGGTCCTACACAACGACGGGGTCGCGGAGGCCTTGTTGTAGATGAGGCCCGGCCACCAGGGGTGGGACTTCACCTTTCCCTACACCATGTCATCGGCTTGAATCCATAAACGGAGGAAGAGGTTGATGGATTCATAACCCTAGATTCGGAGGAGGATGACAAATCATCAATGAAAATTATGGCAGCGGTCAAATAAGGAGGGACGATAGTGGTGCTCCCCCGACCAAATAAAGAGAGTGAGAGAGAGAGGGAGAGAGAGAGAGAGAGAAGGAATAATAGTGAGGAGAGAGATGAGTGGGGGTTATGGGAGTGTTGATCGAAAATCGGGCGGGGGTTGGCGGGGGAATGGAAAACTTTGGGTGGGAAATGAAACCTTTCTTTGGGGGAAATGGAGGGAAATGAAACCCTTTTGTTCCCTGATCACAGAGGGTGAAAACTTAGTACTGTTTCTACTCATTTGTAACAGTTAATATGTTACTAAAATAAAAACCTACGCTGTTTTTCCTAGGATTCGAACATGAGATCTGCTTTAAGATGAATGTTATAGATTCTACAGCATTCAGAAAATGATATAGATAGATATTTTTATAGCACTGCAGAAAGAACGCTATTGTTGATAACATTCTATAGCATAAACACTTGAACCCTATAGAAAAACTGCTATTGTAGACCCTATTTGTTGTAGTGTAAGGCTTGTCATGAAGGGTTTTATATAGATTTCATTAGGTTAGGGTTTGGTTGTAGGGATAATTAATATGACTTTAAGGCCCTTCCTTCTTGTCATGACTAGAATCTTTATTAATGTGCAACTAATGTAATAACTAACTAACTAACTAACTACGAACTTGTCTAACAATGGATAATCTAATAAATCAAGCCTATGGCTTAAGTCAAATTAAATGGGGTCCACCATGTCTAATGAATAGGCTAGTCTACTAATAAATACAACCACTATATTAAAAATAAAAAATATACACAATTTAATAATGATAAAAATACCCTTGTTATAGAAAAGTGGTTGACACAAATAAATTGAGATGTCTATCTTTCCAAAATAAATGCAATCAAACTTCTTTTGTACAAATTGACAAATAATATAAATCAACGTTGTTTGCTATTAAAATTCTTTTATTGCAAATTTCAATACAAACATAACATTATTACAATATAGGACTTAGATGTAGCCCTAGGAGTACACTTTTGTTTATCTGGGTCCCTTGTGCCGATGGAGTGAGTGGTAATGCGTTGACTCCGTTGACGATCTAACGACGGTTATCGGTTCTCTGAAGGTCTGGATTGCTCTGGGTGATAGAGCTTGCTGAGAGAAGGGAGACGTTGAGTGTCTGTATCTGCCTCTCTGGTGGTGTGTTTGTTCGTTTTTTTCGTTCCTGTGTGTGTGTAAGAAGGAAATGATCCCTCTTATTTATAGTCTGTAGGTTGGCTGCTCATGCACGCATATGTAGGATGTGCCTGGACGCGGGGATGCCACATGGTTGTTGCTGATGGAGGCGCATGGACGATGTGCCCTGATTGAGGGGTTGAATTCTTCATACTACTGTTGTGGGCCGGCACGTAGCAGAGGAGAAGATCTTTCTGTTGCTAAGATCTTGGGTAAGTTTAGTCAAAGGACACGTGTCATCGACCCATAGCTCAGAGATCTCGGATTTGGTGGGGAATAATCTGGTAGGATGCGCCTAGGTTTGGGCGCATGAGGAGGCTTTGGCTCGTAACCTTTAAGAGTCACGAACCATTCGGGGCGCATGGCTTTTGAGGCACATGTGAGGCTTTAGTAGTGACTTAACTCCTGTCTTTCGGGATCAGAGAGAAGTCTGGGGCACATGGCTTTTGAGGCGCATGCAGAGCTTTAATGGTGACTTTCCTTCTGTCTTTGGGGATCAGAGAAAAGTCTGAGGCGTATGGCTTTTGAGGCGCATGCAGATGATTGGGTGGCCACGTGGCAATAGCCGTCGGAGGAAAGTAATGATGATGCTGATGTTGGCGACGCTTCATCTTCTGAACTGTTCAGACTTTGGGAGTCATTCTGCCAACTTTGTCAGTTCAGCACTTAATGTTTTTGACATTCGATGGACAGCTGAGAGGGCGTATCGATCGGCATTCTACTAGGATTTTGGGGATGCATGGGGGCGCATCCCCTGTGATGTGCTTGGTGCTGAAGGGCGCGTCTGTATGATGCGCTTGATATTGAAGGGTGCGTCTGTGTGATGCGCGGTCTGGCCGGCGCATGACACGTTTTTAATGGTGCGACTGTTACGTTCTTCGAGTGCTTTAAATAGCCGTTTTGACTTGGCTAATTTTGAAGCGTCCGGTTCATCCATTTAATGTAAATTTATTGCACGGAATTTGGAAAGCCATCCACTTGGCGCATGGGTTTGATTTGCCCGGCCTATAAATAGTGGCATGGAGAGAGTTTGCTTCTCATTCTCTCATGTTCTTCCGACATGAACTTGTTTACTCGGATGCATTCTGTTGATGAGATGCTCCCGAGGGTGAAGATGCGACGCAATGTCTTCATTGATGCACTTGAAGGTGATTGTTACATCCAAAAGTCGGAGTCGAGGGCTTCCGAGGCAGGCGGAAGGTGCCTGTTGAATCCAAAGATAGGGATGCACGAGCCTCGTCTCCGTCATGTGGGAAGAGCCGCAGATCGGAATTGTGGTGTCCCGATCATCTTCCTTGGGGTTTGGGAGAGCTCCTCCTCCCGCTAGAGTGGGTGTTGCCCATTCTGGTTGGGTCAAAAGCTGCTCCTTTAGCCGCAGGTTGATTTGTGGTGCTCTTCTCTTCCTTGGTTTGGGGAGCACTTCCTCCAGCTAGAGGGTTGATTGCCACCCTCGTTCTGCTCAATAAATGCTTCATTAGTCGAAGCATTTAGCGGCGGTGAGCCTGGCTGGAAGAGCGGCACATAACTGGGCTGCTGAAGGGATGCACATAACTGAGGATGCACATAATTGAGCTGCTGAAAGGATGCGCCCCGCCGAGGGCGCATGGTGGGATGCGTCTGACTGAGGGCGCATGGTGATTGCTGCGCCTATTTGAGGGCGCATGGTGGCTGCTGGCTGTAGACTTAGGATCTTTTCTTTTGTAGAAATTCTTCTTTGTACAATCTTTCCTAGACATGTAATAGACTTTTATATGTAATAAAAAGTCTTCTTTCAATGTCCATATTTGTTGTTTTTGCTGTGTGAAGTACTTTGTCCGAGCTCTAGCGCATGTAGTGTCTGGTGCATAGGTTTTCTGGTTCTGAAATTCCATGCTTCTACAAGACCCCCTTCAAAGTTTTCGAAACTTTTGGACAAGTTTTGGAATACTTTGAATAAGAAGCATGACGGTTGGGGCGCATGACTGTCGGGGCGCATAGATACTCTGCGCATCAGTGACGGGGCGCATGCTTCGCTCAGTTAATGCAAATGATAATGCCTCGATAACCAAGAAAGATTAATGATGATCTTTTTGGTTTTATTTGTGGTTGTCTCTTTACAGAACCCGAGGCGACGGCTGAGGTCACACTTCATCGGTTCACGCGTGCGACCAAGCCTATAAATAGGTGTGAGATGGAGAGAGAGAGTTCTTCTTCTCTTTGCTTTTGCCTTTTAGAGTTCTTCTTAACAAAAACCCTAACTTTCTTCTCCCAAGCGATGGCTCCCAAGACTTCTCGCAGCGGTGCTGGCAAGGGAAAGGAGCCGGCGGAGTTTGCCGAAGAGGATGCTCCTGTCACCATTGTGACTCCGGCCGACGTTCGACCCGCAGTGACAGGTGGGTGTCGTCTCTTCCACTTCAGACGAGCTTTGGATCATACGGCTGAGTTGGTGTGCCCTAACTCTCTGCTGCCGACGCGCATGGACTTCTGTCTTGATGATGCGCCGAGATTTTATCCCGTCGACATGCATAGGTTTAGGCCTTTATTATGCACCGAGATTTAACTGATGACGCATGGGTTTACACCCTGATAATGCGCTGAAGCCTCTGTTGACGTGCATGGGTTTACGCCCTGATGATGCGCCGAAGCCTCTGCTGACGCGCATGGGTTCATACCCCGATGATACGCCGAAGCCTCTCTGCTGAAGCGCATGGGTTCATACCCTGATGATGCACCGAAGCTTTTGCTGACGTATGTGGGTTTACACCCTGATGATGCGCCAGGTTGCTTGACACACTTTGTCTTCTTTGCCTGACTTTTGTTTTTGTTGTGTCAGTGTTGATGACAATTCATTTGCTGAATGAAGTCCTTCTGGATGCTTTTCTTTGTCAAATGGGAGTTGATTTTGACGAGGAGGTTATTAACCCTGCGAAGGATGCTATCCTACAAAATCAACCTCCTGAAAGAATACTGCAGGTCCAGAATCAGTTGCCGATTTTCCTTCAGAGTATGATGGAGAGCGAAAAACTGAAATCAGCCGAATCCGAGGATGTGACCTTCTTAAAACCTGTCTTTTTGTTCGGTGACCGCCTGATCTCCACTGAGGCGAAGATACTGAAGGTCAAAGAAGACTGGTTCTTCTCTACAAAAGGCATGGTGCTATACACGCGACAACTTGACCGCCAGTTGCCACTGACCGCCTTCTACCATTTAGCTTCCAAGAGAAGGATGTCCTAGGAGCTTACTCTTTCTCAAGGAGGGGCCTTGGGAGGTACTCTTTCAATTGATGCTACCTCGAATCAGAGGGATACCTTGGCCGCTTCGCGAGCCGGTCCCTCGTTTAGTTGCCGAACTTTGCGTCCTGGGAGCCTCTACAGTGGAGTCCCTAGTGACACTTTTGCCTTCAGTGCCTCAACCTTTGCAAATCGGATGCTGACATCGAGGGTCATGTATTTGAAAGGCGGCTTTAGGGTTGAAGGTTGGTGTCACCACATGCCGATGTGGGACGAGTTGACCATTTGGGTGCTTTCGAAGTTCAAGGCTGAGCTTAAGGAGATTGGGCTGACGGCCGCTATCCGTGCCACGCAGGCTGGCGTGGACCTCAATAAGCCTATGTTCCTTGCACTCTTGGAATTGTTCAATGCCCAGACTGGCACCTTCTTTACTCCGGTGGGGGAGTTGGGGTTAGCTCTCCATGAGATATACGAAGTGTCCAAGCTTCCTTGGGGCTCGAAACCGTACGGGGAATATTTTTCATCGAACGAAGAGATCCTTGTTCTGGAAGATAAGGACCCGTAGATGATGGCTGTCTTCAAAGAGGTGGCGAGCCATCATTATCTGATGTAACGGAAGGACAAAGGCAGGACTCAGCCTCATGTGACTACTTGGAGGGATTACGTCTTCAAGCAGGATCTGGCAGATTCCACGAAGATCTGATTTATGACTCCGCAAGGGCTGAAACCCACGGAAGTAACTTCCGAAATGAGCCGGCTAGATGAGAGGGCCCTCCGTTCAAATGAGAGTGGCGAGAATGCATATAGCTGCTTCTTGCACTGTGCGCACCGGATGTCATCTAAGGCGGTGTTAACGGCATACTTGATGATATGACTCCGAGATTGTGTGTTTGCGGGCGGATCTGGTGCTGTGGAGAGGGTACACCGGAACCTCATTTTGCCCGCCGTGAAGTTGGTCATTGGTCGTCCTCTAGCTCTCCCTCCCGCGATGGTGTGTAACCTGTTGCGGGATTTGAGAACCTTTGCTGATGATGTGATCCATGGAAGAGGTAGAAACAACAATTTTCCCTGGGCCGAACTACCATTCCATTATCTTATGGGATGGTTGATTCTGCATCATCCGAACGTGATAAGTCCAGGTGCGGAGGAGGATCACGTTGAAGGTGATGCCTTTATCCGCCGCTTCTACAAGAGGAAGTGGTTACACACTGGCATCCCCGTTTGCAAGAGAGTTTTGTCCTACCTTCAAGGGTGGGAGATTGTCAAGGTCGGCCCCATCTTTAAAGGTTTCGAGGCTGATCAAGATTTAGACGACTCAGGTGAAGATGCGATTACTCTGCCGAAATGGGGTTTTCGTTGGTTACAAAGTATTCGGCCTTCTCACTTGGTCTACCGTAACCAAAATAGGTATTATCTGGAGCCATATCTGCCCAGCCGGTTCGTTCGCTAGTTTGGCTATACCCAGCTAATGTTACGGAATCCCAGTAACAGTCTGGGGTTTATCGGGAGTTTGCTGGATGGAGCTCGGGGCTGGCAATATTACAATGCCGGGTGCACTGGTGTTCATTTCACTATGCCAATTCGTAACCCTCGGCCACAGATCTTGTATTCGGCCATTAAACTGTATTGCACAATGAATACTGCGTCTCCAGGTTATGATAGGAAGACTAGTTTCATCATTGGGACTCAGCTGGAGGCCACGGCGAATATGTTGATAGCGGCTTGGTCATATCGTCCACCAGAATTGGCGGGATATCGAGCTGCTGCTGCAGCATCAGTGAGAGAACCCTCTGTTGGGAAGAGACGGGCCGACGCAGAAGCCGGTTCGTCTGTACCAAAACGGTCGAGAAAAACCAAGACTCCAAAGGCTACGGGATCTATAACGCTAGTGGAATCAATTCCTGCTGAGGTAAAAGAGTCCTCCATAATTTTGGCTCATCTTGTCATTTTGGTGACTTGTGCTTTTCTTCTTGTAGAGATTACCGAAGAAGAAGACCCGTGTTTTGAAACCGGGTGTCAGTAAACCGAAGGAGGTGGCAAGCTCTTCTGACGAGCGTATTCCTCCGATGGTAATGTCTCCAATGGAGGAGAATCCTGAAGATGTTCCTGCAGAGGTTCCAATATCTCCAGACTTTGTCGGAAGAGACGCGAAGGCTGCAGCAACTTCCGGGATGGTGCCAGCTGCCGTGGAGGCGTTGGACATTGAGGGTCCAGCGGACACGGGGCTTCGTGATGATGAAGTGGAGTGGAGTTTGTCGTCTTCGGATGACGTCGCTCTAGAGTTGTAAGAGTCTGTTGCGGGGACAACAGATATGGTTGGAGCAAAAGAGAGGTTTGATTCCCCTCCTTGTCATGATGAGGGAAGGTCGGCTGCATCATTGTCGAGCCCTACCCCAGACTCAGCAGCGGAAGCTGAGGTGGCTACCGATCAGGAGGTAGCGACAGATCCTGTCCCTGTAGAGGGATTTGATGATGAGACTCGTCTGGCGGTCCTAACTTCAGGGGCGAGTCAGGAGACAAGTGTTGATCTTTCCGTTCTGCCAGGGGAGGTACTAGCTGCTGATAGCACGTTGGGGGCTGATGAGGTGGCCACTGACGTTGGGGGTTCTTCCGAGTTTGGGAAGGGTAAGGGTTTGATGGAACCCTCTGTTACATCTTCCACTTGGGGTATTATCTCGACGCCTGTCTCGACTTCTTCTGTTCCTTTGGCTCCTCGGGCTAGTAGTCAAGCCCTTGTTGATGAAGAGCCTGTTGATACCGAGGGCCCAGCCTCGCAGATTGAGGTAGGCGAGCCTTCTTGCGGTCCACCTGCTAAAGCAGCTCCTCCGACTATTGCTATGACACCGCAGGTGCTGGCGGATGCAGATGAATACGTGAAATTCATCATCGAGGCAGTGTATAAAATGCTGCAGAGGGGTGTATCGGCCGTGATAGACGCCAATAGGAGTTTTACGATGACAAGAACTCTGGCAATGCCTCATATCAACCTGATCCGTCTTCATCAGGGCCATGATCATATGGCCGACATTCTAGAAGCCTCCGTGGTTGAGTTGGACCAGCGGCTTTTTGAACTGCAGCGTATCCAGCGAAATGACCTCTCCGTCCTGATAGATGCGGAGAAGGAGAAGCTGATCGCCGAGACTGAGTCTTCTTACCAGGTTATGGTGTGTGTCTGGGATCACGAAGTGGCTGAGACTGAAGCTGCAGTAGAGCGGTTGTCTCAGTCTACGCGGGAGACGGTGGAGGCGCGAGCTGTGTTGGACCCTAGTATCGCGGAGATTGATACCCAGATCCGTCGCCTTGAGGACCAACGGGCCCGAATTCTATTAGACGCCGAACGTGTCCAGGCTGAACACGTAGTATTCAAGAAGGAGGAGGCAGCTTTCACCCATCGGGCTCTTACTTTGGCTCAGCAGCGATAGCAGCTGGATGAGAAGCATAAAAATGATACTTCTCCTGAGGCTATTGAAGCGATGCGTCAAGAGGCTGAACGTCGAGTCTTGGCGACTGTGAAGACTCGGGCGGCAGACTTGAGGTATCGAATTGAAGAGCTTTCAGCCAACCCTGGGGATGTTTAGGGCTTGTAGTCTCTTCTTTCTGTGTATTTGCAACTCTTGCTGGGGATAGTGTAATCCTTTACTCTCTTTTTTAGAAATAAAAAAATACATAATTTTCTGTGATGTGTTCATTTTTTGCTGTCATGAACTTGATGATTTGTGTGGACCTATTATCTTTTGCGTACCTTGGTTTTTAGGTACAGATAATAAGTTTGAAAGAACCAATATGTTTGCTCAGAGGTAATGTGGACGTGGCAAATATGGGATTCAAAATGATAGAATCTTCCCACTTAGAGGTGCTATGGACGTGGTAGGAATGATTCTAGAGGATACGCGAAACTACTCAGAGGTAATATGGACGTGGAAGTTCTGCGATTAATGTACGACAACGCAGGGGTTATCTGTACGGAATGTTTACTCAGAGGTAATGTGGACGTGGTAAACATGATGGGTAGCATAGTCTTATGGGATGTAAGATTCTGCTTTGTATGGTGTAGGAGGACAACTCAGAGGTGATGTGGACGTAGTTGTCCTTCAACTGGAGGATGCTGCGGAACAGCTGGGTTCCGGAAGCGTATGATTTTGTGGAAGGGAATTGTCTGTGAGCCCTGATGATTGGGTCCACAGATCCCCTGGTGGAAGCACATATCTGAAAGATATCAAGAGTAGTACTTCTTCAGGAACTTGCCGTTGATGGGCATCATGAACAAGTCCCTATTGGGTTTGGCGAGGCGGTAAGCACCGTTTGAGTATACCGTCTCTATGATGAAAGGTCCTTCCCACTTGGGCTCGAACTTTTCTGGTGTCTTGTGAGTCAACACCAACGGCCTCCTGACTGCCAGAACCAGGTCGTCTACTTGAAAAGTCCTCTTCCGGACCTTCTTGTTGTAAGCCTATGATATGCGGGCTTGGTAAAGTTCGATGCGTTGTTGAGCTAGGAGACGCTTTTCGTCAAGTGCCTTCAGTTCTCGCAGACGACGACGTAGATTGTCCTCTTCTGTGAGTTGGTTTGTGATCGCTACATGGAGAGAGGGTATCTGGATCTCGAGAGGCAGTACCGCTTCACTCCCGTAGACCAAGGAGAATGGTGTGTTGTCTGTCGGTGTCCGTACCGTCGTACGGTAGGCCCAAAGGCATTCGCCGAGCTTTTCGTCCTAGTCGCGTTTGTTGGATGACACGACCTTTTTGATTAGCCTAACGATAGTCTTCTTGAACGCCTTGGCCAACCTGTTTGCTGCCGGATTGTAGGCGGTTGATGCCATATTTTGAATGCGATTCTTGTCACAGAATCTGTTGAAAATATGGCTGATGAAATGAGGACCATTATCATGAATGATCCTCCGGGGTACTCCGAAACGGTAGATGACGTGGTATTTGATGAAGCTAATCACCCTGGAGCTTTTCACTTCTGCCAGTGGAACTGCTTCTGCCCATTTGGAGAAGTAGTCAGTGATGGCTAGGATGAAGCGGTGTCCTCTCGATGAAGGAGGGGTAATTGGTCCCACAATGTCCATGCCCTAAGCTTTGAAGGGCCAGGAGGCGATTGTAGGATGTAGTGGTTCTGACGGTGTATGAATGAAGTCTGCGTGAAGCTGGCACGCATGGCACTTCTTAGCATATTCAATAGCGTCAGCGACCATGGTTGGCCAGTAGTAGCCCATGCGTCGTAGTCTGTCCTGTAACTTAGGGCCAGGTTGATGGGCCCCGCAGGTTCCATCGTGAGCTTCTCGAAGGGCTTCGGCTGCTTCTTCGTTGGACAAATATCGAAGGAGAAGTCCATCGTAGGAGCGTTGGTACAGCATTTTAGTAGCCATATCGTAGTAGAATCGAAGAGAGCATCTCCTGACTGAGACGGCTTCTTTCGGGTCCTCTGGAAGAATTCCGTAGATAGCAAAGTCGATGAACGGGAATCTTCAGTCTCGGACATTAACACCGGTACTGGTTGACATGGCATGGGCCACTCGTGAACACAGGTTGTTTTTAGGACAGACCAAGTCTCGACCCACCACTGTGACGTAGTGTTGAGTCCCGAGGGGTACTGCTAATGAGGCTGCGAGGCCAGCCAGAGCATCAGCCTCCAGATTTTGTAGACGAGGTACGTGTTCGATAAAGAACTCAGTAAAGGTTGAAATGATGTTCAATACAACTTCATGGTAAGGGATCAGATCTTCATGGCGAACTTCGTATTGCCCTCTGATCTGGTTTACGACGAGTTTTGAGTCACCGTAGGCTTTCAGATGATTCACCCCCAGCTGTTGTGCTAGTTGGAGTCCCATAATGAGCGCGTTGTACTCAGCAACATTGTTGGAGCACGGCTTTGAAAGGGAGTAAGCACGCTGGATGACCAGCTGATCGGGGGAGACTAATACCACCCCCACTCCAGCGATGATTTGGCCTTTGGGGCCTATTCTTGAAGCGCCATCGAAAAACATCTGCCAGACGGAGCCTTCTTCGGTGACGTTTGATTCTTGAACCTCATCCGGGATGTCTTCATAGAGTCTTGAGGACTCTGGGATGGGGTGTACAGCTAAAAAGTCAGCTAGAGCTTGACCCTTAACAGCTTTTTGTGAAACAAACACCATGTTGTATGGCGTTAGCAAGATCGCCCATGTGGCAAGCCGGGAGTTTAATGATCCTGGCTTCGTCATGAGGACTCTGAGAGGATTGACTCGGAAAATGACATAAATTGTCTTGCCCGAGACATAATGACGAGTCTTTTGGATGGCAAATACCAGAGCCAAGCACTCCTTTTCAATGGGGTTGTACCGGTGTTCGGCCCCGATCAGAGTTCGACTGAGGTAGTAGATTGCTTGCTCATAGCCTGTGTCGCTATTCTGAGCTAGCAGAGCACCGAGGGAATGATCCATGGCACGGACGTAGAGGATAAATGGTTTGCCGACGACGGGTGCCACCAGGACTGGCAGGCTTATCAGATAAGCCTTGATGTCGTCGAAAGCCTTTTGGCACTCCTCTGTCCAGACGTAAGAGACTCCCTTCTTCATGAGCTGAGTGAAGGGTTGACATTTGCCAGAAAGGTTTGCTATGAACCTCCGGATGTATGCCAGAAGCCCCTGTAGGCCTCGAAGTTCTCGAAGGTTCTTCGGAGGGTCCATATCGAGGATGGCTTTGGTCTTCTCGGGTTCGACATGAATGCCTTTCGCCGTGATGATGAAACCTAAGAACTTTCCGCTAGAGACCCCTAGAAAGGATTTAGCGGGGTTCATCATAAGTTGATGCGCCCGCATGAGATCGAAGACTGCCTTGAGGTCTTGCAGGTGATCTCCTTTGAGACGGCTTTTGACTACGATGTCGTCAACATAGCATTCGACGGTCTTACGAAGATGCTGCCGGAAAATGGTGCTCATAGCTCGTTGGTATGTTGCACCAGCGTTCTTCAAGCCGAAGGGCATCACTGTGTAGCAGAAAACGCCCTTTGGAGTCCTGAATGACGTATGTTTTGCGTTATCGGGGAACATCTTGATCTGGTTGTAGCCCGAATATCCGTCCATGAAAGACATGCGCTCGAAGCCACATGTGTTGTCGATCATCACGTCGGTCATTGGAAGCAGGAATTCGTCCTTCGGGCAAGCAGAGTTGAGGTCCCTGAAGTCGATACAAACTCGTATCTTTCCATTCTTCTTGGTGACAGAGATGACGTTGGCTACCCAATCTGGGTGTTGTTCTTCACGGATGAAGCCGCTGGTCAAGAGCTTGTCCACCTCCTGATCAATGGCGTTCATGATGTCCGGACGGAAGCGTCGCTGTTGTTGTTTGTAGGCTTGGCATCAGGTAAGATGTTCAGCCTATGCATCACGATCTAGGGGTCAAGTCCCGGCATATCTTCGTAACTGCAGGCGAAGACGTCGATATACTCTTTAGCCAACTGGATTAAAGATTCTTGGTCTTCTCCTTTTAGGTTTTTGCTGACGAAGATGGGTTTGGAAGAAGATCCATCCCCAAGGTTGATCTGCTCGACCTCGTCCTCGGTGGGAGGTTCACGTAGTTCAAAATGAGACTCCCACTGTTCTCCCAGGCGTTGAGCCCAAGGTTCTTTTTCAAAGAATTCTGGCGTTAGGCCTTCATCTTCTTGAGGTTGTGCTGATGTCATGTTGGCTGACAGCACTTTCTTGAAGACTGATCCGATGCTGGTATCGGAATCCCAAGTCGATGCTTCGGAAGAGTGAGAATACTTTACTTTTTCTGCGTCTGAACTCTTTGGAGTTGACGGTGGCGTGACATAGCCTACCCCCCGTCGAGTTTTATTGTAGTAGTCCTGTGGCTTTCCTTTGGGTGTCGGAAGCCGGAGGGGGAGACGTCGACCCTTGCCGTAGTTCAGGCCTTTGTTATTTTTTAGGTTGTAACCCATCTTTTGGATAAGGTACTTTGCCTTGTCCGTGTACCGATAGACTTGCATTCTGCCGGTATCTGGTTCTGGCTCGAGTGGCGGGAGGTCTTGATGATGCTCAACTTTGCCGAAGATGATGGGTTCTTCGTCTCGATTCCGTGGCGGGACTATGTAACAGACCCCTTGGGACGGGACTACTCGATTTACATGATGGACGATCGTTATTTGTGTTTGCAATGACCGTAGAGCGTTATCTAATGTATATATGGCATTCCAATGTGGAAGACTAGAATAATTAAAAGACACTCTATTATTGATGAAATACGAGATTTTATCCCACGGGATTACATTGTCCAGAGAGGGGGCATCTATATCAGCAGAGATATATTCCCCTAGCTCTTCATCTGTGAGTACTGGAGTAGGATTGGGAGAGTCCACCACAGCGTTGGTCTTGGAGTCCGAGAGGACTATGCGGGCCTTTTCTGGCAGCTTGGATGGCGGCGGCTTTCCTTTAAGACGCACCTTCAGAGGTTCCTCCACTGTGCCTCCGGTGATTGGCGCCTTCCCCTGTAGTTTTGCCACAAGGGGAGCCGATGTTTGAGGCGGCTTTCCCTTGAGCCGTATCTTCAGGGGAGCTTCAGGAGCAGCTGGTGCATTCCCGGGCAGCTTAATGCTTATGGGAGGCAACTTCTGAGGCAGTTTGCCTTTGAGTCGAATCTTCAAAGGAGCGTCGGGAGTGACCTCAGGCTCCATGTCTGGCTCTGTTGTCGTTTCTGCTTCGTCATCAGCATCATTGGCTTCCTCCTCGTCAGGTGACTTGTACAAGTCAGAATCCGTGAAGTAGGCTTCAATCCCTTTGCAAGGGTCGATGTTCGCGAACTCCGTCCGGATGACGTTGTTGGTGGACACGTACTTCATACATTGATGGAGCGTGGATGGCACCACCATGTACTCATGCAGCCATGGGCGACCCAACAGCAGGTTGTAGTTGACTTCGGCGTCCACGACATAACAAGTGACCTCGGTTCTGAGGTTACCAATATGGCACTTTAGTCGTATTTTGCCTAGCGGCTCGCTTTTGCTAACGTTGAAGCCACTGATAGTTGTATTAGAAGGCGCCAACCGGTACATTGGGATCCCCAGTGTTGAGAGCAGCGTCTTCGGGATAATGCTAAGGGAAGACCCCGGATCGATCTGAATCCGCTTCACCTTGACTGAACCAATATACCCTGTATAATACAGCGGCCTGTTGTGTCGGTTGTGCTTGAGCAGCATGTCCTGTTGGGTGAAGGTTATATTGGGGATAACCTCATCCGTACAGTGGCAGTGCGTGCATACAGTCGGGAGATCTTCAGGCTGCTTGACCTGACTGAGAAAGGATTCAGCATCCTTCAGAGCTTCATAGAGAGCTTCTTGAGAGTCTTTGGAAAGACGAAGGAGCTCAAACAGAGATAGGCGGGCGGGAGTACTGGCCAGTTGTGCCAGTATGTCGAAGTTGTGGGGCTTGGCTAATTTAACGACCCGCTCCGCCCTAGCGGAACGCCGATCCAAACGGCAAGTGCAACGACTCAAACGAGCCGTCGACCCGAAGAGTTGGCATCGACCGGATGAAGAATCGATGCAAGACTTACATTGGCCCGTCAAGATGAATCCAGACTTAGACTTTCAAAGGCGCGCTCGGAGTATCGCTCGGCCGATGCGAACATCGCTAAGGTGGGTGGCTCCGATGAACCCGTCTGTGCTTAGCCTAGACACATAACAATGCGGACACTATCACGAGAATCGCTAGGCGATAACCCGTGCATGCTAATAAATGACTCAACGCACCAAGCTAAGGGAATAGTCCCATCTTACATGCTTGTTTAGAACATGGAAAAGAACTCGGCAAATATAGAAACTCTCGCACCGCGCTCTACGCTCGTGCTACGGCACAAGCTTACGTTCAAGTCCCGTACGCGTTCAACAATGAAACAATGAATGGATTACAATAATGAAATGGAAAGACTATCAACATAGTCATTCCGAGTATAGTATAGCAACATTGAAAGGCTATGGGACCGATGGGTCGCCAAGGCGACTCCCGTACTGGGAGTTGCGTAATGCGTGAATGAATGAATAAACGAATGAATGAACGAATGAATAAATACGTGAAACATGAATGAATGAACGAACAAGTGAAAGAAAGAAATGAAAGAATGAATACAAGATAAGACATGAAAGACGTTAGCGATAGGTATGACGGGCACGTGCAACGGGGCTCGCTACCCGCGCTGCACGGATGCCAACCTGGTCGATAATGCATTATGGCTCAAGACAGCCGATATGTTAAATGACAAGTAAAATACGAAATGGTCGTGGACAAACGGCACGGGCGATGGGGGGAATACCGTGGCCGTCTTGAGGAAGGATTCTGCGGCACGGACGATAGGGGGGAATACCGTGGCCGGCCTAGGCGGAATCAGACATGGGACATACGGGCTGCTTTGAGTGGGGGCTCGGCCACGCAAAGAGGCGTAAGGCCAGGCATTTTAAGAAACTATCAAGGTGTACCAGCCATCACGCTTCGATAGGTGAGAATGCCCACGTGATATGTCCAAAATGGCTTGTAAAGCCAGCGACCCATGCATGTAGATTAAGTGGACTATGCTGGTGGTAATCCACGTGTAAGTTCTTGCATTGAAACAAGTGGTCTAAGTTAACTAAATGAAGTGTCTCCTGAACATGCTCGAATTATAACACTCCTGAACATGCCCGAAATGTAACACTCCTGAACATGCTTGCAAAGTAACATCCTGAACATGAACATGCTCAAAATGTAACATGCCTGAACATGCTTGAAATATAATACCCTGAACATGCTGGAAATGTGCCTCCTGAACATGCTCGAAACGTAACACTCTGAACATGCCTACGACGTGCTAGAACCCGAGACATGGACACGCCCGTAACATTGAATGTTTACATGAATCACGTTAAGTTACTTCATGTTAAATTGTTGACTAACTTGGTTTACTTTGGACAGGGAAGGCCGGACGGTAAGTATGGGTAAGTCGTGCATGCATTTTCCATGCGATACTTGAAATCAGCAACACGAGATAGGTCATGATATGTGCCATGAAATTGACCCTAAGGCAAGATTAGAAAGACAATGAATGATAGTCGGTGCACAAAAGTAAATGCAACGTGTTTGGTAATGATAACATTGTGGGCGAGCTAGCCTCCCCACCAGTGCATAACAATGTACTGATAACCCCACAGTCTGCTTGCAGGAAGCAGGAGACGTCGGCGGGTGTGGAGCTTTCCTCGTACGTGCTAAGGCGCGGAGCTATCTCTTGAGCCTTAGAGCGTTGCAAGGAGCTGGAGCACCATATACAGGACATAATGTATTGGAACATCGCCATCTATCATTCCATCTTGTAAGCCACTTGGCACGCCTTTTATGTTTCAGAGAGAGAGCTTGAGCGATTTGTAATATCGGCCTAGCGCCGCTTGTAACCTTCGTGAATATCAATAAAGAGATCGAATTTGCTTCTACTTGTGTTTATTTACTTTCCACTGCAATGGGGACACTCTGTACGACTCTGTGGCCTAGCTCAAATCGGCCGTTTCTGGACTTGGCCTTGCACGGGCGCAACCTAGGCCCGTGCGGCATCATGCCTTAGCGAGGACGATCGCTCCTACGGGAGCGGGGCGTGACATATTGGTATCAGAGCACGGCTTTACGTCCTTAGACTTCATTTCGATTCTCTCAGTTTTGAAAGCTCGGTTGGAAACAAAAGATGGGTAAGCTCTCTCTCATTGTACCTTGGGATGTTCCATACAAAAAGTCTAATATTTTTAAAAGCTCGTACAAGTACTCGGTTGAACGGGATCGATAGGCGAAGGCCTTTGTGCCAAACTACGACAGACTTGAGTCGAAGAAAAACTAAAATGCTAGAAGTTAGCAAACGCAAGGCGTGCTTGAATAACTTTCCGCTAACAATGTCGAACGATGTTAAACTTGACTCGATAGAGAACATATGCTAAGTTAACATGTCGCGTGCATGCCTGACTAGTCTTGCGTCGACCTAACAAGTGAGCATACAAACTTGAATATAGTCTATACGGGATGGTTATGCGGCACAACTTAGTCCGCGTATCGCGCACCCCGACTTCTGGTGCAATCGAGTTGCGAGCGATATCAAGTATCGCTCGGTCGGAAATAGAGATACACTTAGAGTGTATATCGATAGGAATGCTATCGAGTTAATGCTTAGGCGTAGCCGGAAAGATTGGCTTGGATTTTGAGGATTAGTACGAATGACTTAGTACGTCGAGGCGACGTGAGCGATTACGCTAGAGATTTGTCGAACGAATCTGAAGGATGTTTTAGCGCATGACGCGAACGTGATTGAGGACTAGATTGTATGACTTGAATCCGAGTGGTGTATGTGATAGGTTCGGAGAAGAATAAGAATGAGTATCGATGACTATGTCGAGTGGTTCGAACCTTGAGTGGTGTATGGACGTTATAGAAACTGTTCGAGCGAGACTAAAGGATTTACGGATCGTACGAGTATGTCGGCAAGCGATACGATCGCACAAAGCCTTAGAACGTGTCACGCATGGTTGGATGTGACTTCAAAAGTCCCGAACGAGATGTCGCTGGACAACTTGTCAATGGGCAACGCAAGTTAGAAAATGGTTTGGGAACGATGAAAGAAAATGAATGGTCTAGATCAAGGAAACTTAGAGGATCGCGCGTACGATTTTGGATTGATTCAAATGAATTATGACTTGAGTTTGAACAACGATCTTGAAACTAGCTTGAGGAATAGCAATTGAACTTGATCTTGAATATTAAATGAAATTGTGGAATATCCAACTCGGACAAACAGCATCAATGCACGACTCAAAATTGGTTGCAAAGGAAGATTGTCAGGTTACGCATATCGTCGATGGTATTGAGGCGTATCAAAGATCGATATGCGATAACTCGGGGGTACTCTGACTCGGCAAATGACGATCGTGCAAATGTCATTGTTCCGTTGGAAGCTATACTTGGGATATTGAAACGTGTCGAGGAAAATATAGACGTGGCTCGTAGATTTTCTAGTTGAACGAAATGACGAATGGACTATCGATCTTGGCTCGAATGAAAATAAAAATACTTGGATTTACTTCGACGATAACCCCAACGTTGACATGCTTGTCTTATGTGAGCGCAACTCCAGCCTCGTACATGCGTCGCGCCGAATAGGGCGATCACTCCGCGTGAGCACTTGTATGGTGATTCATACAGCGGGGGTGATTGACCTAGCTTGGCGTGACAATTTGCGTGCTTAGACTTGTGGTTTGACGCGAAGGTGACTCGAGAATGGATTTGTGTGCTTGAAGAATCAAATTTGAGGATTGAGTAGGTCCAATCCGCGTATCGAAAATGAGTTAGTCTAAACTCAAACAAGAGTTACGCTCCGATGAGAATAATTATTCCGCGGGTGCATTGCATGGTGATTCATGAACCATCGTGGATAATCGGACTCGCGTGAGATTGGGGCGCAACGTATTGTTGAGCTAGATGACCTCGTGATCGAATACATGAATTGGTTAGAATTGGTGATTTGAATGGATTCGAATACGCGCAACGAATGCGTTGATACGAATAGGTGATCGTGCTCGATGTTTAGAAATCTGAGTGACGCGAGCTTGGGTAGAAAATCCCGTACTATCGACTTTGGTTTGACCCTAGGATTGGGGTCAGTGTTGGCATTATTGTTGGGGAACTATGATTCCAATCCTGACATTGACTTAGCCTCGAAAAGATGGCCTAGCGGGTAGGCAGGATGCCCTGTTTCATGAGTTATCAATCGAAGGATTGATCTTGAGGATTGGCATGGATGGATAGTGTGAATCACAAATATAGGAATACCCCTCACGAGATTCGGCTGACATGCTATATTCAGGGACGCTTGAGTATGTGCACGATGCGACTCGAGTGAGAATAACAAATTTCTAGATCATACGGCTTGGCTGAATGCATGTATTTTGGGGACGCTTGGAATGCGTGCACGATCCAGCCAAGTGATACATTGAGTTCAAGCAAGACTTGAGGAATGGGAGAGTGTCGAAGATCTTGAAATTGCGTTAAGTAAAGGATCGATACTAGTACGAGCGTGGCTCGGAATCAAAGAAACGTGTAAGCAGAGTGTGCGTAAACGACAACGAGATTGGCCCTAAACAAGTGAATGATATGGAATCGATATTGTACAAATAAAAGTTGGTATAACGAATTGGACCATTGATAGGAAGATATACTCGAGGATAGTGTAGGCCTCAAAAATGAAAGTCACGCTGAGTTGATCAAGACAGAGTCAAAAGTCACGCTCAGTTGATCCAGACAATATAAACAAATCACGCTGGGGAGACAGCTCATCATTTGTCAGAGAGTAATTATGACTGACAGTACAACAGTCGAAGAATGTCTCTTCGTATGCCACGTATGCACAGACTTCGAGAGATCATCGCCGTCTATTGCGTAATTTTCGAAATCTTCTTCAACAAGACTCAGCCTTCGTCGAGTTGGCGTACCAAAAGGGTTTCTTGTCATTTAATGCGACTGACAAAGCAATCATTGTTAGAGATTTTGTGTCAGTCGAGACACGCCGAATCAAGACAGCTGGCAGTTCTATCTCAAGTCTGCGTGTATTTGTGATCTTCATCTCAAGTTTGCGTGGATTCTGAAATTTTCTTCCTCAAGTTTGCGTGGATTTTTGAGTTCTTTGTCTCGAAGTCTGCGTGGATCCTGAAGCTTCCTGCCCCAAGTTTGCGTGGATTTTGAAGCTTTCTACACCGAGTTCGCGTGGATTTCGTCTTCAACAAGTCTGCGTGGATTTTATCAAATTGGAGTACGTGGCAGCCATGCCACTGATCTCTCGTCTGCGTGTCCTGTAACTTGCACACAACTCATGCATGATTGCCATGTGTCCAACAGTTACAAGCCACGTCCAGTAACTGCTCACAGCCTTGCGTATGTTAAATCCTGCGTGATTTTCAACTAAGCACAGGCTGTGAAGACAGTTATCTTTTCAGTTATTATTTTTGACTCTATAAATAGAGTTCTTTTTCTCATTCATTGTACAGATACGTTGATATCTACTGTCAAAATTTTGAGAGCTTTTCTTCTTCGCATAGTCCAAGGGATAAATCGATCGTCTTCTAGATCGGATTCCTACAGTTGTAATTTTCCCAGAAACACAACAAATAAAGAGAATTTCTTTATGGAAAATAAATTGGCGACTCTGCTGGGGAAAACCATCTCCTCTTCTGAGATGGCAACAACTCAATGCGACACTTCGTCAATCGGCTCGACGAAGAAGGTGATGACGATCAAATTCGATCAACTCGCCTATGAAGAAATGCAGCGGGCTAAGGGTGGCAAGCCCACTCCAGCCTCCATCATCACTGCCAAGTCGAAGGGACACTCTGTCTATGTCCCTAAGAATCAGTTGGCAGTCAATGGTGAAGTCTCTGCCACAGTGTCTGCTCCTAACACTGGCAAGAGCTCTACTGCAAGCACGCACACTCTTGTGCGCTCGAAGATGACAGCAATCAAAGATTACACTAACAGTACTGGCTCCTTAGCCAAATCTGTTCCAGTATGTATCTCCAAAGTTTAAAGTCACGCTGACAGTACTGGCTCCTTAGCCAAATCTGTTCCAGCGTGCAAATTCAACCCTAAAAGTCACGCTGACAGTACTGGCTCCTTAGCCAAATCTGTTCCAGCGTTCAAATTCAACTCTAAAAGTCACGCTGATAGTACTGGCTCCTTAGCCAAATCTATTCTAGTGTGCAATCCCACATTCAACAGTCACGCTGACAGTACTGGCTCCTTAGCCAAATCTATTCCAGCGTGTAATTCTAAAATCAAAAGTCACGCTAACAGTACTGGTTCCTTAGCCAAATCTGTTTCAGCGTGTATTTCATCAGAGAAGAATAACTCCTTAGTTATCTCTTCTTCTTTACCGAGTTCTACTAGAACTGGGGGTGGTCTTCCACACAAAGTCCCTTCGAAAAGGAATAACTCTTTAGTTGTTTCTTCTGCTCCTGTAGTTTTTACTTCAGGAACAGCTTTGACTGATACTTTTGTTAGTCAAAGGAAAGGAGATGGTCTTTTGACTACTCTTCCTTCTGGACATTCTATGTCTCAAAATTTGAATGAGTCTAAGAAGAAATATTCCTTAATATCTTCTCCCATGACTTCTTCAAATTGGGCACAGAATCTGTCCATTAAAGAGGGTCTGTTACCAACTCCTAATCAAAGGAGTGGTTCAACTCTTCCTTCTCTGCAAATATCCAGATCAATGGAAGGAAAACTCCATGTTTCCAAAACCAATGTGTTACCTTCTACTGATTTAAGAACAAAACTCAGCACTTCTAGTGTTAAGAAACCATACCAATTGGATATGAAGATAAAAGATCCAGATGCAGAGTATGCAAGAAATTATGTGGCTCACATTAATCACTCTTTATATAATCAAGAGCCATTAAGACCCAAGAACAGGAAGTATACTCCTCAATCTTCACAAACAGATTTACGGGAATATCTTCAACAGAAGAGAAGGAGTAATTCTATGTCAAAGGAACATGCTGAATGTGACTTCTATCCAAGAGTCATAATTCAGTGCAAATGTCAATCAACGGTTCAAGACCATGATGATCATGAATGTGACTTCCAGCCAAGAATTACAATGCAATGCAGATGTCAAACTAAACGATAGTCTGTCTTCAATAGGATTCAGTATGAACCTATGCCTGATGAAGATGAGCCTTTGTTTGCCTCTGTCAACATGACTTCTCGGGACACCGGGGGTAGGGTTGATAGTCCAGATGGAGTATATAGAAACACCAGAGCAAGAGTCCTGGCTTCTAGTTAAAGAAATTTGATCCCTAAAGATGATTCTGAATTCCTTGGAGAATTTAACTTCCCACCTCTTCCTACTGGGGGTAATTCTCCTATAGTTGACTTTGATGCACGAAGCAATGATTCAGAGCATACAACATCCACTAGTTCATCAATAATCCCTCATACAGTCACGACTTACATGGTTGATGGGAATACTGATGAACCTTCTTCTTTCTTGACTCCTCAAGATCAAAGAATTGCTTCTTTGGAACAGCAAATGAAGTCTATGACTGACACAATGAAGTCGATGTATGAACTCATGACAGCTCAGTTGCAAAATCGACAGACTGTATCAGATGCCATACCAGTTGATACTGATATAAGTCCAGTACAAGTTCCTCCAGCAGTACAATCCAATACTCCTGGACCAGCTCAACTAAATCCTAGTCTCTCTGGAGCTGGGGGTAGTGCTTACAATGCTGTTCCTCCTCCCAACTATTCTCTACAAGCCACAACTCCACAATCTTCGGGAGTTGTCTCTGAAGAATTGAAGAATCTCAAAACTCAATTCGAGGCATTCAAACAGAAGGATGGTTTACAAAGGTTGGGCATCAAGCAGCCTTATCCGATAGAATGGAAGCAAGTATCATATCCTCCTAAATACAAGCCTCCTACTATCTCATTCTATGATGGAACCACTTCTCCAAGTCAGTTTATTAATCACTTTGAAGTGATGACTGATCAACTGCAACCAAGTGATGCCCTCCTTACTCGGGTATTTATTGGATGTCTCAAGGGAACGGCTTATGAATGGTATATGAGTCTCCCAGATGGGAGCATTACCTCATTTGCTGGTTTCAAACAGATGTTTCTCGAAAGGTTCTATGAAGGGCTGAATGACATGACTATGTCTGCTCTTATTAGAATCAAGCAGAAAAATAATGAATCCACAGAGGAATACATTGAACGGTTTCGAAGAGAAGCTCTGAAGATGCCTCTTGGAACCCCTGATGCTGTCACCATTGACACGTGCAAATCAAACTTGTTGCCAATCATCAGTATGTGGACAGGGTCCACTCAATTTCAAGATTGGCCTTCCTTCATAGTCAGTGCCAAAGCTGCAGAAATCAGTGCTGAAACCTTCAAAGGTTTAGGAGTGCAGATGACTCCTAAAGAAACAGGACAAGGTGCTAACAATAAAAACAATGCTCGCAAGGAAAAAGAAACTCTTGAAGTTAATCTTCAGAGCAAAGATACATCAACTGTTCAAACTCCTGCCTTTACAACTCAACAATCAAGAACACCTCGCCCCAAAGAAGAATATTCTTTCGATGACGACGATGTCCTTGGTATCTTTGAATATCTGCTGAAAGGTAATAAGATATAATTACCTGAGATCAAGAAACCTGATGAAGCTGGTAAGACAGATCATCCTAAATACTGCCCATATCACAGAATGCTGGGTCATACAATTCGTACATGTTATGTACTGAAAGAAAAGATCCAAGAAATGATTAAATCTGGAGCTATCTCTCTTACTCCAAAAGAGAAGACTGTCACTTCTAATGTCGTCTCTATGCAATTCGGAGACTTCCCTCCTCAACTCCTTGAAGGTGGGATTGTTCCTATTCCCAAGGCGACTCTTGAAATAGTAAATATTCCTCCTCCACAGTCTGAAGGATTAGCACCAATCACTTTGGAGACTGGAGAAATCATGTGGATCCATCCTGATCTAGTGGCAGATTTTGAATCGCCTTCTCCTCAAAAGATTTTTTCTCGAAAGTCCAAGAAGGCTGGAAAGATCAAGTCATGTCATATGACTTCTCTTGGGTCTACCTCTGACACAGAGCCAAAAGACAAAGAAGAAGCACTTGTTAGTGCTACTCGAATGGGGAAACCTTACCTAAAGGATTATTCTAAAAGTCCTGAGGATCCTCTTGATATCCCTCCAGCTGATAAAAATGCTTCTAATGTTCTTCCTGAAGAAGAATTATCCACTAAACCTGTTCTTCCCAAACCTACAACTCTGGAGAAAGGCAAGCAACAAGCTCAGTTTGATAAACCAATCAAGAAGTCCTCTCCTCTTGGACTTCAGAAGCCTTATAATTTTGACATTTTGGCTCAACTTGCTAATACTCCAGCTAGAATGTCCCTCTTTGAACTTCTACGTCTTTCCAAAGAGACTCGGGAGACGTTAAGTGAAGCACTTCTACAAGCTGACTCTTGTCTTGCACAATTGAAGAAGCCAGATGCGGAACCTGCCACTTGCTTACATTGCAACAGTGTACTGGAGATTATCCCAAATATCACCTTTACACAAGATGACATGCTACTGGAGGATAATCGACATGACCGACCTCTCTACTACACTGGTTATATTGATACGATGAAGATAGATCGTATCCTCATTGACCCAGGGTCTGCTATAAGCATAATGCCAAAGAGTTTGTTGGATGAACTAAAAATCCCTCTTCACAAGCTCTCCAAGACGGTTACTACTATCTTGGGATTCAATCAAAGCCGAAGTGAGCCTTTGGAAAAGATTCATCTGAAGCTTCAGATAGGCGATTTCAGATCTAAAGTCACTTTCTATGTGATCGAGATCGCGGGATCCGATAATCTTCTTCTGGGGAGGCCCTTTCTTCATGAAAATAATGTGGTGCCTTCTACTCTTCATCAATGTTTTAAATACATTGATAGCAATGGAATAGTACAAAAAGAAGTTGCTGATATAAATCCCTTCCATGGGGTTGAAGCTTATTTCAACGATTCCCGAATGTACAAAGAAGAGTATACAAGGATCATACAAGCTATGGAGAAAGAAGATGCACAAAGTGAGACTTTAATAATCCCTGTTAAAGGTCGAATTACTCAGCAACAATCTCCTAAACCCTCTGGAGAAGATTCTTTCATCATTTCAGTGAGTGGACGGATCTCTCCGTTACCTCAGTCATCTACTCAAAATACACTGATCATTCCTGTCAGTGGGCATACTACAGTTCCTGTATCTTCACAAGATACTCTGCTAGTTCCAGTTGGAGGGCGGATTACTCTTCCTACTCAAACTTCAAAGGAGCTCACCTCTTCTGAGCCATTTGTTATCGATCTTAATCGAAACAACGCTTCTTCTCGTTCTTCTTCTCCCCCTTTAGTCATTGACTTGGCTAAAATCTCTAAGGCTCAGCCTTCTCCCAATGTAAATATTGCTGCTTTTATATTTAATGAAAAGTCTCCACCTTTGCAGTACGTTGATGTGTGTAATTATGTTCATAGTTATTTACATCTGTTAGATGACTTGAACATAATAACCATAGGAGTTGTACAGACTGTTCATACAGATGTATCTCTAGAACCTGTACAATCTTCATACTTTCTAGTTCCAAGCAGAAAGCCAGGAGACATTCCAATATTCTTCTACAAAGGGCCTCAAAATCCTTCTGATCTTGAAGATGATGACAAAAATGATGATACTGGAAGATTACAACTACGTCGTTATAGTCAGCAATCTAGAGACATCATCAAAAATATAGGCTATGACTTCAGGACTGGCCTCAATGATGGAAAAGGAAGAAAAATACCTGTCCGGATTCCTCCTCTGAAATATGGAAGGACGAAATACGGATTGGGTTATACTGCTCCTACTCCTTTCATCAATATTATCCATGAAGATCCCGAGTCTGACGAAGATAAGAGATCTGATTCTTCTAGTACCACTTCTTGGGATTTCGATACGAGTATCGGTGACTTCTACTACAACATTTTGTCTTCCAACATGGTTTCCATTGACCATTCTGAAGAAAGTGATGAAGACGAAGAAGAGTTTGAAATCTCACCTGAATCAGAACAGTGGGCCCAAAGATTAGATAATCAATGGGAGTTCCGTTTCGAGCAAAAAGAACCTCCGACTGAAGATAAACTTGTTCAAATAGATGTTGGTGAAGAGGGATCTCCCAAACCAATATTCATCAGTAAAAGTCTTTCAGAAACTGATAAGAAAGACATGATCAAACTCATTCGTGATTATATCGATGTCTTTGCTTGGAGTTATGAAGATATGCCAGGGCTTGATCCTCAAATTGCAACTCACAAGCTCAATATCTTGCCGAATGCTAAACCGGTCAAACAACAACAACGACGATTTCGTCCAGACATCATGGATGCAATTGAAGCTGAAGTCAATAAACTCATTACCTCTGGGTTTATTAGAGAGGAACAACATCCCGATTGGGTGGCTAATATTGTTCCTGTTCTTAAAAAGACTGGCAAGATCAGAGTATGCATAGACTTTCGCGATCTCAATGCGGCATGTCCTAAAGATGAATTCCCTCTACCAATCACTGATGTCATGGTTGATAATACCTGTGGATTTGAACGAATGTCATTCATGGACGGGTATTCTGGGTATAATCAAATAAAAATGTTTTCAGAAGATGAGAAGCACACTTCTTTCAGAACGTCGATTGGTACATATTGTTATACAGTTATGCCATTCGGTCTCAAGAATGCAGGAGCAACTTATTAACGAGCTATGAGCACTATATTCCGTGAATATTTGTGGAAAATAGTCGAATGCTATGTTGATGATATTGCAGTCAAAAGTCGACAAAAGGAGGATCATATCCAAGATTTGAAGACTATATTTGATCTAATGCGTAAGCATCAATTAAAGATGAACCCTACTAAGTCCTTCTTAGGCGTCTCTAGTGGTAAATTTCTCGGCTTCGTCATTACCTCTAAAGGTATACACGTGGATCCCGAGAAGATCAAAGCCATCCAAGAGATGCGTCCTCCACGCACCTTAAAAGAGCTACAAGGATTTCAAGAAAGAATCGCTTATATTAGAAGATTCATCTCTAATTTATCAGGACGCTGCAGACCATTCAACAAACTTATGAAGAAAGATGTCTCTTTTGTCTGGAATGATGAATGTCAGAAAGCATTCGATGATATAAAACAATATCTGATGAGCCCTCCAGTATTGGTACCTCCCGTCTCAGGAATACCGTTCCTCCTCTATACTCGAGCAATGAGTCATTCATTGGGTGCATTACTCGCTCAAAAGAATCAAAATGACCATGAACAAGCCATTTATTATCTCAGCCGTACTATGACCGGAGCTGAACCTCGATATTCACCGGTTGAAAAAGAATGTCTAGCCTCGATGTTTGCTGTCCAAAAGACACGTCATTATATCATTGGCCAGACTATTCATGTCATCTCCAGGATTAATCCTATACGGATCATGATGAAGAAACCCAGTGTTTTGAATTCTCGATTGGCTAACTGGGGAATCCTACTTGCTCTGTATGACATGCACTATATTCCTCAGAAATCAGTCAAAGGACAAGCTTTAGCTGATTTTCTGGCTGCTCACTCAATTCCAGAAAATTCAAAACTCTATGGTGAAATCCCAGATGAAGTCCTAGATTTAAATCAAATTGCTGAAGAAGATCCTACTTGGCGTCTATTCTTTGATGGAGCATCAAGAATTGGTCCTAATGGCGATATTGTCGCTGGAGTTAGAATTGTTCTTGTATCGCCAGAAGGTCTTGCTATCCAAAGAGCTTATTCTCTCGATCAGCCGTGTTCAAACAATGTAGCTGAGTACAACGCATTACTTATTGGTCTTCAACTCGCTAAATATCTGAATATTCAACATTTGGAGGCGTATGGAGACTCTAAACTCATTGTCAATCAGATCAGGGGTACTTATGAAGTTCGCCATCAAGATCTGGTTTCTTATCATAAAACAACTATATCTATGGCTTCTTCGTTTGAAGAATTCTTCATTGAATATGTTAGGCGAGCATGTAACACAGAAGCTGATGCCCTTGCTAATCTTGCAGCGGTGCTGGCTATTCCAATCAGACGGCAACAAATGATTGTTGTTCGTAATCGAGAATTATTTCATCTTAAAAATAACTTGACTCTAGGACTTCCAGTTGACATTGAAGAATCAACATCTCATGACGTCAACACAACAAAAGGATTTGGACTCAGTCGTAAATCGATGTCATCTTCATCCGATTCCAGCATGGAATTCATCTTCAGTAACTCGACTGAGAATCAGAATACAGATAAAGATTGGAGACTTCCTTTCTTAGATCTCGTATTATATGATATTCTTCCGGATGATCCGAGTGAGGCAGCATCTATCAGACGACGATCACTCAGATTCTACTACAATCATACAACAAAGACCTTATATCGTCGAGCTTATGATGGTTTACTCCTTCGATGCGTTGCCGGTGACGAACCTCAATAAATCATTCGTGAAGCACATGATGGAATTTGTGGAGCACATCAGCAAGGACCAAAACTTCAAGACCGTATCCGACGTATGGGTTATTATTGGCCCACCATGGTATCTGATGCCATCGAATATGCAAAGAAGTGTAAAGCTTGTCAAATCTATGCGGATTTTATTCATCAACCCTCGGAATTTCTACATCCGACGGCAGCATCGTGGCCCTTCGAAGCTTGGGGCATGGACATTGTCGGCCCGATCAATCTACCGTCATCTAAAGGTCATCGGTTCATTCTCGCAATAACCGATTACTTCTCCAAATGGGCTGAAGCCATTCCTTTATCTGAAGTTAAGACATCTAATGTCATCAGCTTTATTAAGCACCACGTCATCTACAGATTTGGTGTTCCTCGACGCATTATTCATGATAACGGACCACAGTTCGTCAGTCAGAAGTTTACTCGATTCTGTGACGATCACCGGATCAACAATGTGGCTTCTACAGCATATATTCCAGCAGCTAACGGATTAGCAGAAGCTTTCAACAAGACTATCATCAAACTCCTAAAGAAGTTTGTCTCCACTAACAAACGTAATTGGAGTGACAAGCTCGGGGAATGTTTGTGGGCTTATCGCACTACAGTTCGTAATGCTACCAAATGTACACCTTTCTCTCTAGTGTATGGTTGTGAAGCTGTTCTTCCATTAGAGATTCAAATTCCTTCTTTAAGGATAGCAATCGCTAATGAACTCACTGCTGAAAATAACGATCGTTTTCGACTTCAGGAATTAGAAGCTCTGGATGAAAAGCGATTATCTGCTCAACAGAATATTGAATTCTATCAAGCTAGAATTTCAAGAGCTTTTAATAAAAAAGTCAGAGTTCGATCATATCAAAAAGGAGAACTTGTTCTAACAGTCAGACGTCCTATGACTATGACTCATATGAGTAAGGGCAAATTTGACACAAAGTGGGAAGGTCCCTATATTGTGAGCAAAGTTTTCTCAAATGGAGCTTATCAACTCTCAGAATTGGATGGTCGAAAAGTTTTGATGCCTATTAATGGCAAATTCCTTAAAAAGTACTATGTATAAATGTAAATACTTGTAATCATCAGACAAATTCATGTTTAAAAAAATAAAACTTTTATTTTATTTTCATGAATGATGATACATGATATTAAGGAAGATCACTATCATCCTTCTCTACTTTTGGACGTGGGCCACTACCGTCCTTCTCAAAGACGTGATCAGCAAAAGAGTCGAAAATCTCCTTGTTAGAACCCACGAGGAATTTACAAGCGGTCATCCTTATGGCTTCCTCTTCTTCAGTCCTTCCTGGTTCGAGCAGAAAATCCAGAATGTCCCTTGGTGGCTTGGGTGCAGACGAACCTTCGCCTGCTTCCGTCTTCTTCGTTTTGACTGGACCAGCAGGGCGTTCTTCAGTGCCTTTCTGAACCTTTGAGGCTATCTCAGTCTTCTTGGATGCTTCTCCAGATGACATCTTTATGTTGAGGAGTAGAAGTATTCGTTCTCGCCAGATTTCTGCTATATTTATAGGCAGAAGTTCCTCATTCATTCGACGTTTCACATATTCATTAATACTTGACGGTTCTTCCGTTCATTTATTACATCCACTCGACAGTTCATCTGTTCATCATTCCTAACGGTTCATCCGTTCATAATCTTCTATCAATTTATTAAATGGGGATTCGTTATTTATCATGTTTTCATAACCTCTGAATCAATTCTGAATCTTCTTACTTATTTGTCATATTTTGACCTCTGCATAGAAATCAATCTATTTTCTTTTGAGTTCCTATATATTATCATGTCCATAATACCTCTGATAATATCATATACTCTAAAACAGAAAAGATAATTTTATTATCTATCATGTCCACAATTCATCCACAAATACAAATCATTGAGCATAGAAGAATTATCATTTCCATTCTCATTTCACCACAAAAAGTCTATTATATTTTCTTAGACTTTCTTACAAATCATAATGGAAATCTATTACAAATCTTGGATTTTCATTCTACACCACAACAATAACCTAATAGAGATCTATCTTCTTCTTTGGATCTTCTCCGTCGGACCTTCTCCGTCAGGTTCGTTGTTGGTGGCAATTCCTGACTGTCTGGGTCCCAGTCACGACCAGATCAGCAGGAATCAAACTCTGGTCTTCTCTCTCAGACGAGAGGAGAACCATAGAGTATGGCAGCCCGAAGTCGTGGTGCTGCCAATACAATTGGTGGATTAAGAGCGACCTTTCAGAGGAGACAGGAATGTATCCAAACCTTGGGATACAATTCCTAGTTCTCCAGTGAAAGGAACTCTACTACCCGATTTCTCGGGGTAGAGTTGACTCCACCATCCAACTCTCGTGTATAAAGGCTCTTTCTACCATCTAAGGAAGACCCTTCTATCCCACGAAGAGTTCTGAGTTGTCTGATTTACGCATCAAAAGCGTATGAGCTCCCTGATGTAGATGTCAGCAGGATATTCTCCACAGTATCCACATCCCCAATGCCAGTTCTGAAGAAAATTTTCAGCCAAGTTTCTGCAGAAAGATCAACAGAAATCATTCAGTATGCATTTATCAAACAGTGACAGGCGTGTATTATTCAAATCAGAAACAAGAAACAGAAAGCCTATCTTCAATAGCAAAAATAAGTGCACGTATTACACTGATTTACCTTCAAGTTTGGTGCTAAGGATTGACAAACTCATGTTTGATACAGTGCGCAGAAATCGAACATTAGAAGGCATTGCTTTCCTGTTTGAGAGTGAAATCTCCCAAAAATTTCGTTCTCAGAGAAGAAGAATAAGAATGAGAGATGAGTATCTTTGAAACTCAGCTGCCTATTTAAAGGACAAAGTACAAGTCTATTCTTGGAAAAGATCCGCGTAAATAGCGCTCGTAAACCATGGAATGAATGACACGTGTGCTTTGGAAGACAGCGCAACATTGGAAACAGTCAAAGAGTGCTAATTAACATTCTTCATTAATGCACGCTGTTCAACACAAAAGTTGTACTACATTCTTCAAGACAGGCACTGATGGCCTTACAAAAGACAAAACAAAAAGTGCAACAAAAGCATAAAAGTCACGCTCTATTTTCCAGAGCGGCTAAGCTTGGTGCCCAGTTCTTCTACGCTCTTGACCCCCATGCGGTGCAACAGAGCCTTAAACATTTAACGCTGCTCTATGAGGCTGCGCCCATCAGATGAGGACGAGCCATCCAAGCCAAAATAGCTCAAGAAATTCTTGGCTAGTTACAAGGGATCATCTTTGAGCTCGAAGACAAGGGGCTCTGGCTCTTCACCCCCAAAAGTGGGGTCACCATGGGAACAAAAGCCCAACTTGCGTGCTTCTTCCTCAGCTTTCTCCTTTGGTGTCATATTGACGTAAGATGAAGATTAAAAATGAATCTTCTCCCTGTTTATATAACAGAGTTCGCCGGCGGTTCATATTCCACCATAAATTAGATACAATCAGTCTCGGAGAACGAAGAGTCATTATGACATTTAATAAGTTCATTTGGATGTTTTCAAAGAACTTCGAAGTCTTTTCGACTTCCAAAAAATTTTGGAGTCATCTCAGCGTGACTAAATCCATTTTATCATCTCTATTTTCAAAGTATTTCGAAATAATTTATCATTTTTTCGAAAACTTTGAAGGGGGTTTTGTAGGCCTCAAAAATGAAAGTCACGCTGAGTTGATCAAGACAGAGTCAAAAGTCACACTCAGTTGATCCAGACAATATAAACAAATCACGCTGGGGAGACAGCTCATCATTTGTCAGAGAGTAATTATGACTGACAGCACAACAGTCGAAAAATATCTCTTCGTATGCCACGTATGCACAGACTTCGAGAGATCATCGCCGTCTATTGCGTGATTTTCGAAATCTTCTTCAGCAAGACTCAGCCTTCGTCGAGTTGGCGTACCAAAAGGGTTTCTTGTCATTTAATGCGACTGACAAAGCAATCATTGTCAGAGATTTTGTGTCAGTCGAGACACGCCGAATCAAGACAGCTGGCAGTTCTATCTCAAGTCTGCGTGTATTTGTGATCTTCATCTCAAGTTTGCGTGGATTCTGAAATTTTCTTCCTCAAGTTTGCGTGGATTTTTGAGTTCTTTGCCTCGAAGTCTGCGTGGATCTTGAAGCTTCCTGCCCCAAGTTTGCGTGGATTTTGAAGCTTTCTACACCGAGTTCGCGTGGATTTCGTCTTCAACAAGTCTGCGTGGATTTCATCAAATTGGAGTACGTGGCAGCCATGCCACTGATCTCTCGCCTGCGTGTCCTGTAACTTGCACACGACTCATGCATGATTGCCATGTGTCCAACAGTTACAGGCCACGTCCAGTAACTGCTCACAGCCTTGCGTATGTTAAATCCTGCGTGATTTTCAACTAAGCACAGGCTGTGAAGACAGTTATCTTTTCAGTTATTATTTTTGACTCTATAAATAGAGTTCTTTTTCTCATTCATTGTACAGATACATTGATATCTACTGTCAAAATTTTGAGAGCTTTTCTTCTTCGCATAGTCCAAGGGATAAAGCGATCGTCTTCTAGATTGGATTCCTACAGTTGTAATTTTCCCAGAAACACAACAAATAAAGAGAATTTCTTTATGAAAAATAGATAGTACAATACTTAGTCTTAAATCGAACGAAAATTATATAGACTTGGTCGACCCCGCTAAGTAGAAATCATACTGATTTCGTGGACACGAACGCTTGAGAAGCGAATCGGGTCATCTCGATGACCGAGATAAACGAAAGTGAGTTTGCCTCAGCCTACGACCCTCATATTTGACGAATTACAATGTGCCTCGTGCGAATATTTCTGTCCCATGACACAGAAAAATAGCAACCAAGACGAAGAAACACTTGAATTGAATAAGTACAATCAACTATAAAATAAAAGAAAGGCTATTCAATAAAATCGACCAAACGCGTGTGATACGGAACTTAGAAAGATATCAAGTATGGTTCGATTCTATCGAACGATAGAGCCGTTCGATGAAATTGTCGAAGAAAAACGACGACACGAGTTAAGGAATGATAGGATGACCTGCACTCAAGAAGTCTCGAGGACGAGACTTATTTTGAGTGGTGTATTATGTAACGACCCGCTCCGCCCTAGCGGAACGCCGATCCAAACGGCAAGTACAACGACTCAAACGTGCCGTCGACCCGAAGAGTTGGTATCGACCGGATGAAGAATTGATGCAAGGCTTATATTGGCCCATCAAGATGAATCCAGACTTAGACTTTCAAAGGCGCGCTCGGAGTATCGCTCGGCCGAAGCGAACATCGCTAAGGTGGGTGGCTCCGATGAACCCGTCTGTGCTTAGCCTAGACACATAACAATGCGGACACTATCACGAGAATCGCTAGGCGATAACCCGTGCATGCTAATAAATGACTCAACGCACCTAGCTAAGGGAATAATCCCATCTTGCATGCTTGTTTAGAACATGGAAAAGAACTCGGCAAATATAGAAACTCTCGCACTGCGCTCTACGCTCGTGCTACGGCACAAGCTTACGTTCAAGTCCCGTATGCGTTCAATAATGAAACAATGAATGGATTACAATAATGAAATGGGAAGACTATCAACTTAGTCATTCCGAGTATAGTATAGCAACATTGAAAGGCTATGAGACCGATGGGTCGCCAGGGCGACTCCCGTACTGGGAGTTGCGTAATGCGTGAATGAATGAATCAACGAATGAATGAACGAATGAATAAATACGTGAAACATGAATGAATGAACGAACAAGTGAAAGAAAGAAATGAAAGAGTGAATACAAGATAAGACATGAAAGACGTTAGCGACAGGTATGACGGGCACGTGCAACGGGGCTCGCTACCCGCGCTGCACGGACGCCAACCTGGTCGATAACGTATTATGGCTCAAGACAGCCGATATGTTAAATGACAAGTAAAATATGAAATGGTCGTGGACAAACGGCACGGGCGATGGGGGGGAATACCGTGGCCGTCTTGAGAAAGGATTCTGCGACACGGGCGATGGGGGGGAATACCGTGGCCGACCTAGGCGGAATCAGACATGGGACTTACGGGCTACTTTGAGTGGGGGCTCGGCCACTCAAAGAGATGTAAGGCCAGGCATTTCAAGAAACTATCAAGATGTACCAGCCATCACGCTTCGATAGGTGAGAATGCCCACGTGATATGTCCAAAATGGCTTGTAAAGCCAGCGACCCATACATGTAGATTAAGTGGACTATGCTGGTGGCAATCCACATGCAAGTTCTTACATTAAAACAAGTGGTCTAAGTTAACTAAATAAAGTGTCTCCTGAACATGCTCGAATTATAACACTCCTGAACATGCCCGAAATGTAACACTCCTGAACATGCTTGCAAAGTAACATCCTGAACATGAACATGCTCGAAATGTAATATGCCTGAACATGCTTAAAATATAACACCCTGAACATGCTGGAAATGTGCCTCCTGAACATGCTCGAAACGTAACACTCTGAACATGCCTACGACGTGCTAGAACCCGAGACATGGACACGCCCGTAACATTGAATGTTTACATGAATCACGTTAAGTTACTTTATGTTAAATTGTTGACTAACTTGGTTTACTTTGGACAGGGAAGGCCGGACGATAAGTATGGGTAAGTCGTGCATGCATTTTCCATGCGACACTTGAAATCAGCAACACGAGATAGGTCATGATATGTGCCATGAAATTGACCCTAAGGCAAGATTAGAAAGACAATGAATGATAGTCGGTACACGAAAGTAAATGCAACGTGTTTGGTAATGATAGCATTGTGGGCGAGCTAGCCTCCCCACCAGTGCATAACAATGTACTGATAACCCCACAGTCTGCTTGCAGAAAGCAGGAGACGTCGACGGGTGTGGAGCTTTCCTCGTACGTGCTAAGGCGCGGAGCTATCTCTTGAGCCTTAGAGCGTTGCAAGGAGCTGGAGCACCATATACAGGACATAATGTATTGGAACATCGCCATGTATCATTCCATCTTGTAAGCCACTTGGCACGCCTTTTATGTTTCAGAGAGAGCTTGAGCGATTTGTAATATCGGCCTAGCGCCGCTTGTAACCTTCGTAAATATCAATAAAGAGATCAAATTTGCTTCTACTTGTGTTTATTTACTTTTCGCTGTAATGGGGACACTCTGTGCGACTCTGTGGCCTAGCTCAAATCGGCCGTTTCTGGACTTAGCCTTGCACGGGCGCAACCTAGGCTCGTGCGGCATCACGCCTTAGCAAGGACGATCGCTCCTACGGGAGCGGGGCGTGACAGCTAACCCCGAAGCATTCTCCTTTCGTAGAGGCCTATCGAAGCGTGCCTCTATCTGCTTCTGTTTATTGGCTGCTGGGGGCTTAGACGGGCCCTCCTCCTGGACTGCAGGGACGGTGCAAGGAGGCACCACCTCGACGGTAGCTTCGTCGGGTTGGGCATTCTATTGTGAATGCATCTGTACAGGAAGTGCCTCTTCTGCTGAAGAAGAGACCATACGGCAAGACTTGATCTTCCTGCCTTTGGATTTGGAGGTAGGGCGTACCTCTGGTTGAGTCACCTCGGAGATGAGATCAGGGTGAACCCAGAGGATCTTTCCCCGGGATGTGGTGAGTGGGATGAGTCCACTCACGTTGTCACGAGTAGGTGGTAAGTTAACCACCTCCATTGTCGCCTTAGTGATGGGGACGACGCCATCTTGTGTTGCAGTCGGCGACAGGGTGCCAAACTAGAGTAAAACCACATTGGCCGACACCGTCTTCTCCTCGTAGTCGATGGAGATTACATCCGCATTGATCATGCGCTGGATGTAATTCTTGAGGACATAGCAGTCCTTGGTTGGGTATCCGACAAACCGATGGTAGTGACAGTACCTCGGGTTGTCCACTTTCCCAACCTCGTCAGGACTCTTCAGGTCCGGCAGCTTGATCTTGTCACCCTGCTTCAGTATCTCAAAGCGTTGCAGGGTGTCTTCGTCGTTGAACGAATAAACCTCCTTTGGCCTTGGTGCAAGTGGAGGCTTCTGAGTAGGTGCTGACACACCTTTTGAGACATTGACAGTCAACGCCTGTTTCCCTTTCGTCTCTCGTCCGGGGTTGTTAGCTGCAGGCCATTTCCCCTTGTCCTCAAAGACAGGGAAACTGACTCCCAGAAGACGAGCATTGGCCGCCTTCTTTTCTACGGCTTCTGCTTCAATAATCAAGGAGCTCCAGTCGGGAGGAAGAGTACAGTTGAGCCAGAGTTTGACTACAGGCAGCATGTTCATGCTGCAGGAGGAGAGGAGCACATGTTCTGGCATGCCCGGAGGCATTCTGAAGCAGGCCTGTCGGAAACGTTCGATGAACACTCGAACCATTTCCTTCTCCTTCTGGCGTATCTCTATAAGGGACGCCATTGTCATGTCCTTTCCGCCGTCATAGAAATGGTCGAGAAAAAGGCACGTCAGGTCGTCGAAGGAGGATATGGAATTGTCGGGGAGGCTGCAGTACCAGTCGTACGCCACTCCCTTCAGTGCCCCGACAAATATGCTAGTGAGTAGCGCATCCTCCTTCGGAAGATGTCCCGTCTAAGACTGGAAGTACGTTAGATAGCGACGAGAAGAGTCCTTCCTGTCGTATGGCGTCAGTATTTGTGGTTTATACTTAGGAGGATAAACCACTTTATTCCACTCGAGGGGATAAGGTTGGGGAATCCCCATCTTTTGGTGCTCCTCTTGTCTCGTCTTGGACTCAAAGTGCTCGCGTAAGTCCCTGATCATCTCGACCACGTCTTCCATGGAGCTGGAAGTCGGGGAAGATGGTACCACCTGAAGTTGAGCATTTGAGGGCTCCGATGTCCGAGGTGCTTCTCGGCGATCCGTATCCAAGGATACCTGTTGAAGGGGTACACTTGATTCTCCATTGGCCCCTGGGTCGGGACCGGTAGAAGGTGTCTTGGCCAAAGCTGACCGTATCTCAAACACCGCTTGAGTCAGTGTTTGCATGGAGGCAGAGAGGGTTTTGAGTCCTCCCTCTAATGTGTCCATGCGCTGGACGAGGTCTGGTGGCGGTGCATTAGACTCGGAATCACCTCCAGCCATGTATACTGTCATGACACGGCTGGAAGTGGATGGATCGGTTGATGCTTCGCTCTCAGCTTTACTCTCTTGTAGGGGAGTTGCCTCTCCTGGAGCTTCGTCCTGGCCACCCCCGGCTATGTTCTGGAGAACATTCTCGACGGGAGCATCTGCAAGGGCCTGATTACCCTTGGTTCCGTCTTGAAGGACTTCTTTGTCGTCGAGACTCAGATCTGTGGGGGCTAGACTACCCCCGGCTGTGTTTTAGGGGACACCCTCGTCTTGAAGGACAGGGGCTAGATGACCCTCAGCCATGTCCGGGAGGCTGACTTCAAGAAGATCGGCCTCAGCTGTACTTTGGAAGACAGCTTCGTCTTCAGAAGGAGGCTCGACAAGAGTCTGACTACTCCCAGTTTCTTCTAAGATCTTCTTTCTCCCCCGAGTGCCTTGAAACACTCCGGAGGACGAGACACTCGCCTTGGTTTTCCTCGACTGGCTCTTGGATGAGGACGAGGAGTTGCCAGTCGTCTTTCGGACTGACGAGGAGTTAGAGATCACGTTGCATGAAGCAACCCTTGGCTCTTCTTTTGTTGACACCTTTTTCCCGAGGCGACGTCGGAGGGGTGTCGATGATTGCAGCCGCTGGAACACTGACTGCCTTGGTAGGACTGCCGTCTTGCAACAGCAGTTGATAGTGACCACAGCACAAGTGTGCCCTGTGAGGGGCGCATCGTGCTTGTCGGTCGACTCTCCTGATCGACGTTTATAAGTGATCACGTTTCGCAAATCATTGGAGGAGAGTGCCACCTTCACACCCCCTTCAGGCGCATGGCAAGGCCAAGCGCCGGGGTGGTCAGGTGAATGCTGTGCCCCCTGATCTAACACCAAATAGGCGTCCCGATCAGTAGTGGGGGAACAACATTTGAAGTGACTTGAACGGACCTCAGACGCACAACCAGAGGAGGCACGGGAGTTCAAGACCACTGGATTTGCCTTACTCGACTTGGTTGTGCACGCAATAGATGTGCCCAAGTGAGATAAGGACTTTGAAGGTCGGCTCGTTTCTGGCGCAGAAGCACCTGAGTCAACCTTGTACAGCTTACCATCAGCAGCGCGCATGATTGTGAGCGCATACTTCTGGCTTGCTGCTGGCATAACACGTTTGGGGCGCATGGCCCGTGCTGCCTTGGATTTCTTCGTACCAGTCCGGTGGGGCGCATAGTACTCAGAATCCAAATTCTCCTTGCCCTTACAGCGAGTGAGTCTGTCAAAGACAGAGACCTTCTGTGGCGCATCAGAGGTGATGCGCGGGGCATTGGCTGCGCCCCTGCTCCGTCGATGCATCTTCCTCGCCTGCGAGGAAGATGGCTGGGGAATGTGGTCAGCCGCACATTTCCCCGAGAGATACGCTGCACCAGTGGGCGCATCTTGGTTGCTGAGGACGTTAGCAGGAAGGAAAGGCTGGATTGGCACATCTCCTTCGGTGGTGGTGCCCGAGGCATCGACCTTACGTATCCAGACTCGGCGAGTCTTCTTCGGCTTCGGCAGCCGCTTCGAAGGACTCGCACTGCCTTCAGAGATGAACTCCTCATATGCCTGTTGATTGAGGCGTACGACCAGCGTCTTGTGGGAGGAGCCCACCTTTACATCGTCGGATTGCGAACAGCTTTTCGGTGGAGGAGAAAGAGGTCCCCAGCAGAGTCGCCAGCTTGTTTGCCATTAAAAATTTTTTATTGCAAATTTTAATACAAACAGAACAGTGTTACAATATATGACTTAGATGTAGCCCTAGGAGTACACTTTTGTTTATCTGGGTCCCTTGTGCCGATGGAGTGAGTGGTAATGCGTTGACTCCGTTGACGATCTGACGACGGTTATCGGTTCTCTGAAGGTCTGGATTGCTCTGGGTGCTGGAGCTTGCTGAGAGGAGAAAGACGTTGAGTGTCTGTATCTGCCTCTCTGGTGGTGTGTTTGTTCATTTTTTCATTCCTGTGTGTGTGTGTAAGAAGAAAATGATCCCTCTTATTTATAGTCTGCAGGCTGGCTGCTCATGCGCGCATATATAGGATGCGCCTGAATGCAGGGACGCCACGTGGTTGTTGCTGATGGAGGCGCATGGACGATGCACCCTGATTGAAGGGTTGAATTCTTCATACTTCTATTGTGGGCCGGCACGTAGCAGAGGAGAAGATCTTTCTGTTGCTGAGATCTTGGGTAAGTTGAGTCAAAGGACATGTGTCATCGACCCATGGCTCAGAGATCTCGGATTTGGTGGGGACTGATCTGGTAGGATGCGCCTAGGATTGGGCGCATGAGGAGGCTTTGGCTCGTAACCTTTAGGAGTCACGAACCATTCGGGACGCATGGCTTTTGAGGCACATGCGAGGCTTCAGTAGTGACTTAACTCCTGTCTTTCGGGATCAAAGAGAAGTCTGGGGCACATGGCTTTTGAGGCACATGCAGAGCTTTAATGGTGACTTTCCTTCTGTCTTTGGGGATCAGTAAAAAGTCTGAGGTGCATGCAGATGATTGGGTGGCCACGTTGCAATAGCCATCGGAGGAAAGTAATAATGATGTTGACGTTGGCGATGCTTCGTCTTCTGAACTGTTCAGACTTCGGGAGTCATGCTGCCAACTCTGTCAGTTCAGCACTTAATGTTTTTGATATTCGATGGACAGCTGAGTAGGCACATCGATCGGCGTTCTACTAGGCGTATAGGGACGCATGGGGGCGCATCCCCTGTGATGTGCTTGGTGCTGAAGGGCGCATCTGTGTGATGTGCTTGATGTTGAAGGGCGCGTCTGTGTGATGCGCGGTCTGGCCGGCGCATGACACGTCTTTAATGGTGCGACTGTTACGTTCTTCGAGTGCTTTAAATAGCCATTTTGACTTGGCTGATTTCTCAGAATTGCGGTGCCCCGATCATCTTCCTTGGGGTTTGGAAGAGCTTCTCCTCCCGCTAGAGTGGGTGTTGTCCATTCTGGTTGGGTCGAAAGCTGCTCCTTTAGCCGCAGGTTGATTTGTGGTGCTCTTCTCTTCCTTGGTTTGGGGAGCACTTCCTCCAGCTATAGGGTTGATTGCCACCCTCATTCTGCTCAATAAATGCTTCATTAGTCGAAGCATTTAGACGACGGTGAGCCTGGCTAGAAGAGCGGCACATAACTGGGCTGCTGAAGGGATGCACATAACTGAGGATGCACATAACTGAGCTGCTGAAAGGATGCGCCCTGCCGAGGGCGCATGGTGGGATGCGCCTGACTGAGGGCGCATGGTGATTGCTGTGCCTATTTGAGGGCGCATGGTGGCTGCTGGCTGTAGACTTAGGATCTTTTCTTTTGTAGAAATTCTCCTTTGTACAATCTTTTCTAGACATGTAATAGACTTTTATATGTAATAAAAAGTCTTCTTTCAATGTCCATATTTGTTATTTTTGCTGTGTGAAGTACTTTGTCTGAGCTCTAGCGCATGTAGTGTCTGGCGCATAGGTTTTCTGGTTCTGAAATTCCATGCTTCTACAAGCGTTAGAGTTAATTGATCGTCAGCCTAATTTGTTAATCAGTAAAATTGACCAGGACCAATATTAGAGATTGTAACTAGAACACCGTAGAAATGGTTATATTGGAACTAAGGTATCCTCAATTAATTGTAGGGTTCGAGGACTAGTCCGAGAGCTCCTTGCATCCATCTCCCTGTTACATAACCTAAGGCAGGTATACTACCATATTTCTTGTATTTTAATCAATACTTGTTTTATTGCATATTGACATATTGTGCCACGGAGTTCTCCTCTTGAACTCAATTCTTGACTAGGGGATTGGGGAATAGTGTAGTACTTGTGACGAAATCCCCCTTAGAATTATGGTGGATAGCTGAGGCCACACTCGTACGTACACTGAAGCCGAACCGTATGTTAGAATACAAATTGAATCTACCAGACGATCATAGGTAGTGCCTATTCAAATCACAACTGCTTCATTGTCTTATTGCATCAATATTTCAATTGTTTCTGGCAATTAAATATTTAAATTTTTTATTGCATCAAAAATATTTTTAACTGCTTCATAAATGCTTAATTCATTTATTGCTTAAAATGTTGGAGCTTAAAATTGTGTACTTGTTCATTCCTGACTGGAAATCCAAATTTTTCAACATAGGTGAGTTTGAGGATGAAGAGCTATTCTTCAATAGCTATTATGATCCTGTCTTGTACCCTAAGGAGTCCTTGGAACCAAATTTGGAGAATACTGCCCCGGAGGCACCCGAGCCAGCTACGTAGATAGCTGGAGTTATTTTATTTCCTGTTTAGCATTTTCCTTTCAGAACCTTGAAGTTGTAATAATAAATTTTATGTTCAGTATCCTTCCTTAGAAACTTGCAAGTTTGTTTTGAATAAAAGTTTTAATATTTTCATAAATTTAGATGTCTTGACTTGGAGTTCCACTATTGTTCAGACAGCTTACTACTGTCGTCTTACCACGGTGTAGGCTGGACATGATCCGACTTGACCCAAACATTTTGGAATCGGGTCATGACAATCATCTGCCAGCCTCTCTACCGAAACCAAGTTGTAGCGTAAACTCGGTACATGTCGCACACTCCTGAGAACGAGCTTCTCACCAAACTCCGTCGTCAAGTGCACATCACCGATGCCTACAACTGCAGCTGTCTCCTTATCGCCCATCTTCACACGTCTAAACCTGTCGCCACGGTATGACGTAAAGATCCTCCTATATGGAGTGGCGTGATACGACGCCCCCATGTCTAAGACCCAGTTGCCATTATGACACATGCCACAAGGTTTCTCTACGTCGGTCGCTGCGATGATGATATCTCCAAACACCATGAGATCCTCCTAATCGTCCTTGTCTTTGGCCTTCTCAGCTTTGAGCTCCATGAAGTTCCTCTTGATATGACTGTAGGTCCTAAAAAATCAAGTTGCATACATCAACAAAGTCATGAAGATCAAGAAATGCATCTTTCAAATGAACTGCGCAGACATCAGATTGCGCATCATACAGATTGCGCACACTAGACTGCGCACAATCTCAAGCGCGCAGGCTGATGTGGCAAATAATCATCATTACCTGACACAATCAAATCTTCTGACAGCTGACAGCGCGGAGAACGAGACGACTGTTTCTTTAATCGTGCAGCACGGCGCTCGAGGACAGCTGGCAGCACAATCGGCCAGCTTATCGGATGCGCAATCCATATTGGCGCAATCCATGCCTGCGCAGTCCATTCTTGCACAATCCAAAGCCAGCGCAATTCAGGTTGTACGCTCTATCAACACAACTGACAACATATACGTGGCATTCATGCCATCAATTGCTCATTACGTGGCAACCGTCTATGCACGATCATGCGCATTTCAATCAAATGGTGTGTGTCTAAGACAGTTGGCCCATGATCAGACAGTTGCCTGCGCAGTCTATTGTTGCGCAATCCAATTCATGCACAATCCATCATGCGCAGTCTAGAATAACTAAAAGTTAGTTATTTCCAGAACTCTATAAATAGAGTTTCAAGTCTCCATTCAAGGGGATCACAGATCACAGATCACAGATCACAGATCAGAAATCAGAGATCAGATAGAGAGATCAGACATAAAAGTTCAGAGAGTTCAGGAGTTCTTGCCCAAGTGATGCTGCATTATTTCGAGGCTTTTGCCTTCAAGTCAACTTCAGAGGCTACCGTCTTCAAAGTTCACATCTTCCAAGGGATAAAGCAATCGTCTTCTAGATTTGATTCCTACAGTTGTACTTTTCCAGAATTCTTGTAATCTTTACAAAGTTTGTATCAATAAAGTTTCATACTTTTGTTTTTGCAAACAAAATGGCGACTCTGCTGGGGACGACTTTCTCCTTCGATGAGGAAGTGACAACTCAATGTGACGCAGCGTCTATCGGGAAGACGCAGAAGACTCTGGTTGTGAAGGTCAACCAGACAGCCTATGAAGCCATGATCAACTCTAAGACTACTCCTCGTACTGCAACCACTTCTGTCACGAGGAAAGTGCGCCCAGTGTGGGTCTCTAAGACTGCTGCGCAGTCCACTAACTCTGCCAGCAAGACTGCTGCGCAGTCTGCCAAGAAGCCTGTTCCGTAATCTACTGCACAGTCTACAGTTGCTGCCACTAAGACTGTTGCACAATCTGTCTTAACTACTCATGCGCAAGCTGCTGCTGTCAGTGCACAGAAGACTTCTTATGCTGCCTTGTCAAAGTATAAAACTCCTCTGCCTCTGGCGTAGTTGGCTGTCAATCTTCCTGCGCAAACCAACACTCCAGCAACTAGAGTGCATCCCAAATACTCTGTGGCCAGAACTCCTGATGCGCAAACCACAGTGTCTGTGGCCAGAACCAGAAAGTTCTCTGTTAAGGACTCTCCTGCGCAACCTGCCAGTGCGCCATCCACCCATGCGCAAGCCATGTCTGCGTAATCCAAGAGAGACAGCCCTTTGGCTAATCTCTCTTCTTCTCACAACAAAGAGTAAAGCTCTACTCCTCTCCAGCACCCTGCTGCTCCTGTGTAATCCACTGGGGGTAGTCTTTTGGCTATTCCTTCTCCCTACAACAAAAGAAAAGGCCCTTTGGTCTTTTCTCAAACTTTCTTGTCCCATGACTTGGAAGGCAACAGAGGGAAACGCTCTTTAGCTAACCCTTCTTTCCAAAACAAAGGAAAAGGCCCTTTGGTCTTTTCTCAATCTTCTTCGGTTTTTACCATTGAAGATCAATCTGAATGTGCTCCGGCATCAGTCAGTACAAGGACCCTTTCTCACAAGGATTCTCCTTCTTTCCTTGTCAAAGGGAAGTGTGCTGATCAGAGAGGTATTCTGCCGTCCGGTAGCAGAGTTCCAAGATCTTCCAACCCTCAAGATCTCCCGTTCAAGACAGGGAAAATTGCTGGTGTCTCAAACAGAAACCCCTGAGGGTGAGTTTGCTGACCTAAGAACTTATCTCAATAGGCCAACTTCGGTGAAACGTAAACAGCCAATGCCGAAGATCAAACATCATCAGAAAGACTTCCAGGATCAAGAACCCAGACACCTATGCCAATGAAATGAGCACTTTCCTGTACACTCAAGGAACAAAACATTTGAAGAACCGGAACCATATTCCGAATGTTATTAAAGAACATATCCCTCGAACTTTTCCTCGTCCCATTGTTGTTCCCGATCTCCGAGAACACCTCAAACAAAGACGGGACAATACTTCAACACTTCCAATTCAACCAAGTGATCATTATCATTGTAATCATAAGGTTGTTATCAAGTGTTGTTGTCAAACAACTAGATGATCTGTCTTCGATCGTTTGAACTTTTCTAACTCTGAATCTATGTCGGAAGATGAAGATGATGTTCTCTATGCTTCCGTCAACATGACTTCCAGAGACACTGGGGTAGGAAGTGCTCTAAGCATGGAAAGCCTCGCAAGTCAAGCCAACGGTATTTGGATTTACTCCAAGAATCCTCTGAAGGAGTATTCCAACATACCAGATCCCGAAGCCGAGACACAATCGGTCAAAGGAATCTTCAAGATCCTTCTGAACGTCTTCTTCCTTCTCACTCAGGAGATGATTCTTTCTCCGACTATGATGCATACAGCAAAAGCTCAGAACAGACAGTGTCTTCCACTGTACCCAGAGAAGTGACAGCTTATGTTGTCAATGAAGATCCCGATGCTTCCAGTTCAGCTAGTCAAGAACAAAGAATAGCTGTACTAGAAGATAAGTTGAAGACAATGGAGGAAATGCTCGCAAGTATGCATTCCATCATTGTGGCTCAGCGCACAGTACCACTGACAGTACCGCTTATAAATCCCGAAATCATAGCATCGTCGGTGCCTGCTAATGCAGGGCTGGGGGTAGCATCTCTTCCAGTACCTCCTGTACAAGTCCAACCTACACCCAGTCAATCAGGTGCTGGGGGTAGTGCTTATTATGCTGTTCCTCCTCCTAACACTGTGATTCAGCCTGCTCCTTCTACATCAGCAGAAGATGCCAATGAAGCTGTGAAGCTCCTGCGAACTCAGTTCAAAGCTTTTAAGGAGAAGGGTAACTTGCAAAGATTGGAGATCAAGCAACCTTATCCAGTTGAATGGAAGAAAGTTCCGTTTCCTCTAAAGTACAAGATTCCAACTATCTCGCTGTTTGATGGCAACACATCTCCCAGTCAGTTTATCAACCACTTTGAGGTTATGACTGTTCAACTTCAACCAAATGACGCTCTTCTTACCAGAGTATTCGTCGGCTGTTTAGCTGGCGTAGCATACGATTGGTATAGAAGCTTGCCCGATGGTTGTATCACCTCCTTCTCTGGCTTAAAGCAAATCTTCTTGGAACGATTTTACGAGGGAATCAATGACATGACTATGTCAGCCCTCAATAAAATCAAACAAAGGCATAATAAAACTGCTAAAAGTTTTATTAAAAGATTCCGTCGGGAAGCCTTGAAAATGCCACCAGGAACTCCGGCTGTTGTCACCATAGATACCTACAAGGCAAATCTATTGCCCATCGTTAGCATGTGGACGGGGTCTACTCAATTCCAAGACTGGCCATCCATTATTGTCAATGCTAAAGCAGCTGAAGTTAGCGCCGACAAATTCAAACAGCTAGGGGTACAAATGTCTAACCCCGACCGGGATGAACATTAAAGATCAGGTGGTGGCAATCGCCAGAACAACCGTAAACCAAAAGAAACTTTGAACATCAATTTGAATAAGAAAAAGAATCTTTGGCGGTCAACGTAGCTCCCCCTGCGTCCACTTCTACTCCTTCAGCACCTCCACCGAGAGAACCTCGTCCTAAAGTAGAGTATTCCTTTGACGAGAATGACACTGCTAGCATCTTTGATTGCTTAATCAAAAGCAGTAAGATCCAACTTCCAGATCCAAAGAAGCCCGATGAAGTCAGTAAGACTGATCATCCCAAGTACTATATCTATCACAGGTTCATCGGACATCCCACTCGAGCATGTTATGTGCTCAAAGGCAAAATTTAGGAGTTGGTCAACGCTGGCATCGTCACTCTGCAACAAGACGAGAAGTCTGTTACTGCAAACATGGTATCAGTTCAGTTCGGCGACTTTTCTCTCCAGATGGTGCAGCATGGCATCATTCCTATCCCCAAAGCTACTCTTGAGATTGAGAATCTTCCTCCTCCACGAAGTGAAGGTCTCGTCCCCTTGTCTCTTGACAATGGCGAGATTATGTGGATTCATCCGGATCTTGCTTTAGAGTTCGAACTTCCCTCTTGCTCTAAGAAGAAAGACCGCTCCAAGGAAAAAACAAAGATTTGCAATATGGTATCTTTTGATCCCATAGTTGATGAAGAAATCATGTTGGGCACTAGGTCAGGGAAAACTTATCTAAAGGATTATCCTGAAGCCCAAGAGAATCCTGCTTCTTCCTCTGAACCTGCTCCGGTGCAACCTGCTTCTACTGAGGATATTCCTATTGCTTCCTCACCGGTGGTAATACCTATTCCTCCCAAGCCGACGGTCGCTGACAAAGGCAAACAACAAGTCCGCTTTGATAAACCTTTGAAGAAGACATCTTCTTCCGGACTTGAAAAGCCTTACAACTTTGACATCTTAGCTCAGTTGGCTAATATACCAGCCCGGTTGTCGATTTTCGACCTCTTACGTCTTTCTAAAGAGACTCGAGAAACTCTAAGTGAAGCTCTCATGCAAGCTGAAACTTGTCTAGCCCTTCTGAAGAAGCCTACAGCAGAGCCTGTCTCTTGCCTCCATTGTCATAGCGTGTTGGAGTTAATTCCAAACATAACTTTCACTCAAGATGACTTGTTGATGGAAGACAACAGGCATGACCGTCCTCTCTACTATACAGGATATATCGACTCAATGAAAGTCGATCATATTCTGATAGACCCAGGGTCTGCCCTTAGCATCATGCTAAAGACAATGTTAGATGCGTTAAAGATCCCTGTACATAGTCTCTCCAGTACAATCACAACCATCCTTGGACTCAATCAAGGAAGAAGTGAACCTTTGGGCAAGATTCGCCTAAAACTCCAAATAGGCAATCTTCGTACAAAGGTGACCTTCTATATCATCGACAATCATGGTTGTTCTTATAATGCTTTATTGGGGAGACCATTCCTACATGAACACAACATTGTTCCATCAACTCTTCATCAATGTTTCAAATATGTTGATGACAATGGAGAAGTTCAGAAGGAAGTTGCTGATCTCTATCCTTTCAAAGGCGTTGAAGCGTACTGCAACGATGCTCGCATGTACAAGGACGAATTCATGAAGGTTGTCTTGTCTCTGGATACTGAAGAAGAATCAGAAGCAGTGCCCAAAGATACCCTTATCATACCTGTCAAAGGGCATGTTTCTCGTCCTCAATCTTCCAAACGACTGGCTATTCACTTGCCAGTTCAGAAGAAACCAATTGATGATGATCATGATCAAAGGGAGCTCACCTCTTCTGAGCCGCTTGTTATTGACTTACGTCGTAACAAGGACAAAAAGTAGCTTATTTCTTCTGAGCCACTTGTTATAGATCTACCTCATAACAAGGAAAAAAGGGAGCTCACCTCCTCTGAGTCGCTTGTTATCGACCTCCGTCGTAACAAAGCTAATCCTCCTCCACGTTCTTCTTCTCCCCCTCTTGTAATCAATCTGACCAAGCCTGCTAAGGTTAAAGGTCCTGCTGTAAATACAAATGTACAAATCAATAAAAAAGCATCTACTTTCCAGTATACTGATATTATTTATCATACTAAATGCTACTTGGATATGTTAGATAGCTTCCAATCATTCACAATGGGAGTTGTGCAATCTCTTCAAATTGAAGTCTCTTTTGAACACCCAGATGATTCATACCGAATTATTCCTGCTCGAAAGAAAGGCGAAAGTCCAATATTTTTTAGTAAAGGACCGGAACAACAATTCAGCTATACGGATGATAGCAAAGTTAACGACATGAGGCATCTTCAACTCCGGCGTTACAGTCAACAATCAAAAGATATCGTCCAAAAAATGGGTTAAGACTTCAAAAGTGGCCTCAATTATGGTAAGGGAAGACGAACTCCTATCCGTACGGCTATTCCGAAAGGAAAGTCAGAGATGTACTACAGTAGGACCAAAAGAGGTCTGGGATATGCTTATCCTCCAATGTTATCCCCAGTAGTTTCTGAATCCGATAGTGAAGAACGCTCTAACTCTTCTGATTCCAGATCGTGGGATTCTGACACCAGCATTGGTCAAATTCATCGGCTGACTGTGTCTTCTAACATGGTCTCCGCCGAACTTCCAGAAGGCTATGACGAGAATCTTGAAGAAAACCCTAAAACAGATCCTTGGACTCAACGAATGGATACCCAATGGGAACTCCGATTCGAACAAAGGGAACCTCCTACCGAAGATCAATTAGTTCAAATTGATGTAGGAGAAAGTGGGTCACCTCGTCCAATATTCATCAGCAAGAATCTTTCAGAGACAGATAAACAAGAGTTGATTCTTTTGATTAAAGAATATATTGATGTCTTTGCCTGGAGCTATGAAGACATGCCAGGACTGGATCCTAAAGTTGCTACTCACAAACTGAACATCTTGCCGAATGCAAAACCGGTCAAACAACAACAACGGTGTTTCAAACCATAAATGATGGATGCAATCGACGATGAAGTCAAGAAGCTCATAGCTTGTGGCTTTATCAGAGAAGAGCAGCATCCTGATTAGGTAGCTAATGTTGTCCCAGTTCTAAAGAAAACTGGTAAAGTTTGAGTTTGCATCGACTTCCGGGATCTTAATGAAGCATGTCCAAAAGATGAATTTCCTCTCCCTATCACGGACGTCATGATTGATAACACCTGTGGGTTCGAAAGAATATCTTTCATGGATGGATTCTCCGGATACAATCAAATTTGGATGAATCCTGAAGATGAAAAACATACCTCTTTTCGCACTCCTCGTGGAGTCTATTGTTATACAGTGATGCCATTCGGTCTCAAGAATGCTGGTGCAACATACCAACAAGCCATGAGTACCATCTTTCGAGATCATCTGCGCAAGACTGTCGAATGCTACGTTGACGATATTGCTGTCAAAAGTCGTCTGAAGGAAGATCACATCCAAGACTTGAGAACTATCTTCAACCTCATGCGTCAACATCAACTCAAAATGAATCCCACCAAGTCATTCTTGGGTGTCTCTAGTGGTAAATTTCTCGGCTTCGTCATTACCTCTAAGGGTATACACATGGATCCCGAGAAGATCAAAGCCATTCAAGAGATGCGTCCTCCACGTAACCTAAAAGAGCTACGAGGATTCCAAGGTCGACTTGCGTACATCAGGAGATTTATTTCGAATCTGTCTGGATGCTGCAGACCATTCACTCAACTCATGAAGAAGGGTGTATCTTTCGTTTGGACCGAAGAATATCAACAAGCATTTGACGACATCAAGCGATATCTCATGAATCCACCAGTCTTGGTGCCACCAATCTTCGACATACCATTCTTAATATATGTCCGTGCCATGGACCATTCATTGGGTGCTTTACTTGTCCAAAAGAATAAAGAAGGCCACGAACAGGCTATCTACTACCTCAGTCGTACTATGATTGGTGCTGAACACTGTTATAGTTAGGTCGAAAAAGAATGCCTAGCTCTCATGTTTGCTGTTCAATAGACTCGGCATTATATCATTGGTCAAACCATTCATGTCATATCTCGAGTCAATCCTCTTCGGGTACTGATGAAGAAGCCTAGTACACTCAATTCTCGGCTGGCTACATGGGCCATTCCGCTAGCCCAATATGACATGGTATATGTTCTTCAAAAATCTATCAAAGGTCAAGCATTGGCAGATTTCTTAGCAGCTCATCCTGTTCCAGAGATATCCAAACTTTACGATAAAATTCCAGACGAGACGTTGGAAGTTAACTTGATCTCTAAAGAATTTCTTACTTGGCGTCTATTCTTTGACGGAGCATCCAGAATCGGACCCAATGATGCCATTGTAGCAGGAGTCGGAGTTGTTCTCGTTTCTCCAGACGGATCAACTATCCAAAGAGCCTACTCTCTAGATGAACCATGCTCCAACAACGTGGCAGAATACAATGCTCTACTCATTGGTCTTCAATTAGCCAAACAACTTGACGTCGAGTATCTTGAAGTCTATGGCGACTCTAAGCTGGTTGTTAATCAGGTTAGAGGAACCTATGAAGTTTATCATCAAGATCTAGTACCTTATCATGAACCAGCAATCAACATGGCCACGTCATTCAAAGCCTTCTTCATAGACTATGTTCGGCGAGCTTGTAATACTGAAGCAGATGCTTTGGCCAATCTTGCAGCAGTCTTAGCCATCCCTATTAAAAGACATCAAGTAGTGGTTATTTCCAATCGTGAGTTGTTTTGCATTGAAAACAATCGTAATATTGAGTTCAGTAATCTTACTGAAGTCAATGTTATCAGTGAAGATTGGAGAACTCCTCTCATCGACTTCGTAGTCCATGACATACTCCCTGAAGATCCAAAAGAAGCTATGAGTATTCGTCGACGATCTCTACGATTCTACTACAACCAAACCACTAAGACTCTCTATCGACGGACTTATGAAGGTCTTCTTCTACGTTATTTAGCTGGTGATGAAGCAAAGCAAGTATTACGTGAAGCTCACGACGGTGTCTGCGGAGCACATCAACCCGGTCCTAAACTACAGGATCGTATCCGACGCATGGGTTACTATTGGCCCTCTATGGTATCAGATGCCATTGAATATGCAAAAAAATATCGAGCTTGTCAAATCCATGCAGATTTTATTCATCAACCTTTAGAATTTCTGCATACGACGGCCGCTTCCTGGCCTTTCGAAGCTTGGAGCATGGACATTATAGGATCCATCAATCCTCCTTCTTCTAAAGGACATCGGTTCATACTAGCAATAACCGACTATTTCTCTAAATGGGCTGAAGCTATACCTTTGGTTGAAGTCAAGACCAGCAGCGTCATTAACTTCGTTAAATACCATATTATCTATCGATTTGGTGTACCTCGAAGAATCATCCACGACAACGGACCTCAATTTATCAGCCAAAAGTTCACAAGATTCTGTGATAATCATCGAATTGACAATGTCGCTTCGACACCCTATAATCCAGCTGCTAATAGATTAGCGGAAGCTTTCAACAAAACCATCATTAAGCTCCTCAAGAAGTTTGTATCTACTAACAAATGGAACTGGAGTGAAAAGCTCGGTAAATGTTTATAGGCCTATCGAACTACGGTCTGCAATCCTACAGGCTTTACGCCTTTCTTTCTGGTGTATGGGTGTGAAGCTATTCTACCTCTAGAACTTCAAATCCCGTCTTTAAGGATTGTAATTGCTAACGAGCTTACTACAGAGAACAACGATCTTCTACGACTTCAAGAATTGGAGGAACTCGATGAGAAACGGTTAATGGCTCAGCAACATATTGAGTTATATCAAGCCCGCATCTCGAAGACTTTCAACCGCAAAGTTAAAGTCAGAGCCTTTCAGCAAGGAGAACTTGTTATAATGGTCAGACGTCCTATGACTATGACTCATATGAGCAAAGACAAATTCGACGCGAAATGGGAAGGTCCCTATGTTGTCAGCAAAGTCTTTTCAAATGGAGCATATCAACTTGCAGAATTAGATGGTCGAGTTGCAATGATGCCAATCAATGGCAAATTCCTCAAGAAATACTATGTATAATTGTAACAGGGATTTTATGTAAATATGATCAGACAGTTCATAAATAAAGTTTGATTTTATTTTTATCATAAAATTATATTACATGATATCAAGGAAGATCACTGTCATCCTTATCGACATTGGGACAGGGACCACTGCCGTCCTTATCAAAGACATAATCAGCAAAAGAGTTGAGAACATCTTTGCTGCAACCCACGAGGAACTTGCAGGCAGCCATCCTCATGGCCTCTTTCTCTTCAGTCTTTCCTGGTTCAAGCAAGAAGTCCAGGATATCTTGCGGTAGTTTGGGTGCAGACGAACCTTCGCCTGCCTCTGCCTGCTTTGGCTGGACCAGTTCGGCCGGATGTTCTTCAATGCCCGCTTCAACCTTTGGGGTGACTTCGACCTTCTTGGATGCATCTCTGGACGACATCTTTTTGTTGAAAAGTGGAAATAATTATTCCTTCCAGATTTCTGTTCTATTTATAGACAGAGATTCTCAAAATAATGAAACGTCACATTCATCTGACGGTTCGTCCGTTCATTCATCATCACCTGACAGTTCATCCGTTTATTAATATCAGACGGTTTATCCGTTCATTCACATTCATCAGACGGTTCATCCATTCATTCACATTTACTTGACGGGTCACCCGTTCATTTATTATCATCTGACGGTTCATCCGTTCATTAATATCGGACGGTTCATCCGTTCATTCACATTTATCAGACGGTTCATCCGTTCATTCACATTCACCTGACGGGTCACCCGTTCATTTATTATTACCCGACGGTTCATCCATTCACATTCATCCGACGGTTCGCCCGTTCATTTACATCCATCTGACGGTTTGCCCGTTCATTTATTATCAACCGACGGTTCATCCGTTCACATTCATCCGACGGTTCGCCCGTTCATTCACATCCATCTGACGGTTCGCCCGTTCATTTATTATCACCCGACGGTTCATCCGTTCACATTCATCCGACGGTTCGCCCGTTCATTCACATCCATCTGACGGTTCGCCCGTTCATTTATTATCACCCGACGGTTCATCCGTTCACATTCATCCGACGGTTCGCCCGTTCATTTACATCCATCTAACGGTTCGCCCGTTCATTTATTATCACTTGACGGTTCATCCGTTCATCATCATCCGACGGTTTATTCGTTCATTATGACGATTCATTTTTGTTCATTTTCATCCACATCAGTAACTTATCATCCTTGATTAAGTTCTCTATTGAAATAATCATATTCGATAAATTATATTCTGCCACGTCCATATTACCTCTGAGCAGATATAATGAATATTATTATTTTCTACAAAGTCATCAAGAAATATATCATGTCCTGCACCTCTGAATATATTTTCTATCGCTATTATTTATATCTGAATAAGATATGCAAGAAATGTTAGAGCCACAACAAAATGTCTTTTATTGATCAAAATTTAAGATATACATAGCATAAAGAAAGATAAGAAGATACAAGAAGTTCTTTCTATTGAGACGGAGGCATTATAGCAATTTGCTGCTTCAGAATCTGTAACCGTTCTTCACGAGATGCCATCACTCTCCTTCCGGCCTCTTCCATCCCAGATTCTTCATTAAAAATGGGCATGGATACCATTCGGCGGGTGATTTCAGCATCATGAGTTGCTATATACTCGTTTCTTTCCTGAGTTAGGGCATCAATTTGTTGGACTGCAGTCTGATGCTCTGTAACTTTATTTTCTAGCTCCTTTTGGAGACGAGCAATCTCCACTCTCAGGTCGGCAATCCTTCTCTCTCTTCTCTCAGCAGTTGAGATCACCGATTCTAACTTGGAATTATATTCAGCAGATTTAGTAGTATAGGCATCCAAGAGGTTCTGGAGATTCACTCTTTCAATTGCAGCTGCCTGAGCCATTTGTTCAAACTCTGCCTGCACTAAAGGTTCCACTTCCCCTTTGTTGAGATCTTTATAGCTCTTTATGGAGACTTCCAGCTCATTCAATATATGGTCAAGGAAAGTGGCCTGAGCCTCATCACCTTGTTCCCGGATGGCCTTCACCAAGAAAGAGGTTGGACCTCTAACCATGTAAAAATTAGCGTCTTCTTTGTCCATCATTCTATTGATCAGAGGTCCCAAGGACTCGAAGAAGCATTTGGTGAATGATTGGATGACAAGATGATTAGTCGCCAGAGCACCAGGAGTCGCAGCTACTCCTGTTGATGACGAAGCAGCAGGACGCTCAACTTTTCGTATCTGAACAGCAGGCTCTTTGAATAAGGGAACCAAAGTGGAGCTGGTTGCTCCTCCTGGTTGTTCCTCTGTAAAATTAAATACTGTCATTTTACCTGTCATTGGCTATTGATAAAGAGAATCAAAAGTGAAACAGTCTTACCATGGGTGGATCCAGCAATAAGCCTATCATCTGCAGGAACAGACTTTAGCTGAGCAGAAGTAGCGTCAGATGCCACGGCCTGGCTACTTCCTGCTTCAGAGCCACAAGATAAATGGCGACTGCTATTGGCAATTGTCGTTGCCAGTACTATGTCCATGCATGTTGGAAGAGCAGAAGAGGATCCGGGTTCTGTATGGATAAAAGTAAAGATGTTAGCTATCAAGTTATTTGTTAAAAAAAGATCGCTAATTTTATTACAATACCTTCGGGAGCAGCAACTGGAGTTTCCCCCAAATCCACCTCTTCATCAGCAATCTTCTTCGGAGATCTCGGCACCTCAGCCTCATTTTCAGGAGTCAGAGTGTCTCGAAGGGATGTCTGGATCCCAACATTCTCTTCCAGATTTTGTGTCTCATCAGCAGTTTCTGATGAGGTGCTCTCCTCGTTCTCGCTGTCTTTAGGAACCTCATCACTAGCAGCATCAGCATCATGATCAGCTTCTTCCTGATAACCGAAGTCACAGCCATATAAAGCTTCGATCATCAAACGATCTTCTTCAGCAAGGATTGCTCCCGGTGTGGCAGGAAGATGAATTTCCGCTGCTGTTGGCAAAGGAGATCGTACGACATTATGCACTTCTTCTACAATGTTATCTCTGGGCTCTTCAGCCTCATTTCTCTGGTCCAGCTCTTCCCTCTGCTTAATTTCCTCTCTCTGATCTGGACTGGGAGTTTTATTCCCAGACTCAGAAACAGGAGTGGAAGAGGGCATGGTGACTCCCGCTGCAGCGTCTATCACGATCGAAGATGAAACTTGTCTTCTGCGGACCAACCTTTTCCTTCTATGCAGAGGTCTCTTAGGACTCTCTGCATCTATTGTCTCGACTTGTTTTTGAACAGAGGTCGGTGTGGCAGCTTCTTCCTGCTGAATTGTCTCGGCCAGCTGCCGAGATTGAGATCTGGTAGTAATCTTTTCTGAAGAATGATCCAAGATCAGTTTTTTCTTCGCAACTGGGACGGAAGGCTCCTCTCTCCTTCTCTTCTTGGCTGGAGATTTAGCAACCTTCAAAGAAACACGCAGTGGCGCGTTAACCTCTTCAGGGAATATAGCGTCCCTCGAAACTTCTAAGGGTGCATCCACTGGCTCGTGCACCTCATCATTACCTGGAAGTGACATGATGACTCCTCCCTTCTTCAATCTCGTTACAAATGCGAAGCTATCCGCAAGATTGAAGTTCTCGGCAAAAATGTTCGCTGATGTATAAAACACCAAATATGTGAACAGCATACGAGGGCCATGACTACTATTCACCAGCATCGAGAATGTTGCTTTCGTATCTCGAGCATTGTAATAAGCCCAAGCTCGGGCTCCATCTATCAAGAAACCTTTTCCTTGTAGGCATGTGATAGCATTACCTACGTAGAATTGGTCATATCCAAACTACCGAGCAAACCGGCTGGAAAGATATGGCTCCAAGAAGCATTCTTCTTCAAATCGATACACCAAGTGGGATGGACGAATTGTCTTCAACCAATTAAAAGCTGTACGGCTCAAAGGTTGCATCTTTGAGTCAACCATGTTGGTCGACATTTGTTCATATCCGGCAGGAGGATAAGTGCAATAGAAGTTCCACCCTTTGCCAAGGTTCAAAGCATATCTGTAATCTCTCAAAGAAGTGTATTTCCACTTACCGTGAGAGTATCTTCGCAAAAAGCTGCCACTGACTGGTCCCATGTTGGGGTCCATCAAAGTAGGATGGTGTAGAAGTAACCACCCGAACAGATAAGTATACGGCAATTCTAGCCGAGGAAACTCTTTCTCGCCCTTAGCTTTCAGCATCAAATCGACGTACAGGCGGAGACCGGCGTTCAATCTACAAGTCATTACCGATAAGAGATCCATCTTGTAGCCGAAGACTAATCGAACGACATCAAAAAGAATACCGCGATGGAAGCGGTCTACGGCACTTGATCCAGGGACGACGAACCGACGGAGCCAGTACGTCAGAAATCCTGCTAATTGGGCTTCTTTTGACATGAATCGATATCCCACTCTCATATAACTCTCGAGAGTGTCTCCTTTCTTTAGAGGAGGACATTGATGATCGTCCTTGATCTTTTCATCCAAATCCCCACTTACCTCCATCAACTTCACCACTTCAGTGCTGCTCAGTGGTTTAAAGAAGTCAGAATAGCAGTTATCATGTTCCCTGGTCTTCTTTTCTTTAATATGGTTGAGGAACAGATAAGACAACCATTTGGATGAATAACAGGTATTAGATGTACCACTTTGGTAAAACAGAGAACAGATTTTATAATGACACAGCAGTTCTTCGAAGACTGCTACCATGTCTGCGTTCTCTTTTCGAAGTTTGTCCAATTCATCATTAGTTGGGACAAATTCCTCATACGGGGCATCCCCCATCGGCAGGTAAGAGATGTACTGCATCTCGTGAAGGGCAAACCCAATCTCTCCATAGGGAGTCATAAAAGTCCCTGTCCTATAATTGTATCTCTCTGCTAGAGCCAGGAATAGATGTGGGTTGGGAGCGAAACCGTAAACAGTGGCATGCACTGCTTGATACAAGTTAATCTGCTGAAGTTTGTCTTCAAACTTAGTCAAAATCTAGTTTGCTATACAATTCCATCTCTTAAAGTCTGGGTTCACCAGTCCAGTTAATCTGAGGTCTTGATCTGGATACCTTCCTTCAACCTTCGCGAACTCATTCGCGAATATTGGAACTCTCACGGGCAATAACAAAGAAGAATTTTCCGGCAAAATATAACCGGGCTTTAAATCTCTGAGCAAGACACTGTATCGTTCCGAAGAACTGTAGAACATGTCTTTCTTGTCAGACCCCTTCTTCACATAAATCTTTCCTGGACGGGCATCTTGAAAAGGTGTGAAATTCTATTCCATTTTCCTCGGATAGCTTGCATGAGCATATCGAGATAAGGAGAGGCAGCGGGAGACATCTGGTATCGAGATTATCCTGTCTTTCTGATGGACAATCCGTTCTTCCATCCGTGGCCTTGATTGAGAGCTCTTCTCAAAAGCCTCGCCAAATAGAAATAGGGGCTTCTTGTGAATGATGGCATCTACCGACTCCAAAGGTTGCCCATTCATCAGACATAACAGGGTTTCATTATCTTGGGCTACCAAGATAGCTTGGCGGGAAGCTGGCAGATCATACTGTGGATAGTGCACATGGGATAGGTCCTTTTTGTATTCCGATTCTGAAAGAGTCCCTACAAAGTTCTCATACCCCGAATCTTCTCTGGTATTAACTGCATCAAACAGAGAAAACAAAAATTCAGCACAAGGAAAAATCAAGGATACTACCATTAGACTGCGCAACCATTAGACTGCGCAACCATCAGATTGCGCAATATCAGATTGCACAATCATCAGACTGTGCAACAATCAGACTGCGCAGCAAACAGTCATCAGATTGCCCTGGCAGTTTCGTGCAAAACAGCAAATTACGCTGACTTTTGCCAGCGCAGTTCAACCGATTGCGCAAGAAATTATTCTTCATAAAAATAAAGAATAAATGGTTTCGTGCAACCAAAACCCTAAAAAGGGTGGCACAGTATGATCACATCTCTAAAAAGAGATGGATTCTGAAGAACAGTAAAATAAAAAACCCTAAAGAGAGTTTTTGATTGGGTCATCTACCTTGTAACACGGGATGCGCAGTCTCGTGGCGAGAAGGACGTCGCGCAACCCTAGCCGAAGACTCGGTAGGGGCCTTGCCCTTAGCAGCGGCGGAGGATCGCTTGGGAGCCATGGAGATTCGATGGAAGGAAGGAATAGCTCGAGACTTCTCTCTCAGATCACAAAAGCAAAGTAAAGAATAAAATGAATATCGAAGAGAACTATTTATAGTTTTTCAAATAGTAACGGCTGCCTCAGACTGCACCGAAAAAGTTGGATTGATCCATCCGATTGCGAAGACAGCTCAGTACATGCGCAACTTGATTGAATTATCAAAATTCAAAGTATTTCGAAATTTTGAATAAAGTTCAACTTTCGAAAACTTTGAAGGGGGTCTTGTAGGTCCTAAAAAATCAAGTTGCACACATCAACAAAGTCATAAAGATCAAGAAATACATCTTTTAAATGAACTGTGCAGACATCAGATTGCGCATCATACAGATTGTGCACACTAGACTGCGCACAATCTCAAGTGCGCAGGCTGACGTGGCAAATAATCATCATTACCTGACACAATCAAATCTTTTGACAGCTGACAGCGCGAAGAACGAGGCGTCTATTTGTTTAATCGTGCAGCACGGCGCTCGAGGACAGCTGACAGCGCAATCGGCCAGCCTATCGGATGCACAATCCATATTGGTACAATCTATGCCTGCGCAGTCCATTCCTGCACAATCCAAAGCCAGTGTAATTCTGGTTGCGCGCTCTATCAACACAACTGATAACATATACGTGGCATTCATGCCATCAATTGCTCATTATGTGGCAATCATTTATTCACGATCATGCGCATTTCAATCAAATGATGCCATGTGTCCAAGACAGTTGGCCCATGATCAGACAACTGCCTGCGCAGTCTACTGTTGCGCAATCCAATTCATGCGTAATCCATCATGCGCAGTCTAGAATAACTAAAAGTTAGTTATTTCCAGAACTCTATAAATAGAGTTTCAAGTCTCCATTCAAGGGGATCACAGATCACAGATCAGAAATCAGAGATCAGATAGAGAGATCAGACATAAAAGTTCAGAGAGTTCAGGAGTTCTTGCCCAAGTGCTGCTGCATTCTTTCGAGGCTTTTGCCTTCAATTCTTCGAGGCTTTTGCCTTCAAGTCAACTTCAGAGGCTACCGTCTTCAAAGTTCACATCGTCCAAGGGATAAAGCAATCGTCTTCTAGATTGGATTCCTACAGTTGTACTCTCCCAGAATTCTTGTAATCTTTACAAAGTTTGTATCAATAAAGTTTCATACTTTTGTTTTTGCAAACAATGACCCCTTTCGCCACAGTGATAGCAGCCCTCCTTGCGGTCCACAATCGCAAGATCCCGAGAACTCCCCCATGTCCTCGCCTGTGACTTGGGTCTTTCCTTCCTGTGGAAAGCCACCAGAGCGGACGCCTGCGACGATTCTACTTGCTTGCGCCATACCTGGTCATTCAACAAGCTACTTTTGACTGCCTCTATCGTGACAACTCTATCAGGCGCGGAGTTGCTCACCAAAACCACCAACGTCTCCCAGCTTTTCGGCAGAGAACTCAAAAGCAATAAGGCCTGAAGCGCATCATCAATCACCATCTTCATCACAGACAGCTGATTGATGATACCCTGAACCTCGTTCAGATGTTGTGCCACCAAGGCACCCTCCGTGTACTTCGAGTTGACGAGTTAGCAAATAAGAAATGCCTTATTGCCAGCCGTCTTTCTTTCGTACAGCGAATGCAACTTCTCCTATAATGCTTTTACCAAACTCTCCATGTACATATGGTGAAACACCGACTCATCCAACCATTGGCGGATGAGTCGAACGATCTTTCGATCTAGTCATTTTCAGTCTTCAGCAGCTTTATCCATTGGCTTTGTGCTGTCGTCCTCCAACGGACCATGCAAGTCTTTATACAGAGTAGATCCTCTATTCTTAGCTTCCAAATTGCCTAATTTTTTTCTATGAGGGTGATTATTCGAGTGTTTATCTTCTCAATAGACATGGTTACTAGAACCTCCAAAGCTCTGATACTACTTGCTGGGTTCGTGCGGAAGCGTTTGCCAACCCACCTGATCAAAACCAACCCCCGTCGAACGGACACCAAGTACAAGATGAAGACAAATATATGACAGTGACATACATCACCTGGACAAATTCCAACCTTTAATAACTCAGATAAAATTACAAGATTGATAAAACTCACGTTGAACCAAAAAAAAGAAGATTATAATTGAGATCACTGACCAACCCGTAGCAATCTCTCTAACCAAAGTTGACGACTCCTCGATTAGATCTTCTTCTTCATTCTATCTTGGATGGCGAAGTCCTAAGAGCAAAGTACGGACTTTCTCTTTGATTTTCTTGAGGATGAGCACCCCAAATCTGTAACACCCCAGTCCCAAAATACGTAGGACTAGGAGATCGTATACATGCCAGCTACGTATCGAGAGGACTCTAGCCAGCTCGAGTACGTATAAGCTGTATTGGTTTTCTAAATCAATCTATCAAAATAAATAATATATATCTCTGTTTGCCATTAAATTGTTTGATTGAAAACTTTAATACAAACAGAACAGTGTTACAATGTAGGACTTAGATGTAGTCCTAGGAGTACACTTTTGTTTAAGCTGGGTCCTTAGTGCCAATGGAGCGAGTGGTAATGCGTTGACTCCGTTGACCGGCTGACGACGGTTATCGGTTCTCTGAAAGTGTGGATTGCTCTGGGTGCTGGAGCTTGCTGAGAGGAGGAAGGCGTTGAGTGTCTGTATCTGCCTTTCTGATGATTCCTTGTATGTTCGTTGTGGATTCTGTGTGTGTGTGTGAAGGAGAAGATCCCTCTATTTATAGTTTTACAGGCTGGCTGCTCATGCACGCATGTAGGATGCACCGGTGTATGGAGACGCCACGTGGAGGTTGCTGATGGAGGCGCGTAGATGATGCGCCCTGATTGAGGGGGAGAACTCTTCATACTGCTGTTGTGAGCCGGCACGTAGCAGAGGAGAAGATCTTTCTGTTGCTGAAATCTTGGATGAGTTGAGTCAAAGGACACGTGTCATCGACCCATGGCTCGAAGATCTCGGATTTGGTGGGGGGGGTAATCTGGTGAGCTGCGCCTTGATTGGGCGCAGGAGGAGGTTGCGGCTCATACCCTTTAGGGGTTATAAACTGTTTAGAGCGTATGGCTTTTGAGGCGCATGCAGGCGACTTTCCTTCTGTCTTTCGGGATCAGAGATCAGTCTGGGGCGCATGGCTTTTGAGGCGCATGCAAAGCTTCAACTGGAGACTCTTCTTCTGTCTTTAGGGATCAGTGAAGGGTCCGAGGTGCACGACTTTTGAGGTGCATGCTGGTTTGGACGCATGGCCGTAGAGGCGTATGCGGATGGCCACGTGGCAGTAGCCGTCGGAATAGAGTCATGATGATGCTGACGTTGCCGACGCTTCGTTCTCTGAAAAAAGCTATCAACTGTTCGAACTTTAGAAAGCGTGCTGCCAACTCTGGTGTCAGTTCAGCATTTAATGTTTGTGACGTTCGATGGACAGCTGAGTGGGCACATTGGTTGGTGTTTCACTCGGCATGGAGATGTGAGGGGGGGCGCATCCTCTGTGATGCGCCGGGTACTGTAGGGCGCGTCTGTGTGATGCGCCTGATACTGGAGGGCGCGTCCGTGTGATACGCTATTTGGCTGGCACATCCGACATGTCCTTTAATGACACGGCTGTCTCGCTCCTCGAGTGCTATAAATAGCCGTTTGGCTGAATTCGAGGCGTCCGGTTCATCCATTTAATGCAAATTCATTGCACAGAATTCGAAGAGTCATCCACTTGGCGTATGGGTTTGATTTGCCCGGCCTATAAATAGTGGCATGGAGAGAAGGTTTGCTCCTCGTTCCCTCACGTACTTCCAACATGAACTTGGATATGCGGGTGCATTCTGTTGACGAAGTGCTCCCGAGGGTGAAGATGAGACGTCGTGCTGTCTTCGATGCACTTGAAGGTGACTGTTACATCCAAAAGACGGAGTCGAGGGCTTCTGAGGTAGGCGGAAGGTGCCTGTTGCATCCAAAGATAGGGATGTTTGGGCCTCGTCTCCGTTGTTCCGGAAGAGCCGTAGATCAGAATGGTGGTGCTAGGCTCTCTCTTCCTTCAAAGTGGGTGCCGCCCACTTTGATTGTGTTGAAAGCTCCTTGTGCCATGATTTCGATCACGGTCTTCCTTGGTCTTTGGAGGCTCTTTCGAAGCCTCCCCTGGCCACAGCATTTGCAGTGCTCTTCCCTTCCTTGGTTCCAGCCAGAGGATTAAATGCTTTGCTTGGCGAAGCACTTATCAGGTGAGCCTGGCTGGAAGAGCGGCACATAACTGGGCTCTGCTCGGCCAGGTGAGCCTGGTTGGAAGAATGACTACAAAAAATCGAATGATTGTAGCCCTGCCGTGGTGCTCCCGGTCCTATAGCTAGTAGCCCTTCCGTGGTACTCCCTAACTATAGTGAGTCTCTATCGTAGCCCTGCCGTGGGTCTCCCGAGTCGAGAGTGGTCAAGTAGCCAATCCTAGTATCGGTAGAGGGTCAAGTCAAGGTAACATGGAACATGTGATCGAGTCGAAGTATTATGGCATACTTGATCAAGTCAAGTCACTCAAGTAACGACACTAGCAAAGATGTGTGAAAATAGCTAGTGATAAAGTAAATGATAACAGGTTAGAGACAGAGAATGGCTCCCAAGACTCCTCGCGGTGGTGCCGGCAAGGGGAAGGAGAAAGCGAAGGAGCCGGCGAAAGTTGTAACGGCTGACGTTCTCCGACGGCCTGTCGAAGTTCGGCCGGAGGTGGTTGGTAAGTCTCGTTTTTCCGTACACCAACGCACATAGACCTTGGGTCTTTAATGTTGTGCCGCGGTCTTTGTTCGCCGACGCGCATGGGTTTAGACCCTGATGATGCGCCGAGGCTGCTGACGCGCATGGGCTTAAACCCTGATGATGCGCCGAGGCTGCTGATGCGCATGGGCTTAGACCCTGATGATGCGTCGAGGCTGCTGACGCGCATGGGTTTAAACCCTGAATGTGCCGAAGCTCTTCTTTCTCTTGTTGCTTCTAACATTTTTTTGATCTTTGCTAGTGTCAGTAGCGATCCCGCCTTTGATTGAAGTGTTCTTGGAGGCTGTCTTCAACCAGATGGGAGTAGAGTATGATGAGGAAGTGATAAACCCCGCTCAAGAGGCTCTTATGCTGGATCAGCCTCCCGAGAGAATGACCCAAATCCGTGAGCAACAGTATGGGTTCCTCAAACGGATGATGGAACGTGGTGTTTTAAAATCTTCCATATCTGATAAATTGACCTTCTTGAAGCCTGAGTTCCTATTCGGAGACCGTCTCACTTCTACTGATGCGACGGTGTTGAAGGTCAAGGAGGACTGGTTCTTTACAGCGAATGGGGTGCATATGACTGTTAAGCAACTTGAACGTCAATGGCCTTTGACATCCTTCTGTCGCCTTGTTTCCCAGAGGAGGATGTCTTGGGATCTTACCCCTTCTCAGGGGGGAGCGGTGACTGGCGTCATCCAAATTGATTCTACCTTCGACCAAAGGGATACTTTGACCGCCACACGGTCTGGGTCTTCTTTCACCTGGCAGACTCTACGCCCCGGGAGCCTCTACAGTGACGTACCCATTAATACGTTTGCTTATAGTGCTTCGACCTTTACACATCGTATGTTTTTGATGGAACGCTCATACCCGAAAGGAGATTTTCGGGTAGAGGGTTGGTGCCATTACGTTTCCAAGTGGGATAAACTGACACTCTGGATCTTGTCACGGTTCCGGACCGAGCTTTGAGAGATTGGGTTGACTGCCGCAATTCGTGCTACCCAGGCGGGTGTTGATCTCAACAGGCACATGTTCCTCGCACTACTGGAGATGTTTCATGTCCAAACCGGGACCTTTTTTACTCCGATGGGGGAATTAGGGTTCGTACTTCATGAGATGTATGAGGTGCCAAAACTCCCTTGGGGGTCGGAACCCTATGAAGAGTACTTTCCCACCAACGAGGAACTTCAAGTCCTGGGGGACAGGGCTGAGGAGATGACGGCTGTCTTCAAGGAAGTGGCGAGTCATCATTACTATATGCAGAGACGGGATAGGAACGGGACGCAGCCTCATGTGACCGCTTGGAGAGATTATGTCTTTAGACAAGACAAGGAGGATCCCTCATAATTTTCCACTCCACCGGCGCTCTCTCGTAACGAAGTGCTGTCCGAAATGAGCAGGTTAGGGGAGAAAAATTCCCGAGGAAATGAGGACCAGCAGTCAGATGCACGCTCCTACAGCTGCTTCTGGCATCTTGCTTATCGGATGTCACCCAAGGCGGTGTTGGCGTCCTACCTGATGATATGGCTCCGGGATTGCGTATTCGCGGGTGGATCCGGTGCCGTAGAGAGGGTAACCCGAAACTTAATCCTGCCAGCCGTGAAGCTGGTCTTCGGGCGGCATTTGGCTCTTCTCCCCGCAATGGTATGTAACCTGCAGCAAGGTTTGAGAGAATTTGCTGGAAATGTGATTCATGACAGAGGCCGAAACAACAACTTCTCGCGCGCCGAACTGCCGTTTCACTATTTAATGGGATGGCTGATTTTGCATCATCCCAGTGTGATGAGTCCAGGCTCGGAAGAAGATTATAAGGCTGGAGATGCACTCCTTCGTCGTTTCAATCGGAGGAGCTGGTCACATACTGGTGTCCCTGTTTGTAGAAAGGTTTTATCCCGTCTTCAGGGTTGGAAAATTACCAAAGTTGGTCCAATCTACTTGGGCTTTGAGGCCAACGAAGATCTAAGGGATCTGGGCGAAGGTACCACCACTCTGCCTCAATGGGGATTCCGCTGGTTGCAGAGTATCCGGCCATCTCATCTGGTATACCGGAACAGGAATCAGTGCTCTCTGGAACCATATTTGCCAAGCCGCTTTGCGCGGCAATTTGGTTATGCCCAGATGATGTTGGATAACCCCAGTATTTCTCTGGGGTATATTGGAAGTTTGTTGGATGGTGCACGAGCTTGGCATTACTATAATGCCGGATGTACCGGGGCTCGTTTTACGTTGCCCGCCCCAGATCCGCGGCCGCCCATTCTTTACTCAGCCGCCAAATTTTACTGTGCTATGGCTGCTGCGCCCTCCGGATATGACAGGGAGACCAGTCTTATTGCAGGAACCCAGTTAGCGGTAACCGGGAACGTGCCGGTGAAGGCCCGATCGCATCGTCCGTCAGGGATAGGTCACCGGAGTGCCCCTTCCGTCTCTCAAGCAGAACCCTCGGGCGATCGATCAAAACGATGTACAGACGAAGGGATTGAATCTCCTGTATCGAAGAAGCAGAAGAAGGCGTCGTCACCGACGGCGTCATCGGATTCAGCGTCCGCAGAGGTAAGGGCGTCCCACATAATCTGATTTTGGTTCCATAATTTACGAGGCTTCACCTTCTCTTATAGGAACCGTTAAAAAGAAAACCTCGTACTCTAAAGTCGGGTGGGAGCAGGCGAGAAGGGACGGCGGGCTCGTCTGAAGTGCGTATCCCGCCGACCATGATGTCTCCCATGGAGGAAGATCCGGAGGATGCTGTTGACGTGGAGATTCGGGTATCCCCAGATTATGTCAGGAGGGAAACCGAGGGTGCAGCTGCTTCCGAGACGGCAAAGGCCAGAACGGAAGCTTCAAGTGCCGAAGGTCTAACAAGCACGCCGTTTCCTGGTGGTGAAGAAGAATGGAGTTCGTCGTTTTCCGATGACGTTGCTCCAGAGCTGTAAGAGCCTGTTACGGAGGCCGCAGATGTAGTTGAGACAGAGGAGAGGGTTGAATTCCCTCCTTATCATGATGAGAGGAGGTCGGCTGCATCATTGCCGAGTCCTACCCCGACTTCAACCGTGGAAGTTGAGGCGGCTACCACTCAGGAGGTAGCGACAGATTCTGTCCCTGTTGAGGGACTCGATGATGAGACCCGTCTGTCAGTCAAGACCGCTACGACGGGTCAAGAGACAAGTGATAATCTCCCTATTCTGCCAAGGGAGGTACCAACTGTTGATAGGACGTTGGGGGTAGAAGAGGTGGCCGTTGACATCGGTGGTTCCTCCGGGCTTGAGAAGGGTAAGGGTGTAGAACCCTGTGTCGCTCCTTCTACTTGGAGGACCATCTTGACGCCTGTGCCGGCCCCTTCTGTTGCTTCGGCTCCTCGGGCTAGCAGTCCAGCCCCTGTTGATGAAGAGCCCATTGATGCCGAGGTTCAAGCCTCGCTGATTGAGGTTGGCGGATCTTCTTCCGGTCTGCAAACTGTAGTAGCTCCTCCAACTCCCGCGATGACGCCGCAGGTCCTGGCGGATGCAGACGAGTATGTGAAATTCCTCGTCGAGGGGGTGTACAAAATGTTGCAGAAGGGTGTATCTGCTGTGATAGATGCCAATGGGAGTTTTGCGACGGTAAAAGCTCTGGCAATGTCCTGCATCGAGCTGATTCGTATTCACCAAGGCCACGACCATATGGCCAAAATTCTGGAGACTTCGGTGATTGAGCTGGATGAGCGGCTCGCGGAACTTCAACGCATCCGGCGAAACGACCTCTCTGTCCTGATAGATGCGGAGAAGGGGAAGCTGATCGCCGAGATCGAGTCTTTATACCAGGCCACCGTGGGCGTTTGGGAGCGCGAGGTGGCTGAGACTGAGGCTGCGGTAGAGCAGTTGTCTCAGTCCATGAAGACGACGGTGGAAACTCGAGCTGCATTGGAAGCTAATATCGCGGATATCGACACCCATATGCGCCGCCTTGAAGACCAACGGGCCCGACTCCAGTTAGAGGTCGAGCGTGTCCGGGCTGAACATGCAGCATTTAAGAAGGATGAAGCGACTTTTACTCAGTGGACTCTTGCCTTGGCGCAGCAACGACAACAGCTTGATGAGAAGCATGCAAGTGATACTTCCGCTGGGGCCGTTGAATTGATGCGCCAAGAAGCAGAGCGACGAGTCCTGGCGACGGTGGAGGCCCGCGCAGTCGACTTAAAGCTTCGAGTCAGGGAGCTCTCAGCCCATCCTGGGGAGATTCAGGGACCATAGTTTTTTTCCTTTTTCTTTTGTGTTCTTTTGCAACCCTTACTGGGGGATGATGTAGTTTCTTGTACTCCTTTTTCAGAAGAATAAAGAAGTCTACAACCTTTTTTTGTGATGTGTTCATCTTTTGTTGTCATGAACTTGATGATTTGTGTGGACCTATTATCTTTTGCGCACCTTGGTTTTCAGGTACAGATAATAAGTTTGAAGGAACCATTATGTTTGCTCAGAGGTAAAGTGGACATGGCAATCATTGGGTTCGAAATGATAGAATCTCCCTACTCAGAGATATTATGGACGTGGTAGGAATGATCTTGGGGGATACGCTGAACAACTCAGAGGTTATATGGACGTGGAAGTTCTGCGATGAATGTACAATAACGCAGGGGTTGTTTGTACAAGATGTTTACTCAGAGGTAATGTGGACGTGGTAAACATGAAGGTTAGCGTAGGCTTACGAAGTGTAAGATTCTGCTTTGTAGGGTGTAGAGACAACTCAGAGGTAATATGGACGTGGTTATCTTTCTACTGGAAGATGCTACGGAACAGCTGGGTTCCGGAGGCGTATGAGTTTGTGGAAAGAGGTTGTTTGAGGAAGTACATGTCTGGAGGATGTCAAGAATAGTACTTCTTTAGGAACTTGTCATTGATGGACATCATGAACAAGTCCCCATTGGGTTTGGCGAGGCGGTAAGCACCGTTTGAGTATACCGTCTCTATGATGAAAGGTCCTTCCCACTTGGGCTCGAACTTTCCTGGTATCTTGTGGGTCAACACCATTGGTCTTCTGACTGCTAAAACCAGGTCGCCAACTTGGAAAGTCCTCTGTTTGACCTTCTTGTTAAAAGCCTGTGATATTTGGGCTTGGTAGAGCTCGATGCGTTGTTGAGCTAGGAGACGCTTTTCGTCAAGTGCCTCCAATTCTCGCAGACGACGACATTGATTGTCCTCTTCTGTGAGTTTGTTTGTGATTGCTACGCGGAGCGAAGGTATCTGTATCTTGAGAGGCAGTACTGCTTCGCTCTCGTAGACCAGGGATAATGGAGTGTTGCCTGTTGGGGTTCGTACCATTGTACGGTAGGCCCAAAGGCATTTGCCAAGCTTTTCGTCCCAGTCACGTTTGTTGGATGACACGACCTTTTTGAGCAGCCTATCGATAGTTTTGTTGAATGCCTCAGCCAATCCGTTTGCTGCCGGATTGTAGGCGGTTGAGGCCACGTTCTGAATACGATTCTTATCACAGAACCTGCTGAAAATGTGGCTGATAAACTGAGGACCATTGTCATGGATGATCCGCCGGGGTACTCTGAAACGGTAAATGACATGGTGTTTGATAAAGCTGACCACCCTGGAGCTTTTTACTTCTGCTAGTGGAACTGCTTCTGCCCATTTGGAGAAGTAGTCGGTGATGGCCAGGATGAAACGGTATCCTCTCGATGAAGGAGGGGTGATTGGCCCTACAATGTCCATGCCCCAGGCTTCGAAGGGCCAGGAGGCGCTGTAGGATGTAGCGGCTCCGATGGTGTATGTATGAAGTCTGCATGAAGTTGGCACGCGTGGCACTTCTTAGCATATTCGACAGCGTCGGCAGCCATGGTTGGCCAGTAGTAGCCCATACGTCGCAGTCGATCTTGCAACTTAGGACCGGGTTGATGAGCTCCACAAGTTCCATCATGAGCTTCTTGAAGAGCTTCGGCTGCTTCTTCGTTGGACAGGCATCGAAGGAGGAGCCCATCGAAGGAGCGTCGGTACAGCATTTTGGTAGCTGTATCGTAGTAGAATCGAAAAGAGCATCTCCTGACTGAGACGGCTTCCTTCGGGTCCTCTGGAAGGATTCCGTAGACAGCGAAGTCGATGAACGGGAACCTCCAGTCCCGGACATTAACCCCAGTGTTCGTCGGCATGGCGTGGGCCACCCGCAAGCATAGGTTATTTCTGGGACAAATCAGATCTCGTCCTGTTACCGTGATATAGTGTTGAGTCCCAAAGGGCGCTGCTAATGAAGCTGCGAGGCCGGCCAGAGCATCGGCCTCCAAGTTTTGTAAACGGGGGACATGTTCAATGAAGAACCCGGTGAAGGTTGAAATGATGTTCAACGCGACTTCATGATAAGGGATTAAATCTTCATGGCAAACTTCGTATTGTCCCCAAACCTGGTTTACGACAAGTTTTGAGTCGCCGTAAGCTTCCAGATGGTCGACCCCCAGCTGTTGTGCGAGCTGGAGTCCCATGACGAGTACGTTGTACTCGGCAACGTTGTTGGAGCACGGCTTCGAAAGAGAGTACGCACGTTGGATGACCAGCTGATTGGGGGAGACTAAGACTACCCCCACTCCTGCGATGATTTGGCCTTTGGGGCCTGTTCTCGAAGCGCCGTCGAAGAACATCCGCCAAACGGAGCTTCCTTCGCTGACGTTGGATACTTAGACCTCTTCCGGGATATCTTCATAGAGTTTTGAGGATTCTGGGATGGGGTGTGCAGCTAAAAAGTCAGCCAGAGCTTGACCCTTAACAGCTTTTTGTGGCACAAACACCATGTTGTACGATGTTAGCAAGATCGCCCATGTAGCCAGCCGGGAGTTCAATGATCCTGGCTTCGTCATGAGGACTCTGAGCGGATTGACTCGGGAAATGACATGAATTGTCTGACCCGAGACATAATGACGAGTCTTCTGGATGACAAACACCAAAGCCAAGCACTCCTTTTCGACAGGGTTGTACCGGTGTTCGGCCCCGATGAGTGTTCGACTGAGGTAGTAGATTGCTTGCTCGAAGCCTGTATCGCTGTTTTGAGCCAGCAGAGCGCCAAGAGAATGATCCATGGCACGGATGTAGAGGAGAAATAGTTTGCCGACGACTGGCGCTACCAGGACTGGTGGGCTTGTTAAGTAAGCCTTGATGTCGTCGAAAGCCTTTTGACACTCCTCTGTCCAGACGTAAGAGACTTCCTTCTTCATGAGCTGAGTAAAGGGTTGACATCTACCGGAGAGGTTCGCTATGAACCTCCGGATATATGCCAGACGTCCCTGTAGGCCCCGAAGTTCTCGAAGGTTCTTCGGAGGGTCCATGTTGAGGATGGCTTTGGTCTTCTCAGGATCAACATGAATGCCTTTCGCTGTGATGACAAAGCCCAAGAATTTGTCGCTAGAAACCCCCAGAAAGGATTTAGCGGGGTTCATTTTGAGTTGATGTGCCCGCATGAGATCGAAGACCGTCTTCAGGTCCTGTAGGTGATCTCCTTTGAGGCGGCTCTTGACTGCGATGTCGTCAACATAGCATTCGACCGTCTTACAAAGATATTGACGGAAGATGGTGCTCATAGCTCGCTGGTATGTCGCACCGACGTTCTTCAAGCCGAAGGGCATTACTGTGTAGCAGAAAATACCCTTTAGAGTCCTGAATGACGTGTGTTTTGCATCATCGGGGAACATCTTGATTTGATTGTTGCCTGAATACCCGTCCATGAAGGACATGCGCTCAAAGCCACATGTGTTGTCCATCATCACATCAGTGATTGGAAGCGAGAATTCGTCCTTCGGGCAAGCAGAGTTGAGATCCCTGAAGTCGATACAGACTCGTATCTTTCCGTTCTTCTTGGTGACAGGAACGATATTGGCTACCCAATCCGGGTGTTGTTCCTCACGGATGAAGTCGCTGGTCAAGAGTTTGTCTACCTCCTGATCGATGGCATTCATGATGTCCGGACGGAAGCGTCGCTGATGTTGTTTGATAGGTTTGGCATCAGGTAAGATGTTCAACCTATGCGTTGCGATCTGTGGATCGAGTCCCGGCATGTCTTCATAGCTCCAGGCGAAGACGTCGATATACTCTTTAGCCAGTTGGATTAAAGATTCTCGATCTTCTCCTTCCAGGCTTTTACTCATGAAGATGGGTTTGGAAGAAGACCCCTCCCCGAGGTCGATCTGCTCGACTTCGTCTTCGGTGGGAGGTTCACGAAGCTCAAAACGAGATTCCCATTGTTCCCCTAGGCGTTGGGCCCAGGGTTCTTCTTCGAAGGGTTCTGGCGCTTGGTCTTCGCCTTCACCTTTTTGAGGTTGTGCTGACGTTATGTTAGCTGACAGCACTTTCCTGAAGACTGACCCGATACTGGTATCGGAATCCCAAGTCGATGCTTCGGACGAGTGGGAATGTTCTATATCTTCTGCATTTGAACTCTCTGGGGTTGATGGCGGCGTGACATAGCCTAGCCCTCGTCCAGTCCGATTATAATAGTCCTATGGCTTTCCATTGGACATCAAAAGCCGGACAGGGAGATGCCGACCCTTGCCGTAGTTTAAGCCTTTGTTGCTTTTCAGGTCGTAGCCCATCTTTTGGATGTGTGCTTTGCCGCATCCGTGTACCGATAGACTTGTACCCTGCCGGTATCAGGTTCGGGCTCGATTGACGGGAGGTCCCGATGACGCTCGACTTTGCCCGAGATGATGGTGCCTTGGTCTCGGCTCCGTGGAGGGACTATGAAGACTCCTTGAGACGGGACTACTCGATTATGATGGACGGTCGTTATTTGTGTTTGCAACGACCGTAGAGCGTTATCTAATGTATACATGGCATTCCAGTGTGGAAGACAAGAATAATTAAAAGACACTCTATTATTGATAAAATACGAGATCTTATCCCGTGGGATTACATTGTCAAAGGAGGGTGCCTCTACGTCAGCCGAGATATAATCACCAAGCTCCTCGTCTGTAAGAACTGGGGGTAGACTAGGAGAGTCCACCACAGCTTTGGGGTCTGAGAGGGTTATATGAGCCTTCTCTGACACCTTGGATGACTGCGGCGGCTTGCCCTTGAGACGCACCTTGAGAGGTGCCTGGGCTGCACCTCCGGTGAGTGGTGCCTTCCCGTGTAATTTTGCCACCAGGGGAGCCGATGTTTGAGGTGGCTTTCCCTTGAGGCGTATCTTCAGGGGTGCTTCGCGAGCTGGCGCTTTCCCTGATAGCTTGATGCTCATTGGAGGCGCCTTCTGGGGTGGTTTCTCCTTCAGTCGGATTTTCAAGGGGGCATCGGGAGTCGTCTCAGGCTCCATGTCCGGTTCTGTTGCCGTCTCTGCCTCATCATCAGCGTCGTTGGCTTCCTCCTCGTCAATGGGCTTGTACAAGTCAGAATCGGTGAAGTAGGCTTCAATCCCTTTGAAAGGATCGATGTCTGCAAATTCCGTCCGGATGACGCCATTGGTGGATACATACTTCATGCACTGGTGGAGCGTGGAGGGCACCACCATGTACTCATGCAGCCATGGTCGACCGAGCAGGATGTTGTAGTTGACCTCGGCATCTACCACATAACAAGTCACCTCAGTTTTGAGGTTGCCAATGTGACACTTCAGTCGGATCTTGCCCAATGGCTCGCTCTTGCTAGCATTGAAGCCACTGATGGTTGTATTGGAGGGCGCCAGTCGGTACATCGGGATCCCCAGCTTAGATAGCAGCGTCTTCGGAATGATGCTTAGGGAAGACCCAGGATCGATCTGAATCCGGCTCACCTTGACCGAGCTAATGTACCTTGTATAATACAGCGGTCGGTTATGTCGGTGATGCTTGAGCATCATGTCTTGTTGGGTGAAAGTTATGTTTGGGATAACTTTATCCGCACAATGACAGTGCGCACAAGTAGTTGGGAGGTCTTCAGGCTGCTTGACCTGACTGAGAAAGGATTCAGCGTCCTTCAGAGCTTCGCAGAGAGCTTCTCGGGAATCTTTAGAAAGACGCAGGAGCTCGAACAAAGACAGGCGCGCAGGTGTACTGGCTAATTGTGCCAGAATGTCGAAGTTGTGAGGCTTGGACAGCCCCGAAGCATTCTCCTTCCGTAGAGGTCTGTCAAAACGGGCCTCCACCTGCTTCTGCTTGTTGGCTGCTGAGGGCTTAGATGGACCCTCCTCAGGGATGGTGCTAGGAGGCACCACTCCGGCGGTGGCTTCGCCGGATTTGGAGCTCAGTTGTGCACGTGTTTGCACTGGAAGTGCCTCTTCTGTTGAAGAAGAGACTGTGCGGCAAGACTTGATCTTCCTGCCTTTTGATTTGGAGGTAGGGCGTACCTCCGATTGAGTCACCTCGGAGACGAGGTCGGGGTGAACCCAGAGGACCTCTCCTCGAGATGTGGTGAGCGGGGTGAGTCCACTCATATTGTCACGAGTAGGTGGTAAGTTTACCACCTCCATTGTCGCTTTAGGGATGGGGACGACGCCATCTTGTGTGGTAGTTGGCGGCAAGGTGCCGAACTGAAGCGAAACCACATTGGCCGACACCGTCTTCTCTTCATAGTCGACGGAGATTACATCCGCATTGATCATGCGCTCGATGTAATTCTTGAGGATGTAGCAGTCCTTGGTCGGGTGTCCGACAAACCGATGGTAATGACAGTACCTCGGGTTGTCCACTTTCCCAACTTCATCGGGCCGCTTTGGGTCCGGTAGCTTGATCTTGTCACCCTGCTTCAGTATCTCGAAAAGTTGCAGGGTGTCGTCATCATTGAATGAATAAACCTCCTTGGGTCTCGGTGCCAGTGGAGGCTTCTGAGTAGGCGCAGATGCGCCTTTTGAGGCATTAACAGTCAATGCCTGTTTCCCCTTTGCTTCTCGTCTGGAGCTGTTAGCTGCGGACTTTTTCCCCTTATCATCAAAGGCGGGGAAGCTGACACCCAGAAGACGTGCATTGGCCGCCTTCTTTTCTGCAGCTTCAGCTTCGATGATCAGGGAGCTCCAGTCAGGAGGGGGAGTAGAGTTGAGCCAGAGCTTTACTGCAGGCAACATGTTCATGCTGCAAGCGGAGAGGAGCGCATGTTCTGGCATGCCTGGAGGTAGCCTGAAGCAAGTCTGTCGGAAGCGTTCGATGAACGCCTGAACCGTTTCCTTCTCCTTCTGACGTATCTCTATGAGAGACGCCATCGTCATGTCCTTCCCGCCGTCGTAGAAGCGGTCGAGGAAGAGGCACGTCAGGTCGTCGAAGGACGATATGGAATTGTCGGGGAGGCTGTAGTACCAGTCATACGCCACTCCTTTCAGGGCCCCGACAAAGATACTGGTGAGGAGCGCGTCCTCCTTCGGAAGATGCCCTGTCTGTGACTGGAAGTACGTCAGGTACCATCGTGGAGAGTCCTTCCCGTCGTATGGGGTGAGTGTTTGTGGTTTATACTTTGGGGGATAAACCACCTTGTTCCACTCGAGGGGATAAGGCTGGGGAATGCCCATCTTCTGGCGTTCCTCTTGCCTGTTCTTGGACTCGAAGCGCTCCCGCAGGTCTTTGATCATTTCGACCACATCCTCCGTAGAGCTAGGAGTCGGAGAAGGAGGTACCATTTGGATTGGAGCGTTCGAGGGCTCCGAGGTCCGAGGTGCTTCTGTATCCGAGGGCGCCCGTTGGAGGGGCACACTCAACTCCCCATTAGCTCCTGGGTCAGGACCAGTTGAAGGTGTCCTGATCAAGGCCGACCGCATCTCAAACACCGCTTGAGTCAGTGCTTACTTCTCCTGGTGTTTGGCCACCCCCAGCCACATTCTGGAGTTCATCTTCAATAGGCGCATCTGCAAGGGTCTGATTGCCCTCAGCTCCATCTTGAAGGACCTCTTCGTTTCCAGAACTACCCCCGGTGGTGTCCTGGAGGACATCCTCATTTTGAGGGGCTTCAGGGAGAGTAATCTTGCCTTGATGATGAAGATCCGCCGCAGCTGTGCTTTGGACATCTTCGTCTTCGGAAGGAGGCTCAACAAGGGTCTGGCTACCCCCAGCTTCCTCCAAGGACTTCTTCCTCGACCGAGTGCCTTCAAACACTCCAGAGGTCGAGACAGCTGCCTTGGTTTTCCTCGGCTGGCTTTTGGATGAAGACGAGGAATTGGCAGTCGTCTTCCGGATTGATGAGGAGTTGGAGACCACGTTGCATGAAGCAACCTTTGGCTCCTCTTCAGCTGACACCTTTGTCCCAAGGCGACGTCGGAGAGGTGTCGATGATTGCAGTCGTTGGAAGACCGACTGTCTTGGTGGAGCTGCCGCCTTACAACAGCAGTTGATGGTGACCACCGCACAAGTATGCCCCGTAAGAGGCGCATCGTGCTTGTTGGTCGACTCTCCTGACCGGCGCTTGTGATTGATCACGTTGCGCAGGTCATTGGAGGAGAGTGGTGCCTTTACACCCCTTTCAGACGTATGGCAAGGCCAAACGCCGAGGTGGTCAGGTGAGTGCTGTGCCCCCTGATCTAATACCAAGCAGGCCTCACGATCAGTAGTGGGGGAACCACAACATTTGAAGTGACTTGAACGGACCTCAAACGCACAACCAGAGGAGGCGCGGGAGTTCAAGACCACTGAGTTTGCCTCTCTCGACTTGGTTCTGCACGCAGTAGATGCACCCAAGCGAGATGAGGACTTTGAAGATCGACTCGTTGCTGGTGCAGAAGCACTTGAGTCAACCTTGTACAGCTTGCCATCGGCAGCGCGCGTGATGACGAGCGCGTGCCTCTGGCCGGCTGCTGGCATAGCACGTTTGTGGTGCATGGCCCGTGCCGCCTTGGATTTCTTCGTACCAGCCCGCTGGGGCGCATAGTACTCAGCATCCAAATTCTCCTCGCCATTACAGCGAGTGAGTCTGTCAAAGACAGAGGCTTTTTGTGACGCATCAGAGGTGATGCACGGGGCATTGGCTGTGCCCCTGCTCCGTCGACGTATCTTCCTCGCCTGAGAGGGAGATAGCTGGGGAACGTGGTCAGTCGCACATTTTCCCAAGAGATGCGCTGTATTGGCGTGCGCACCTTGGTTGCTGAGAACGTCAGCAGGAAGGAAAGGCTGGATTGCTGCATCCCCTTCAGTGGTGGTGCCCGAGGTGTCGACCTTGCGCACCCAGGCCGTGCGAATCTTCTTCGGCTTTGGTAGCCGCTTCGAAGGACTCGCACTTCCTTCAGAAATGAACTCCTCGTACGCCTGTTGATTGAGGTGCACGACCAGCGTCTTGTGGGAGGAGCCCACCTTCACATCGTCGGCCTGTGACACGACTTTCTCGGAAGAGGAGAAAGAAGTCCCCAGCAGAGTCGCCAGCTTGTTTGCCATTAAATTGTTTGATTGAAAACTTTAATACAAACAGAACAGTGTTACAATGTAGGACTTAGATGTAGTCCTAGGAGTACACTTTTGTTTAAGCTGGGTCCTTAGTGCCAATAGAGCGAGTGGTAATGCGTTGACTCCGTTGACCGGTTGACGACGGTTATCGGTTCTCTGAAGGTATAGATTGCTCTGGGTGCTGGAGCTTGCTGAGAGGAGAAAGACGTTGAGTGTCTGTATCTGCCTCTCTGATGATTCCTTGTATGTTCGTTGTGGATTCTGTGTGTGTGTGTGAAGGAGAAGATCCCTCTATTTATAGTTTTGCAGGCTGGCTGCTCATGCGCGCATATAGGATGCGCCGGTGTGTGGGGACGCCACGTGGAGGTTGATAATGGAGGCGCGTAGATGATGCGCCCTGATTGAGGGGGAGAACTCTTTATACTGCTGTTGTGAGCCGGCACGTAGCAGAGGAGAAGATCTTTCTGTTGCTAAAATCTTGGACGAGTTGAGTCAAAGGACACGTGTCATCGACCCATGGCTCGAAGATCTCAGATTTGGTGGGGGGGGTAATCTGGTGAGCTGCGCCTTGATTGGGCGCAGGAGGAGGTTGTGGCTCATACCCTTTAGGGGTTACAAACTGTTTAGAGCGCATGGCTTTTGAGGCGCATGCAGGCAACTTTTCTTCTGTCTTTCGGGATCAGAGATCAGTCTGGGGCGCATGGCTTTTGAGGCGCATGCAAAGCTTCAACTGGAGACTCTTCTTCTGTCTTTAGGAATCAGTGAAGGGTCTGAGGCGTACGGCTTTTGAGGCGCATGCTGGTTTGGACGCATGGCCGTAGAGGCGCATGCGGATGGCCACGTGGCAGTAGCCGTCGGAATAGAGTCATGATGATGCTGACGTTGCCGACGCTTCGTTCTCTGAAAAAAGCTGTCAACTGTTCAGACTTTAGGAAGCGTGCTGCCAACTCTGGTGTCAGTTCAGCATTTAATGTTTGTGACGTTCGATGGACAGCTGAGTGGGCACATTGGTTGGTGTTCCACTCGGCATGGAGATGTGAGGGGGGGCGCATCCTCTGTGATGTGCCGGGTACTGTAGGGTGCGTCTGTGTGATGCGTCTGATGCTGGAGGGCACGTCCGTGTGATGTGCTGTTTGGCTGGCGCATCCGACATGTCCTTTAATGACGCGGCTGTCTCGTTCCTCGAGTGCTATAAATAGCCGTTTGGCTGAATTCGAGGCGTCCGGTTCATCTATTTAATGCAAATTCATTGCACAGAATTCGGAGAGTCATCTACTTGGCGTATGGGTTTGATTTGCCCGGCCTATAAATAGTGGCATGGAGAGAAGGTTTGCTCCTCGTTCCCTCACGTACTTCCAACATGAACTTGGATATGCGGGTGCATTCTGTTGACGAAGTGCTCCCGAGGGTGAAGATGAGACGTCGTGCTGTCTTCGATGCACTTGAAGGTGACTGTTACATCCAAAAGACGGAGTCGAGGGCTTCTGAGGCAGGCGAAAGGTGCCTGTTGCATCCAAAGATAGGGATGTTCGGGCCTCGTCTCCGTTGTTCCGGAAGAGCCGTAGATCGGAATGGTGGTGCTAGGATCTCTCTTCCTTCAAAGTGGGTGCCGCCCACTTTGATTGTGTTGAAAGCTCCTTGTGCCATGATTTCGATCACGGTCTTCCTTGGTCTTTGGAGGCTCTTTCGAAGCCTCCCCTGGCCACAGCATTTGCAATGCTCTTCCCTTCCTTGGTTCCAGCCAGAGGGTTAAATACTTTGCTTGGCGAAGCACTTATCAGGTGAGCCTGGCTGGAAGAGCGGCACATAACTGGGCTCTGCTCGGCCAGGTGAGCCTGGTTGGAAGAATGACTACAAAAAATCGAATGATTGTAGCCCTGCCGTGGTGCTCCCGGTCCTATAGCTAGTAGCCCTTCCGTGGTACTCCCTAACTATAGTGAGTCTCTATCGTAGCCCTGCCGTGGGTCTCCCGAGTCGAGAGTGGTCAAGTAGCCAATCCTAGTATCGGTAGAGGGTCAAGTCAAGGTAACATGGAACATGTGATCGAGTCGAAGTATTATGGCACACTTGATCAAGTCAAGTCACTCAAGTAACGACGCTAGCGAAGATGTGTGAAAATAGCTAGTGATAAAGTAAATGATAACAGGTTAGAGACAGAGAAATAAATCATGGCAAGATAGCAAATATAGAAAAGAAAAGGAGACATGAACAAGAAAGAATAATAAGAGCATGCATGTAAGTAAATTGTATAAGTTGGTAAGATATACTTGCCTAGTGTAGAATCGTCCACGTCCAAATAAAAACTAGTCAATTAATGAGCCACGAAAGCTGAACTTTCGCAAACGTCTCCGGATGCTGAAACAGACACCACCAACATTTTTATCATAAAAGAAATATCTAAGTTTGACAACCCATAAGTACAATTCTGGACACAGGGACAAAACGATAATTTTTGACGAAAATAGTGTCCGTCGTTGGACCCGCTTTGCACCGAAAAATATGTCAGAACCTGTAGTCTCTAAAGTCGACAAAGTATATATCAACAAGTCCAGTTTTTTGATATGAACTCAGTGATATATCCAGATTTGGATTCCGATAAGCCGTACACAAAATCGTCCGCTGAGTCGGATCGCAGGCCCGCCAAAATTGTATTTCAGTCAACCTTCTCAGACTCGGACCAAACTTGGCTCATATGACCAGAAAAATGACATGAGTCTAGTGTCTCAACGAGCCATCCTCTGCAATGGTGAAGTCATCTAGTAAACCGGCCTGCGCCTGCACGATGATACTCCTCAGCTGCTCATCCTGGTACTGTGCCTCTCGTATCCTGTCCATCAGTCCAGACTGAATCTGCATGCCTATCGTCTGTATCTCGACTCCGGGGATGACGATGTCAGTGCCTAAGCTCTCCAAGTTTGCTAACAAGTGTCGGTCTCTCGTCAAGAACATAGTCACTGGGTACCGACTCAAGGCGTCCGCAACTACGTTCGCCTTCCCCGGATGGTACTGCAACGAGATGTTGAAATCCTTCATCAATTCCAGCCATCTGCGTTGCCTCATATTCAGTTCCTTCTGCACGAAAACGTACTTCAAGCTTTTGTGGTTAGTGAATATTTACATACGCTCTCCGTACAAGTAGCGTTTCCACAACTTCAGGGCGAATATAACTGACGCTAACTCTAGGTTGTGGGTGGGGTAATTCTTCTCATGTGGTCACAGCTGTCTGGATGCGTATGATATCACCTTCTCGTTCTGCTCTAAAACACACCCCAAGCCCTTCCCTGAAGCATCGCTATAGATAGAAAAACTGCCAGAACCGGATGGCAATGTCAATATGGGAGCTATTGTCAGCCTTTTCTTCAGCTCGTCGAACGCATCCTGGCAGTCCTCTATCCACACGAACTATACGTCCTTCCGAGTGAGCCTAGTCATCGGCTCTGCGATCCGAGCAAAGTCCTGTACGAACTTCCTATAGTACCTCACCAATCCCAAAAAGCTTCGAATCTCTGCCACAGACGTTGGTGTAGTCCATGACTCAACAGCAGCAATCTTCTTCGGGTCGACGGATATACCATCTCCTGTCACCACATGCCCGAGAAATTCTATCCTGTCTAGGAAAAACTCGTACTTCGAAAGCTTCCCGTAGAGTTTCTCGTTCCTGAGGGTCTCCAGCACGATCCTCAGATGCTCCTCGTGTTCTTTCAACGACTTCGAATAAATGAGAATATTGTCGATGAAGATCACTACGAACTTATCAAGGTATGGATGGAATACCTTGTTCATCAAATTTATGAAGACTGTCGGGGCATTGGTCAACCCAAATGGCATTACCATAAATTTGTACTGGCCGTACTTGGTCTGGAAAGCCGTCTTTGGTATATCCTCCTTCTTCACTTTTACTTGGTAGTACCCTGACCTCAAGTCGATCTTCGAGAATACCCGTGCACCGCTCAACTGATCGAAAAGATCATCAATTCTTGGTAGTGGGTATTTGTTCTTGATCGTCTTGCTATTCAAGGTCCGGTAGTCGATACACATACGCACCGTCCCGTCCTTCTTTGGAACAAACAACACCGGTGCACCCCAAGGCGACGAACTCAATTTAATGAACCCTTTCTCCAGTAGCTCGTCGATCTGCTTCTTCAATTCCACAGCATCTTTGTTGTTGATTCTGTATACTCGCTGCGACTCTGGCTCCGCGCCTGGCACAAGATCAATGAAAAACTCAACGTCTCTGTCTGGCGGCAGTTCTGGCAGCTCCTCGGGAAAAACATCGAGAAACTCCGTAATGATGGGATGAGGTAGCTCCTTTTCCGCTACCATGGTCCCACAAAGGGCGTCGCCAAGCTGTTCTACTGCTCCTCTAGCGAACTCGAATACGGTCTCTCCAGGCGGACTAAACACAACACAATCGAGGTGACAATCAATGCTGGCAAAATGTTTATTCAACCAGTCCATGTCGAGCACAATATCAAAGCTCGGGAGTGGCATTATGAGTAAACTAGCGCGCATTTTTCGGCCTCCTATGGTAATGCGGCGACCGACGCAAACATCCTTCACCAAGATGATGCTTTCGCTAGTCGAGATTTTATAGGTGCAGTCTAAAGTAGGGGTGAGCATTCGGTTTATTCGGTTTAAACCGAACCGAATAACCCAAAACTGAATTGGACCGAAACCGAATAAGCAAAACCGAAACCGAACCGAATTGGCCAAAAACCGAATCAAACCGAACCGAATTAAATTGGTTCGGTTTTCGGTTTATTCGGTTTATTCATATTTTTTTCATTTTTTTGAGCTTTTTTGAGCTTTTTTTGTTAATATATATAGTAACTAAATATACATAGACATATTTAGTACATACCTATATATATTTAGTATGTACCTATATGTATTAATGCTGATATATATAGTACATACACACACACACATATATATATAAATTAATTAATTAAATTTTCTTATTCGGTTTTTAGTTTTGGACCGAAATCGAAACCCAAAACCGAAACCGAAACCGAATAAAAAAATTTAGTATTTTCAAAATCGAAACCGAACTGAATTTTTTTAAAACCGAACCGAACCTCTTATTCGGTTCGGTTCGGTTCGATTTTCGGTCCAAAATCGAATAATGCTCACCCCTAGTCTAAAGGCTCAGATACAATACTATGTCCAAAAATAAAAGCTGCAGATATGAAGCTATGACCGGCGCCAGAATCAAATAAAGCAATAGCTGAAAAAGACTCAAGGAGGACAGAACCTGCTATCACATCAGGATATGCTAGTGTCTTTTCGACCGCCATAGCATAATTTGTACCCTGCTGCTGGTGTTGGACGAAGCACTGCTGCTGTGTGGACAGGGGTCCTCTCTGCTGCTAGGGTAACGTGGGCCTCGTCGGTGCTCCTGGAGCAGGAGCTATCCCCTGTGCTGAACAGGGCGGTACTAGGGTGCACTCTCGCACCTGGTGCGTACTCAACCCATAGAATAGACATACTCCGAGTCGCTTTCTGCATATCTCCCATGCATGCCCTGGCTTCTTGCAGTAGGTGCAAGGATCAACTGGTTGTCTCTGCTGATTCTGCTGGATAGTAGAGGCTCTAGCTAGAGGCTGGTACTGCTGCTGCTGGTAGCGGGGATGTGGCTGATGCTGCTGTGTTGCGATCTTCCCTGGAGCATTGGCTCGTTTTGCTGATCCGGACTGGCTGTTGCCTCCTTCGTAGGCGTCTCGGTCCCTCTTCTGCTTGTGCTTCATCTCCTTTTCCACTGCTTGTGCAACCTTCAGGATTCTTTCGTAGGTGGTGGCCTGGCTGGTGGCGATGACAATGCAAATATCGTACGATAGCCCTTTTATGAACTTCTTCACTTTGGATTTCGGAGTCAAGGCATCTGTGAAGCGGCTGAGACGGGAGAACTCGACGGTGTACTTGTCGATGGAGAGATTGTCCTGCTCCAGGCTCTCAAACTCATTCTCTAACTCTTCTCTGGCCGCATCGGGGTAGAACTTCGTCTTGAACAGCTCCTTGAATTTTTCTCAAGTCACATCTGGCACGGTGAATCGAGGCTCGTCTCTATACCACGTGCAGGCGATGTCATAGAGCAGCATGCTAGCCGTCTCGACCTTCTTGTCTTCAGGAATTCGAGCCACCTGGAGGTTGCGATCCACATTCTCCAACCAGTCGTCTGCGTAGAGTATCCCTTCCGTTCCCTTGAATTCCCTGGGCCTAAGGTCCATGAAATTCTTAAAAATTCTAGGGCGCAGTGGGGGAGCATCTCTAGTCTGAAGAGACTCCCTCAGGGTATCTCAGAAGACGTCGGCCTGTCGCGTCTGGGAAGTGATGAGCTGCTGGAAGACCCCAAGGAGCGTAGCATTGTCCAGCACAAGTGCTGGAGGCAAAACTGGTGCTGGATGCTGGAAGTGTGCTGGTGGAGGAAGCTGTGCTGGTGGCGGAGTCGGCGGAGGGAACCGAAGAGGTGGTGGAATGTCGTCTCGGCAAAATCTCGAAGTCTGCGGCTGGGACGTCTCGCCTAGATAGGTGAAATGGCCTCTGTGGGTCGGTGGAGTTTCGTTCGTGGAAGTCCCGCCGACGGTTGCTGGGGTGTTCAGGGGAGCAGTGTTCCTGCCTTGAGAATCCATCTATCTGTCACAAAAAGGAAAATCATTAGTCGGTATGGAGATTTAAACAGGATGCAGATCAAAGGAGTAATTGAAATCAAATAGGGATGTTAATAACGGTGTAGAACATGTGGAGATGGTCCTTAATTCTAATCTTATTCGCAGGCTCGCAGTAGCACATCTATGTTGAGTACCACCACGAGTTTTGCTGTTTTTGCAAAAATGGACCTGCATGGGCCACCACAAAAACGTGTCACGACCCGCACCCAGTATTTGGGCATGAGCCGTAGGTACATCCAGCCTACGCCGCAGAGTCGGCAGTAGTACACTGTCTAGTCATCTCCATATTTATAAATACAGCCATACAGTTTATATTCATTTGCACAAGGTAAACCAAATCAACATATAGGATCAAACAAGAAGAATTCTATAAAATAATTTGGAGAGATGGATAATAAATAATCTGACAAAACTCCAATATCGATCAAAATGTACTAAAATAACATAGTCTCCAAAGAAAAGTGATGTACTAGAGAACATCCACCAATCAACTCATGAGTCTCAAAATAGAAATAACATCTAAAAGTCTCAAACTAAACCATTCTGTGAAAATACTAAGTGAATCTACTAAAAGCCATATGTAGCGGGTAACTCCACATAAGCAGCCTCCAGCTCATCCTGTGTGCCAAAATCGAGATCTGCAGTATGCTCATAATATGTGGTACAGAAATCCTCTAATTTATCACCTAAAAATATTGGTTTTCCAGTCAGGAATGGAACAAGCACACAAACTGAAAAGCTATCCGCAACATAATAGAGTCGACAGTACATGAATATAACATATGTAGAAGAAACTAGAAAAAGTGAGCTGATGACATGGTATATCTAGAATGAAAGTATGAATCGCAGAGCATGGCATGTCAATTAGAAGGAATAAAAAACATAATGACATGGCAATTGGTAAAATGTAAAGAATAATAAAAGACGACTATCTAAGTGTGTTGAAATATCTGCTTCGACATGTGAACGGCTAGGGGATAAATCCGGCACCCCGTACGTGAAGTGTACGGCTGCTATTCTCCACGAAAGACACAGGGGATAGAAAGGGTAGTTCACACGTCTATTAAGATATTTTCCCCTCCCGATCAGTACTAATGAACCCAAACAAGTCACAAAACACAAGGTAAGATAAAACAAGGATACAATAAATGGGGTCCATGATACTAACTCGTGTGTCCATCGTGTCATCAAGCAGGGAGCATATGTATAATATGAACTGAACAAAACTACCAGAATTGAAAGCAATCAGAGAGTGCACTTGCATGTGGTCCTGAGCTGGTGGTACGAGTCTAGTACTGAATCAGAGTCCAACAAACCTATATTATGAATTTAATAAATCAATACATATATTTAAAATATCAACTCTATTGGGTTTAAGTTAAAATTTACCCTCTTTTAGGTTTCTAAGTCTACTTTCCCTTATAGATTTCTCATACATTAGGCTAATTGACGTCACATTATTTAGTATCCCAACTTAACTCTATCTCTAGCTTCCTATGAACCATCTATGGTTGACATATCTTAGGTTGGTACTGGCCACTTCTCGAATCGAGACTTTTATGGGAAAGTAAATCTACTATACAGGTCACATGCCCTATTTAGTGATCTGCTACTTCCTGGTTATGTGTATGGTAAGAGGTAAGGTCATTAAGCCTTACACTAGTCACATTGTTCCTGAAGATGGGGTATCTACTCGTACCCTTGCCCTCCTTTGTACTATTACAATATATGAGGATACTCCTACTCCTCCTTCTGACTTATGCCAGGACCACACTAGGTGTTTGCTAGAGTCTAAATCTGTAGTGAGTTGTACAGGAGAAAAATCTGGTAGTATTAGTGGTAGTCTGATCGAGAGGGTACCTAGCAGTACTATAGGAAAAGAGTACTTGCAATGGGTAGGGCATGGTACGAGGCTATGTAGGGATACTCCAATATGGTGACCCCTTCTCAGGCCAGTACCTTACCAAACATGAGCACCAGGAGACTCTTGCTCTACTGATTTCAAGTATACCAAAGATATAACTCTCTAAAATCCTTAATATCTAAATGAAGGTACACATGCCTAATTGCATTTGTGGGAGGACAGTATTCACTCTCTGTTATTCAACTGGACTTACTCGGTATGAGTATTCATACGTTTCAATGTCTGATGCTCTCCTTATACTCGGGTCCAAGTGAAATAGAAACTTTTGTTGCTGTTCTCCTTTCTCTGTTACAGATGGATACTAGGTTTTGACACGAACTCAGTCCTTGTATGTAATTTGTACCAAGGTATAAGCATTACTTAAGCTTGTACTGTCCTGTACAGGGAAAACGAGTGTGGCAACACCTGTTCTTGCATGTACTCTGCCCATACTCTAAATCTAGTGTTATTTCCATACCCAAACTTCTTTAACCCCTGAACTAATGAATATGTTCATCTACAAGATACAGGCTGATACGCAATACAAGGGCGGTATTATATACAACCTGTTGTGAACTGATGCAGTGTAGTCTCGACCCTATATTGTCCCTACTCTAGCGAATTTTCAATCTGGATAGACACTTAATACTCATCAATGTGTCCTATACTTAACTAGTTGTATTTGAGTCAATGGGTCAAGAGAAGGTACCTTGTTTGGTGAAAGTGTCAATGTCTACTGTTCATTAAGATATGAAGGTGCAGGTAAAGGCCTAATTAACCACCCTACTCCTCGTACTAAGCTTTTCTCAAAGTCAAGGTGCTATCAGGTTACTGTTGTCTCTTTATCCTGACTTGGACACTTGTCTATGTCACTGCAGCTGTCACTCTATTTTTAATTATGCTGTACCCATACCTGGTACCTTACATGTCTGGTAGGTACTATTGAGTACCCTCAAGATATCATGAATTTATGCCTAGGTGGGGTTCCTATCTAAACTAGTGTGGTATTCATACTATAGGTTTTGGGAAGGGCTGTTCTGTTGTGTATACATCGAAAATGGCAATGTAATTGTGGCCTTCCCAGGAGGAGCTTAGTAGTGCTCCTTATATACAGAGTATTATACAGGAGACTGGCATTAGGCTAGGGGTAAGTGTTATATTCTAGTATTTCAACTAGTCCTATAGTGTCAGGCGGTTGTACATATACCAATGGTCCTGGTTGATGAAGATACTTGTGTCTTTCGAACAGTGGGTAGGGTGAGGTAGGTTATATCCTAAGGGTCATTACTAGATACATATATCCATATATTTATATATCTGCAAGCAGTCTCTCCCTCCTGTCTATACGACTACACCCCAAGGTGGGTAGTTTCAAATATCAGTATATGACTGATATTGAGACTTCAAGTCCTTGGCAGGACACTCTCGATTTCCTAGCATTTAATGAGTATCAGAGGAGATCTGATACTCCTTATTCAAATAGTCGTTTGTACTCTCCCCTATACTCCCAAGTTACTCTAGTCCAACGAAGTGTTGAGAACTAATAAGGGACTTTAGTCCCACATTGGAAAATGTAGTATGAAGAGGAGCTAGACTCCTTATAAATAGTGAAGTAACCAATCAATAAAATATACAACAATTATTCTCTACTTGGTATCAGAGCCATAACCACAAAAAAATATTCTCTCCCCTTTTCCCCACCGGCAGTACCCTCCTCCTTGCCCCACCAGCAGTCCCCTCCGGCAGTCCTCCCTTCCGCCCCCCATACCGACGCCCCCCCGGCAGCCCCCTCCCCCCCCGACGCCCCACCCGACAGCCCCCCCGACGCCCGACCCGGCAGTCCCCTCCCTCCGACGCCCTGTCCCCCCCGAAGCCCATGCTTTCCACCTTAGAAGAAGCCATAGCTGCCATGGCACAAGAAGAGGCTCGCTTGAAGTTGATGCCCAACAAGGGCTCTTTCCAGGGGGAGCAAGCCACTGTTGATAAGTCTGCCCTTGCCGCCTTCAATCAGCCTCCCTCTGTGGCCGGTGTTTGCCACAACTGTGGTGACTCAGGGTATTACATCAGATATTGTCCCAAACCCCTGCACAGTCAGTCGAGTGATCGTGGACGGGGCCGCAAAGGACGTCGTGGTGGTAGAGACGGTTATGCTGGTAGACGAAAAAATTATTCTGGAGGACACAAAGCTAATCTCGCAGAGGAAGGGGGAGACCATCACCTGGCTGAGTTAACCCCTCTTGAGAAGGAGTTCCTCGCGAAGTTACGCGGCATGAAGCTGGGTTCGGACGACAGTAATGTGGCGTCATCTACCTCGAGGGAACACACCACTTGCTTTGCCCAAAACGGCACAGGTATACCTGCTCGTGCTCTTGCAGCAGCTGTCCACCAATCCGGTTGGATTATGGACTCTGGGGAATCTCGCCAAGTCACGGGATCCCGCGGTGAGTTCCAGGACTATACTCACCTACCGACACCGGAGAGCATTCAGACTACTGATGGTAACTCCAGCCCTGTCATAGGTAAAGGCACTGTCGCATGCACTCCTTCTCTCACTCTCACCAATGTCTTACATGCTCTGTCTTTTTCTGTCAATCTTCTTTCTATTAGTGCCATTATCCTTGATCATAACTGTACTGTTTCCTTTGACATTCCTACGGTGACTTTTCAGGAGAAGGGGACAGGACGACGACTAGGGACTGGCACATGGCATAAGGGGCTGTGGTACTTGGACAGGACTGGACTGGACAAAGCTTTGGCATCTCTGGTAGCAGACACACCACCAGAAGATTCACGGTGCAGTGTGGAAGATGACTTGCTACTCCACCACCGGCGTGTCGGTCATTCTTCTTTTAAAATTATTAGTCGAAAGCATCCGTCCTTATACCAAAGGGCTAACAAGGAGAATTTATTTTTTCATGCTCGTGAGTTGGGTAAACATACCAGAAGCACGTATGTGAGTTCAGGTAGTAGGAGTTCGGCTGCTTTTGATATGATACATTCAGACGTATGGGGCCCTTGTCCTACAACCGGTATTAACGGTTTTTGATGGTTCATCACTTTTATTGATTGTTATACTCGCGTGACTTGGGTGTACCTTATGAAGAATAAAAGTGACGTCTTTGAGGCATTTCGGGACTTTTATCGTCGGGTAGAAACTTGATATGGCACTAAAATTAAGTGCTTACGGTCTGACAATGGGACGGAGTATACAAATAGGAAGGTTGCTGAGTATTTATCCACTCATGGCATACTACACCAAACTTCTTGTGCCTATAGAAAGGCACAAAATGGTGTGGCCGAACGGAAGAACAGACACCTGCTGGAGGTCGCACGGACGATGATGCTGGCTATGAATGTTTCGAAATACTTATGGGGGTAGGCGGTGTTAACAGCATCTTATCTCATCAATCGAATGCCATTTCAGGTATTGGACTGGAAGTCACCGCTGGAGATGCTTACTGGTGCACCCACGTACACTGTTCCACCGAAAGTATTTGGGTATGTATGTTTTGTCCAAGATAATAGGCCAGGAGTTAGCAAACTGGATCCTAGAGCGGTTAAATGTGTCTTTATCGGGTACACGGCAACTCAGAAGGGATACGCATGTTGGAGCCCAGTTGAGCGGAAAATATTTGTAAGCATGGACGTTACATTCAGAGAACTGGAACCATATTATGGTTCGAATGATGGTTCGGCATTTGGTGACACATGTAACATAGAGGGTGTTAGATGTGAGGGGGAGAAATTAAGCCCATCTGTGGTAGTCGGATCGGTCCCATGCCCGGTCGTCGAAAACTGGACGAAAGGGGGAGAAAGCAGTGACTCTGATACAGAAGATAAAGAAGATACATATGTTAAACAGGGGAGCAGCAAACAATGAAAAAGGAGCTCCAAGTCTACAGAAGGAGACAACAGAAGTCCAGTACTATCCCTGTACCGTGCCCTGTGCCTACTGTACCAAGTCCCTCGTCTACTCCTGCTCCAACTCTTGAAGATGTTGCCCCCGCACTGAATCAATCTGATTCTGATGCGGATCTCTCTGACTCTGATGGTATGATCTCTCCACCACCTATTGCTCCCTTAAGGAGATCTTCTCGCATCAATACGGGTAAGGCTCCTAGTCATTTTGATGATTATGAATATGATATTGCCAACTACCTGTCTTATTCTAACATTTCTTCGAATTATCGAGCCTTCATTGTATCATTAGACTCTACTTCGTTGCCCAAGTGTTGGCAGGAAGCAAAGAAAGATCCAAGGTGAAAAGCTGCAATGATGGAAGAACTTAGGGTACTGGAGAAAAATAAGATGTGGGAGCTGGTTCCATTACCCAAAGGGAAGAAAACTGTGGGATGCAAATGGGTATATATAGTAAAGGAGACGTCAGAAGGAAAGGTGGAACGATACAAGGCGAGGTTGGTTGCAAAAGGATACACACAATCATATGGCATCGACTATGATGAGACGTTTGCTCCAGTTGCGAAAATAAGCACCGTAAGAACTATGGTCTCCATTGCAGCAAACTATGGGTAGAATCTATACCAGTTAGATGTAAAGAATATCTTTCTGCATGGGGACCTACAAGAAGAAGTGTACATGAAACTCCCGCCAGGCTGTTACGCTACAGAATCAGACGGAGGGACGTCGCATAGAAAAATGTGCAAACTAAAGAAGTTGCTATATGGACTCAAGCAATCTCCTCGAGCCTGGTTTGACAGATTCAGAAAGGCTGTTACAGGCATGGGATACCATCAAGCAAACACAGATCATACAGTCTTTCTTCAGCATGCAAGAGGCTACATCACTATACTTGCTGTATACGTAGATGATATAGTAATCACAGGTAATGATGAAGTCGAGATCGCTAAGGTGAAGTCAAAACTCGCGAAGGAGTTTGAGATGAAGGATTTAGGAGCAATAAGGTACTTTTTAGGTATCGAGGTGTGTGAAGGCGAACAAGGAATTATTCTCTTACAGAGAAAATACGTACTAGATCTGTTGAAGGAGACAGGGATGCTGGGATGCAAAGCAGCAGTCACTCCAATTGACCAAAAGTGTAAGTTGGTAGCAGATGCAGGAGAGCCAGTTGATTGTGAAAGATATCAACGACTTGTAGGGAGATTGATTTATCTGGGGCACACTCGCCCTGATATCTCATTTATGGTGAGTGTAGAAAGTTGCTACATGCATGATCCAAGAACGGATCATATGGATGCAGTGTTTCAGATCTTGAGATATCTGAAAGGGACGCCGGAGAAAGGGCTATGGTTCAAGAAGAATATAAGTATAGAAGTTGAGGGATACTGCAATACAGACTGGGCGAGCTGTATAGACGATAGAAGGTCTACCACGGGATATTGTGTCTTTGTAGGAGGAAACTTGGTCTCATGGAGAAGCAAGAAACAGTCAGTGGTAGCACGGTCTATAGCTGAAGCAGAATACAGAGCAATGGCTTTGGGAGTGTCGGAGTTGCTGTGGGTGAAAGCGTTGCTGACAGAGTTGAAGCTGGATAAGAGAGCACCGTTACTTCTTCTGAGCGATTGTCAAGCTGTAATAAGTATTGCTGACAATCCAGTTCAGCACGACAGAACGAAGCACATCGAGATCGATCGATTCTTCATCAAAAAGAAGCTGGAATAAGGGATACTGAAGATTGATCATGTTCGCTCAGAAGAACAAGTGGCAGACTGTCTGACTAAGGGTCTTAGTTTATTAAGTCTGTCGAAGCTATGTAACAAGATGGGAATGATTAATATCTATCGCCCATCTTGAGGGGGAGTATTGAGAACTAATAAGGGACTTTAGTCCTACATTGGAAAATGTAGTATGAAGAGGAGCAAGACTCCCTATAAATAGTGGAGTAACCAATCAATAAAACACACAACAATTATTCTCTACAGAAGGTAATCCTGACTTGGTACCAACATATGCATATCGATAAGTGGTCCATATCCTCTGCTTGGCCTACTCAGGCTTGAACAGAGTATACACCCCCCTTGCTACATTGTTCAAGACTGAACCGTATAGGACAGTCCTACCTGCCCGTACCTATGCCTGATAGCTAATGGTCTTTGACATGAAACTCCCTGTACACCCTATTACTTTGACCGGGATTATTCCAGATTAAAATCCTATATAAAAACTGGTACCTACAGAGATTATCCCCCAATTATAAATCACAACCTCCTGAACCTATATGATACCCGATCCTTATATTCTCTCTGCACTGGCTCAAGGTTTTCCATGGTCTAAACCATGAGTATAACCCATAGCCTCTTTTAATTATTAAATCGAACACCCAACCCTTACTGAACGACTCAGTCTACTAGGCTAATACGCACATAATTACAGGATTGACAACGAGGTAAGGTTTACCTGTGAGGAAAGTTGAAGTCTCTTGCTCGATGGACCTCCAAGAATTGCTTGACAGATGATGGCAGATATTTAGGGTTTTGTAAAGAGGCAAAGGGAGCCGGCTACCTCAACTTATATACCCAAACTCTGGATATAGCTGAATCCCCCAGGGATTGAGAAGGATGAATTCGAGTTTAAATTGAACTCTATCCACAGGATTCAAATTTGTGTTTGATTCTTATCCAGTGGCCGTTGGAAAATTTTGAATTGGGAATTTGTACGAAACCCCCTCCTCTAATTGGATTGGCATGCTGGTCCCCTTATTTATGTGTGTTTACAAAAACCCTTATTTCCGTATTTGATCACCATGGGATTAATATGTCTTATCTATTTAATGTATATATATAAAGGGTGGCAGGAAGACTAATAATAATTGTAAGTAGAAATTTTTTGGGTCAAGGGTTTACAAATCTGCCCTCCTTAAACAAATTTCGTCCCCAAAATTAAAAGATGGACAAAACGGTAGAAATATTTCCTCACTGCGCAAAGAGATAAGGGTCGAGCTCACGCATCTCGTCCTCTCTCTCCCACGTGGATTCGCCCGGAGAATGATGCCTCCAAGCGACGTGCACCAACAGAATTGTTTGGTTGCGCAGTACCTTCTTCCGGCGATCTAAGATCTCTACGGGCTGCTCCTAGTAGCTAAGGCTCGGACCCACCTCAATCTTTATGTGGTATAGCACGTGACTGGGGTCTGCCACATACCGTCTCAACTGGGACACGTGGAATACGTTGTGCACTCCCTCCAATGTGGGTGGTAGTGACAAGCGGTATGCCACCTCTCCGATCTTCTCGAGGATGTCAAACGGCCTGATGTACCTTGGACTGAGCTTTCCGCCTCCTCCAAAACGTATCGTACCATGTGTCGAAGATATCTTCAAGAACACCATATCGCCAACCTAGATTTAAGCAAGAGGTCACAACCTATTTCTATCATGATTAACAATTACAACTAAGGAGAACTATACCTCAAACTCTAATGGTCTCTGGTGACTGTCGGCCCAGTGCTTCTGCCTGTCCTGAGCCACATGAAGTTGCTCTCTAATCAGCTTTACCTTCTCCGCAGCATCCACGATCATCTTGGGCCCCAACAGTGCCTCTCACCCACGTCGTCCCAAGATAGTGGGGTACGACATCTCCGTCCATATAAAGTCTCAAAAAGGGACATCCCGATACTAGCTTGGTAGCTGTTGTTGTAGGAGAACTCCACGAGGTGAAGGTGATCCTCCCACGAGCCACCAAAGTCTAGTACGCATGTCTGCAGCATATCTTCGAGCATTTGAATGGTCCGCTCTGACAGCCCATCTGTCTGTGGGTGATAGGTTGTGCTGAACTTGAGCGATGTGCCCAAGCTAGCCTACAGACTCCTCCAAAAGTGAGATGTGAATCTACTGTCGCGGTCGAAGACGATTCTCACTGGAACGCCATGTAACCTGACGATCTGCTTCACATACAACTTCGTCATCCTCTCCGTGGATAGTCCCACTTTGAATGGTAAAAAGTGGGCTGATTTGGTCAACCTGTCAATGATGACCCAAATTGCATCCTTCCATCCTGGCGAACGTGGAAGACCGGAAACAAAATCCATAGTGATATGTTTCCACTTCCACTCAGGAATCGGCAATGGCTGAAGTAAACCTCCGGGTCTCTGCCTTTCGGCTTTGACCTACTGACACACAAGACATCTAGAAATGAAGCGTGCCACCTCTCACTTCATGTCGTACCACCATACGTGGGATCTCATATCCTTGTACATCTTGTTGGCTCCAGGATGCAAGGAATATTGCGAACGGTGTGCCTCCTGCATGACCTCCTCTCGCAGCTCTCCACTAGGTACGCATAATCTCGTCCAGTGCCTCAACGAGCCATCCTCTGCAATGGTGAAGTCCTCTAGTAAACCGGCCTGCACCTGTGCGATGATACTCTTCAGCTTCTCATCTTGGTGCTGTGCCTCTCGTATCCTGTCCATCAGTCCAGACTGAATCTACATGCCCATCATCTTCATCTCGACTCCGGGGATGACGACCTTAATGCCTAAGATCTCTAAGTCTGCTAACAAGTGCCGGTCTCTCGTCAAGAACATAGCCACTGGATACCGACTCAAAGCGTCCGCAACTATATTTGACTTCCTCGGATGGTACTGCAACGAGATGTCAAAATCCTTCATCAATTCCAGCCATCTCTGTTGCCTCATATTCAGCTCCTTCTGCGTGAAAACGTACTTCAAGCTTTTATGGTCAGTGAATATTTCCACACGCACTCCGTACAAGTTGTGTTTCCACAACTTCAGGGTTAATATAACTGCCGCCAACTCTAGGTCATAGGTGGGGTAATTCTTCTCATGTGGTCGCAGCTGTCTGGATGCGTATGCTATCACCTTCTTGTTCTGCTCTAAAATACACCCCAAGCCCTTCCCTGAAGCATCACTATAGATAGAAAAACTGCCTGAACCTGATGGCAATGTCATTATGGGAGCTATCGTCAGCCTCTTCTTCAGTTCGTCGAACGCAGACTGGCAGTCCTCTGTCCACACGAACTATACGTCCTTCCGAGTGAGCCTAGTCATCGGCTCTGTGATCCGAGCAAAGTCCTGCATAAACTTCTTATAGTACCCAGCCAATCCCAAAAATCTTCGAATCTCTGCCACAGACGTCGGTATAGTCCATGACTCAACAGCAGCAATCTTCTTCGGGTCGACGGATATACCGTCTTCGGTCACCACATGCCCGAGGAATTCCATCCTGTCTAGGAAAAACCCATACTTTGAATGCTTTCCGTAGAGTTTCTCCTTCCTGAGGGTCTCCAACATGATCCTCAGATGCTCCTCGTGTTCTTCCAGTGACTTCGAATAAATGAGAATGTCGTCGATGAAGACCACTACGAACTTATCAAGGTATGGATGGAATACCTTGTTCATCAAATTCATGAAGATTGTTGGGGCATTGGTCAACCCAAACGGCATCACCATAAATTCGTACTGGCCGTACTTGGTCTGGAAAGCCGTCTTCGGTATATCATCCTTCTTCACTTTCACTTGGTGGTACCCTGACCTCAAGTCGATCTTCAAGAATACCCGTGCACCGCTCAACTGATCGAAAAGATCGTCAATTATTGGTAGCGGGTATTTGTTCTTGATAGTCTTGCTATTCAAGGTCCGGTAGTCGATACACATACGCACCGTCCCTTCCTTCTATGGCACAAACAACACCGGTGCACCCCAAGGCGACGAACTCGATCTAATGAACCCTTTCTCCAGTAGCTCGTCGATCTGCTTCTTCAATTCCACGGCTTCTTTGTTGTTGATTCTGTATACTCGCTGCGACTCTGGCTCCATGCCTGGCACAAGATCAATGGGAAACTCAAGGTCTCCGCCAGGTGGCAGTCCTGGCAGCTCCTCGAAAAAAATATCGAGAAACTCCGCGATGATGGGATGAGGTAACTCCTTCTCCGCTACCATAGTCCCACATAGGACATCGCCAAGCTGTTCTACTGCTCCTCTAGCGAACTCGAACAGGTCTCTCCAGGCGGACTAAACACAACACATCCGAGGTGACAATCAATGCCAGCAAAATGTTTACTCAACCAGTCCATATCGAGCACTATATCAAAGCTCGGGAGTGGCATTATGAGTAAACTAGCGCGCATTTTTTGGCCTCATATGGTAATGTGGCGACCGACGCAAACATCCTTCACCAAGATGATGCCTTCGCCAGTCGAGATTTTATAGGTGCAGTCTAAAGGCTCAGATATAATACTATGTCTAAAAATAAAAGCTGTAGATATGAAGCTATGACTGACACCATAATCGAATAAAGCAATAGCTGAAAAAGACTTAAGGAGAACAGAACCTGCTATCACGTCAGGAGATGTTAGTGTCTCTTCGACCGCTATGGCATAAGCTCTGCCCTACTGCTGGTGCTGGGTAAAGCGTTATTGCTGTGTGGGCAGGGGTCCTCTCTGTTGCTAAGGTATCGTAGCCCTCGTCGGTGCTCCTTGTAACAGCGTAAAAAGTGCTTCATGGAAAGAGTCAAAGAGATAGAAGCATTCCACTCAACATGATCACTTAACGCCTAAAGCAGACTAATCAATTTACGACAGGGTCAAGCCAATGATTTTACGTCTAAAATAGGCTAGCCTCTTTTACGCTGGACAAAGCTGTCAAGTCTTGCATTTAATGCAAAGTCTGACATGAAGATTTAATGATGGCATATATCACAGAATTCGAAAGGATTTGTTTTACACAGAGACCAATGTTGTCGTTTAGTATGTGGACTGAGCTATTTTACGCTCACAATATGGCTTCTTTTACGCACGGAGACCATACGAGTTTTTATGCTCAAAAGTTGACGTAAGCGTAAAGTTTATTTGGGCTATTTTACGCTTAAGGTTATTTAACAACCACTTTACGCAGGAAGTTCATGTCATGGCTATTTTACGCCTAGTCTACTACTTTACGCTCAGAGTATTTTGGGTTGTTTTTACGCCCTATTCTTCTTCACCAATTTGGAACGTAGTTTGTCTACATGGCTTTCATGCCACACATCTCGAAGAACGTGTGTACGTGCATCCTATTCTTACTAAAATGATGGGACACGTGTCAACGTATGCAGAGGATGACTTCAGTCATGGGTGACAGTTGTTAGCGTAAAGACGGAACTTTTGCTGAGTTTTTACGCACAAGATCCCAAGTCTATAAATAGACTTATTTTTCTCAGATACACAGACAGACAAAGAGAGAGAGAAAAGAATACATAGAGATCAGAGCCCAGAGACTTTGATTTTTTGGAGCATTCTTCTTCAACTTTTCTTCCAGAACAGAGTGAAGCAAAGCAGGAAAGCATTCGGCCTCACCATCAGTGCCCAAGATACCTTTCTGGTGACTTAGTTCTTCCAATTGTTCATCTTCTAGCAGTGATCTTCATCATCATCGTATGGTCCAAAGAACAAAATGATCATTTACAGATCAGACTTCCATAGCAATACTTCCCATAATCAAATTTGTACTTATTGTACTTTTTCTCGTTTTATTTTCAAAATCCAATTTCCAGACATTTTGTTAAGTGAAACAAAAATGGCGACTCTGCTGGGGACGACCTTCTCCTCTGACGAGGAGGCAATTGCTCAATACGATGATGTGTCGATTGGATCGACAAAGAAGACTCTGGTTGTACACTTCGACCAGGCTGCTTATGAAGAGATGCTCCAAACTGGGGGTGGTTCTCGCTGCTCCAATGTTCAAAAATCTCGCAAAGCACGAAAAGTTTGGATTTCTAAATCCAAAATAGCTTCTGATCTCTCTGTTGCTTCTGATGGCAAGAGAATTCTTCCCACTCCTGTCGTAGGGGCTCCCGTTCGTAACGAGGCAGTCCTTACTTCAGCGTTGCACTCTAAGTGTGGCAAGTTATCTCCCGTCTGTGACGGTGAAGATAATCAGGTTTTACGCCCAGTGGGTAAAAACCAAATTTTACGCTCAATACATAAGAACGAGTCTCCCATTTGTAATGAGGCAGACTCTAATGCTTGTGCTTCTAAGTGTAAAAATAAATCTTCCGTCTGTGACGTGGTAGACACACAAAAATTATGCTCTTCGCGTAAAGGAAAATCTCCCGTCTGTGACGTGGTAGATAATCAATATTTATGCTCTATGCGTAAAGGTAAGTCTCCTGTCTGTGACAGTGTAGATAAAATTCGCAACGATGTTTTTACAACTAATATGAATGTACCTAAATGCATACAGCGTAAAAATATTGTTGGTAAAGCTTCAGTTCTACACCAACAACCTTCTTATACTGCTCTACGCAAAGTATCAAACCTTCAAATCACACGCAATGAGAATGGAGTCCTTCGTGCTCAAAAATCTCAAAATTTACGCACACAACTCCAAATGCGTAGAAATGTACAGTTTGGTTCTGCAAATACAGCCAGTAATCTTTTTTATACACAAGGGACTAAACGTTTTGCTACCCTAAATGTAATAAAGAAGACTACTCCTTCTACTTCCGTGACACTCTCCCAAGAAAATCATCACTGTGAACATCACCAGATTGTGATCAAATGTTGTTGCTCGGCTTCCAGACGGTCAGTTTTTGATCGATTGAAATTTTAATGCGCCCCAACAACAAGTTGATGAGTTGTCATATGCATCAGTCAACATGGCATCTCATATCAACAGAGGATGACGTCCTAGACGGAACACGTCCCAAACCCCAGGTCAACAACAATTCAACAGACTTCTTGATTCTTTTGAAGGAGTATATCAGAATACTCGATCAAGAAGACAAAGACAATTACAGACTTCTGATTCTGAAGCTGGGGGTACTCAATCTCTTGAGTCCGAAACTGATAGTGTTGATTCATACTTCTATACTAATCCTTCTGTATCTTCAAGAGAGGTTGAATCCTATGCTATTGGAGACGAACCAGAGACGTCATCTGTTAATACATAACAACGTCTCACTGCCGTTGAACAATCATTGAAAGACATGCTTAACATGATGCAAAGCATGCACCAGATAATAACGGCTCAGCAAACTGCTCAACCAGCAATTGTAACATCGGTTCAAGTAGTAGCACCAACTCAAGATAGCCAAAGGGTTGATATACCTTTGAATATCCAAGAGCCTGCTATTACCCAAAATTTTGCATCTCCAGATCCCATCATTCCAGAAGATGTACCATCTCCGGTGGGGATTACGGTACAACCAACAACTTTTCAATCAAATGTGCTTCCACAAACCAGCGAAGCCATTCAAGCAGTGCGTGAACTCAAAGCACAGTTTGAAGTTTTGAAGCAAAAGGATCAACTCCAGAGATTAGGGATTAAGCAACCTTATCCTCCTCATTGGAATGATGTACCATTTCTACCGAAATTTAAGCCACAGTCAATGGTATTGTTTGATGGAAAGGCTTCTCCTAGTCAGTATATCAATTACTTTGATATTATGATTGTACATTTGCAGAAAAATGATGCTCTTTTCACTAGAGTATTCATTGGATGCTTGACGGGTTCAGCTTACGACTGGTATCGTAGTTTACCCGACAATTGCATTTTGTCTTTTGACGAATTTAAGGCAATATTTCTCTCCCATTTCTATGAAGGAGGTATGGACATGAACATGTCCTCCTTAATAGAAATCAAGCAAAAGAAGAAAGAAGATACTCGGACGTTCATTGAATGTTTTTGACAGGCGACTCTAAAGATGCCCCCTGGTATGCCAGATTCAGCGCTGATTGATACATGTAAGATGAATCTGCGACCATCCATCGCTGTCTTCACGGGTTCCCAATTTACAGATTGGGCTTCGTTTATCATAGCAGCAGTTTCTACCGAGACCAATGGTAGGTTGGCTCGTGAGCATGGGATGATTTTCGCCTCTGAGGATAAAGGAAAGAAAAATAATCCTGGTAATAATTCCGACAATCGTAATATGAAAGGGAAAGACACTCTTATGGTCAATCTTTCCAAGAATAAAATGACGCCGAATAATCAGGAATCTTCCAGGCCAAAAGAAGAATACTCTTTTGACGAAAGCGACATTCCAGGGATATTCCAATGTCTGGTGAAAAGTGGCAAACTCCCGATTCTGGAGCCAAAGAGGCCAAATGAGGTGAATCTGACTGACAATCCTAAATATTGTATCTATCATAGATACATTAATCATCCTACCAGTACTTGCTATGTTTTGAAGAAGAAAATCCAAGAGCTGATAAATGGTGGTGCTATTGCTTTAACCAATAATGACCATACGGTTACAACCAATATGGTTTCTCTTCAATTTGGAGATTTTCCTCCACAACAAGTACCAGATGGAATTGTTCCAATTCTGAAGGCGATGATGAAGATTGTGAATATCCCGCCTGCGAGGGAGGAAAATGAAGGATTGTTGCCTCTTACATTAAAGAATGGTGAAATTATGTGGGTACATCCTGACTTAGTACCTGAAATAGAAGATGAAGGTAGAACTTCAAAATCCAAGAAAGGTAAGAAAGTCAAAACCTGTAACATGATTTCTCATGTTATTCCAGATCCTGATGATTTGGATCATCTATGGGATGGCATTCCTTTGGAAGATAGACTGAGAGGATTGAACATATGTCCTCCAAGTCTGGCTCCTCCTGTCAAGCTCAAGCTTACTCATCAGCAGTGGCTAGCCATGAATAGTGTTCCCTTATACAGGGCACAACAAGTCTTCGCTGCTTATAAAAAAGCTCCTACAGGGATTTTTCCGCGTATCCCGAATCCTTTTCCTCCCGTAGCTACAGAGACGATTATTTCTCATTCTCCTGTAGTCACAGAGATCTTATCTTCTTCCTCTATGGAACCACCTGTTGAAAGTCCACTGCCTACTCACTTGTACAGTCAGCAATCTATCCTTCTCATGAAGAAGATGGGTTATGACTTTCAAAAGACAGAAGGTTTGAATTATGATAAAGGAATACGACTTTCTTTACAAATTCAAAGTCAAAAATCCACTGTTGGATTGGGTTCTGACGTTCCTCATAACAATCCTCACAAGAAGAAGGCTAAGGAAAGGAAGATTAAATCCTGCAATATGGTACTTCCTTCTTCTGAGTCTGAAGAAGAAACTTTTGCTGGTACAAGATCTGGAAAAGAGTACCACAAAGATTATGAGGGATCTTCCAAAGAAGCTGAGAATGTTGAAACACCATCAATTCAACCGTTTCTTGCTCCTGCTGTGGTTGAAAAGGGGAAACAGAAAGCGGTACGCTTCGACATCCCGTTGAAGTCTACTTCCAGTCAGGGGGTGGTGATGAAACCCTATAAATTTGATATTCTAGCCCAGTTAGCTAATACTCCGGCTAGATTATCTATCTTCGAGTTGCTGCGCCTTTCTAAAGAAAGTCGCAAAACTTTGAGTGAAGCTTCGCTGCAAGCTGATTCCTGCTTAGCTCAACTCAAGACTCCTGATAATATACTAGTATCATGCCCACAATGTCATAGTGTAATGGAAGCAATTCCCAACATCACCTTTATACAAGAAGATATGTTGTTGAAGCATAACAAGCATGACAGACCTTTGTGCTACACTGGGTATATTGAATCCATTGAAGTTGACAGAATTTATATTGATTCTGGGTCTTCCATTAGCATAATTCTTCAAAGTATGCTAAGACCATTGAGGATTTCTACTAGTGATCTGACCTACACTAGTACTACGATAGTTGGTTTCAACTCTGGAAAGAGTAAATCACTGGGGAAGATTCGTCTGAAGATTCAGATTGGTGATCTTCGAACTATGGCAACATTTTATGTTATTAACTCAGATGTATCCTACAATATTCTTCTTGGAAGACCATGGTTACATGAGCATAACATCGTGCATTTGACTCTCCACCAATGCTTCAAGTCTGTGGATCCCCAAGGAGTTGTGAAGACTGAGTTTACGGATATCAATCCTTTCAAGGGTGTCGAAGCCTATTTTTCCGACTCAAGGCTTTACAAACAAGAGCATGTGAAAGAGATATCAGATATGGCTGAAGATCAATCATCTGCTGAAGATCAGTCTATTAACGAAGATCGGCCAGAAGAGCAACCTTTGAATATCAAAGTTAAAGGGCGAATCCAACCCCAACCTATCAACAATCAACCTTTGATGATTAAGGTTAAAGGAATAACTCAAGCTTCATCTGAGGAATCAGTGAATGTTCCTGCTAAAAGCCAAGTTCAACCTCTTGTGATCAATGTCAAAGGGCATACATTTCGTACGAATGATCCAGAACCTCCTTTGATTGTCAATCTTGGCAAATCTACGCAGAAGACGGATGATAGTCCACTAGTGATTAATCCGAAGCGTAGCAGTCAAGTTGTAAATGATGTAAATATTGATCATTCTGTACTTTTTGATATTAATGAAGATTTCCTTTTCGAGTATATGGCTGTCAAGTTTATTGAAAGAATGACTTTATCTTCTGATAATCAAAGTCATCAATATAAAGACGACATAGACACAGAGGAAACCTTATACATTGACAATAAGGAAAATTCTTTTCCTTCTCATGTCGATGTTGGACCTTATGCTCAAAGGTTTCTAACATCTTCTCCCTATCTTCTTCCTGTAGCCGCTTCATCGTAAGCTTGTGTAACTTATAGACGTCACAAAGAATCTTATTTCGTGGTTCCGTCTGATAAGAAAAACAAGCATCAAATTGTGTTTGGCATGGCTAGAAATATTTCTGTTGCTCAGACAGATGATTTGAGAGATAAAGATAAAGGAAGAATTCGAATTGACAGATATAGTCAACAATCTCTCAAGATTATCCAGAACATGGGATATGATTTGAAGACTATATAAGGTCTCAATCAAGGCAAAGGTAGACGACTACCATTGTGTGGTGATCCGTTTTACCAGAAAACTCATCATAGATTGGGATATGATCCGTCCTACATGTTTAATGACGATATACAAGAAGAATTCTCTTCTAGTTCTTCACAATCATCAGATTCGGAAGAAGTCCAATTCATCGAATCCGATATTTCTCACTCCTCGTGTGTTAAAGGAGACTATTATGATGAATCTGAGCAAATATTTTCAGCTTACATGGTTCAAATTGATGATGAATCCGAGCCATTTGAGAATGATTCTTGGGCTCAACAGATGGACACTTAATGGAAACTTCGTTTTGAATAACGACAACCACCTACAGAGGACAAGATTGTCCAAATTGACGTTGGAGATGGAACTACGCCCAAACTAATATTCATCAGTAAAAATCTTTTCGAAGATGAAAAGGAAGAATTGATAAAACTGATCAAAGAATATATTGATATTTTTACATGGAGTTATGAGGATATGCCAGGTCTAGATCCCAAAGTTACTACTCATAAACTCAATATTCTTCCTAATGCTAAGCCTGTAAAACAACAGCAACGGCGTTTTCGACCAGATATGATGGATGCATTTGAAGCAGAAGTCAAAAAACTGATCACGTGTGGTTTTGTTCGTGAAGAACAACATCCCGATTGGGTTGCCAACATTGTTCCTGTTATAAAAAAGAACGGAAAAGTCCGAGTTTGCACAGATTTTTGAGATCTTAATGCAGCTTATCCAAAAGACGAATTTCAACTTCCAATCACTGATGTCATGATAGATAATACATGTGGTTTTGAACGCATGTCTTTCATGGACGGATTCTTAGGATATAATCAAATAAAGATGCATCCAGAAGATGAGAAGCATACCGCCTTTCGTACACCCCTTGGGGTTTACTGCTATACGGTGATGCCGTTTGGTCTTAAAAATGCCGGTGCCACATATCAACGGGCCATGAGCAACATCTTTCAAGAACATCTACGGAAGACAGTAGAAGGTTATGTAGATGACATTGCTGTTAAGAGTCGATCGAAAGGTGATCACATTCAAGACTTGAAGACAGTATTTGAATTGATGCGTCAACATCAATTGAAAATGAACCCTACTAAGTCTTTCTTAGGGGTTTCCAGTGGCAAGTTTTTAGGATTTGTCATTACTTCTCAGGGTATCCATGTTGATCCTGACAAGGTTAAAGCAATTCTTGAAATGCGTCCTCCACGCAATTTAAAAGAACTCCGTGGCTTCCAAGGTCGCATTGCGTATATCAGGAGATTCATATCCAATCTCTCTGGAAGACGCCAGCCTTTCTTCCGTCTATTAAAGAAGGGTGTATCATTTGTTTGGGATGAAACGTGTCAGAAAGCCTTCAATGACATCAAGCAATACCTTACAAATCCCCCTGTTTTGGTACCTCCAGTGATAGGAAGACCATTTTTGCTATATGTTCGAGCTTTGGATCATTCATTTGGTGCTCTTCTTGCACAAAAAAGTGATATAGTGCATGAACAAGCGATTTATTATCTTAGCCGAATGATGGTCGGAGCAGAACACAGGTATACTCCTGTAGAAAAGGAATGTCTGGCCTTGGTTTTTGCTGTCCAAAAGATAAGACATTATATGACAGGACAGACTATCCATGTCATCTCCAGAATAAATCCCATTCGGGTATTGATGAGAAAACTGAGCATTCTTAACTCTAGGTTAGCTACCTGGGCGATGTTGCTCACTCCTTATGACATGGTTTACATACCTCAAAAATCAGTAAAGGATCAAGCATTAGCTGATTTCTTAGCTGCTCATCCTATACCTGAAACATCAAAGTTATATGAGGACATTCCAGATGAAGTTGTGGATTGCAATATAACTTTAAAAAATGACATTTGGCAATTATATTTTGACGGAGCATCACGGGTTGGACCTAAAGGTAATATTGTCTCTGGGGTAGGAATCATCTTGGTTTCTCCTGACAAAATGGTCATATACCGTGTCTATTCTCTCATTGAACCATGCTCCAATAATATAGCAGAATATAATGCTCTATTGATTGGTCTCCAAGTCGCAAAACAATTGAATATTGAATTCCTGGAAGCCTATGGAGATTCTCAGCTGATTATTAATCAGGCTAGAGGGACTTATGAAGTCAGAAATCCTGATCTCATCCCTTATCATCAAGTGGTAGTCGAATTGGTCCTTTCATTCAAAAGATTCTTCATTGAATTTGTACTACGTTCTCAGAATGTGGAGGCTGATGCTCTTGCTAGACTAGCTGCAGACTTGGCTGTTCCAATCCGAAGACAAAATATAATTACTTTGTTGGACCGAGATTTATTCTGTGTCAAGAATAATTTATGTATTGAACAGAATTATACTACAGAATCAATCTCTCAGCAAAGGGATTGGAGAACTCCATTTATTGATTACACGGTTCATGGGATTTTACCTGAAGATCCAAAAGAAGCTGCATCAATTAAAAGACGATCATTTCGATTCTATTATGATTCATCTTTACATATGTTATATCGTCGCTCATATGATGGACTCTTGCTGCGCTGTCTCTCAGAAAGTGAAGCTAAACTGATACTCCGTGAGGCTCATGATGGCGTCTGTGGTGCTCATCAACCGGGTCCGAAATTACAAGACCGCATTCGAAGAATGGGGTATTATTGGCCTTCCATGATAGCAAATGCTGTGAATTATGCCAGAAGGTGTAAAGCATGTCAGATTCATGCTGACTTTATTCACCAACCTTCTGAATTTCTACATCCTACAGCAGCTTCCTGGCCCTTCGAAGCTTGGTGTATGGATGTCATTGGTCCTATTAACCCTCCTTCTGTTAAAGGACATCGGTTCATATTAGCTATAACCGATTACTTTTCTAAGTGGGCAGAAGCAGTCCCCTTTGCTGAAGTAAAAACATCTAATGTGATCAGCTTCATCAAACATCAAGTCATTTATCGCTTCGGGATTCCTCGACGACTAATTCAAGATAATGGTCCACAATTTGCCAGTCAGGCATTTTATCGGTTCTGTGATAAGAATCAAATTCAAAATCTGGCTTCTATGGCTTATAATCCAGCTGCTAATGGTTTAGCCGAAGCCTTCAATAAGACGATCATTAAACTTCTCAAAAAGTTTGTCTCTTCTAATAAACGTGATTGGAATGAGAAACTTGGAGAATGTTTATGGGCTTATCGAACAACAGTCCGGACTCCTACTGGTTTTACACTATTTTCATTAGTTTATGGATGTGAGGCTGTTCTTCCCTTGGAAATCCAAATTCCATCTCTACGAATAGCTATTGCTAATGAGCTAACTATAGAGAACAATGATCGCTTACGACTCCAAGAACTTGAAGGATTGGACGAGAAGCGTCTTCAAGTACAACAGCATATTGAGCTATATCAAGCCCATATATCTCGAACTTTCAATCGTAAAGTTAAAGAGAGGGTATTCAAGATTGGCGAGTTGGTATTAGCCGTCCGAAGACCGATGATTATGACTCACAAAAGCAAAAGGAAATTCCAAGCGAAATGGAAAGGCCCTTATGTAATTGAGATCGGGTTTTCTAATGGCGCCTATCGGTTATCAAAGCCCAATGGAGATTTACTCATGATACCGACCAATGGCAAATTTCTAAAGAAGTACTATGTATAAAAAAAAAAGACAATGAAAATAAAATTTCTTTTTATTTTTATTCTAAATAAAGGATTAAGGATGAGGACCACTGCCTTCCTTATTGAATACATAGTCAGCCAATACTTCGAAGGCATCGTTGTCTGAGTTCATAAAAAACCTGCAGGCTGCCATCCTCAGCGCCTCTTCTTCAGGAGTTTTTCCTGGCTCTACTAAGAAAGCAAGGATGTCTTGTGGTGGCTTGGGCATAGAAGATCTTTCGCCTACTTCGGTTGGACCTGATACAATTGGTTCAATGGGGCACGTCTCAATGATGTCCTCAACTTTCTTGGAGACTTCATTCTTTTGCTGCATATCCTAGGAAGACATTTCCAATAGAGGAGTGGAAATAAGAATGAAAAGTTATAAAGATTTCTCACCTATTTAATAGGAGAGATCTATTAATAAACCGATCTTTGAAATTGAAAATAACCTTTCATTCCCGAAAAGGCATGTCCATTCATTACATCAGATTCATTCATTTACTTATAGAATTGAATTGTTCTTTCTTTTCCCGAAAGATATGTCTGTTCATTTCATATTGGCATATATCCTCAATGACATCTGTCTTTTTAATCTCCAGCTACCAAGGTTTGGTTAAGCTGATTACTCATCTCTTTGGAGAGAAATTTTGGTCTTCTATCTTACCCGTTGGTATAGAAAATTGGATTTATTATTTATCACGTTCTTATAACCTCTGAATAAATATTAAATCTGCTTGCTTTTCTTATCTATCTAATCCATTTGACCTCTGTATAGATATTAATCTACTTTTTCTTTGAGTTCTTATATGCTGTCATGTCCATAATACCTCTGATAGTATTGTATACTCTAAACAGAAAACAAGACTTTATTATCTATCATGTCCATATTACTTCTGGATAGATACAAATCATTGAGCATAGAAGATTCATCATTTCCATTCTCATTTCATCATAAAAGTCTATTATATTTCTTATACTTTCTTACAAATCATAATGAAAATCTATTACATCTTGAATTTTCATTCTATACAACAACGATGACTTAATCGAGATCTATTTCTTCTTTGGATCTTCTTCATCGGATTCGTTGTTGGTGTCAATTCCTTACTGTCTGAGCCTCAATTGCGACCAGAACAGAAGGAATCAAACTCTGGTCTTCTCTCTCAGACGAGAGGAGAATCCCAGAGTATGGCAGCCCGAAGACGTGTTGCTGCCAATACAATTGGGGGAGAAATGGCGGCCTTTCAGAGGAGATAGGAATGTATCCAGCATTGGGATACGATTCCTAGTCCTGCCGTGAAAGGAACTCTACTACCCAATTTCTCGGGTTAGAGTTGACTCCACCATCCAACTCTCCGTGTATAAAGGCTCTTCCTACCAACAGAGGAAGACCCTTCTATCCCACGAAGAGTTCGGAGTTGTCTGATTTACGCGTCAAAAGCGCATGAGCTCCCTGATGTTGATGTCAGAAGAATACTCCTTACAGCATCCAAGTCGCCAATACCGGTTCTAGAAAAGCTCTTCAGCCAAACTTCTGCAGAAAACAACAAAAAAAAATTGTTTTAAACAGAAGTATCATCAGACGCATAGTCAATTAAAACTAAAAATAGAAGCTTACGCATCTTGTTTTATCTTCAACAGGCATACCTTATCTACAAGGTTTTTACGCCCATGTCTCATATGCACCCTATTCAACAAGGCTTTTTACGCCATTGTTTCATATACACCTCATTCAACAAGGCTTTTTACGCCAATGTTTCATGAGCATATTATTCAACAAGGCTTTTACGCCCGTGCATCTTACCTATAAGATTCTACGTCTGTCAAGGATTTACACTCATGGGCATCTGTTTTCAACAAAAAAAGTTCAAAGGCAGACGATTGTTTTACGAATTAAACTTACCATTGAGGTCAGATGATTCGGCTCTGAGAGTTGTTGAATCAACGTCTGTCGACTGGGCATACAGAGGAACGATATCGGAAAGCATCATCATTTGTTGGAGAATGAAATGTTATACAAAAACTATCTTCGGAAGAATGAGAATGTATAAAACATTCTTTAACTCAGCTATTTATAAGGGTTGAAGAAACGGTTGGCATGAGTCTATTTCGGGAAAGATCCTACTAAAAGGTGCTTATGACCACAAGACAGATGCCACGTGTTGTTTTGTTTTCCTTGGAAATGAACAAACCATAGATGCAGTCAAAGAAGGAGTAGAACAATTCTATATACCAACAGATAAGATCAATATTAAAATTTTATTTAAAGGGGAGTAGGCCCCTACAGATAAATTGAAGAGTCGTAATACATAGACGACACTTCTATATAAAACATTATTTTTTCTCTCCTTCGTTGGGCTGACGAAGGGAGGCACCTAACTCGTGCATGTTGCGAATCCCGGAGCGACGCATCAGATTAAGAAATGCTTCTGCATCTCCTGATCCCTCATACGCAGTTGAGGGACCACCATCGATACGACTAAAGACTGCTGGAGTCACTCTAAAACACTCTATAAAGTTGCGTGCCCGCTCTACTTCTGTCTCTATATCAATCCTGGAGATTGGAGCCTCTTCTTTGCTGATCTCTTTCTTTGGTACCATGACAGTATGTGGATGAAAAACAAGAATGAAGAATTTCTCTTTATTTATACAATCAAATCAACTCTTCATATTCCTTATGGGAAACTGATCAGTATTAATGCAAGCTCGGGGAAATGAAGAAGCATTCGAAAGTTTCAAGAAGAAAAGTTATTATGACGATTAAGTATTGACCGGCACCATTTCTTGATTTTTACACCGACTGTTCGATATCCCCACTTTTACGCGGATGACTGCTGCATATCCCGAATTTACGCTGACTGGTCAAATCCTGACTTTTATGCTTATGTTCAAAGTGTTTCAAATTTTGAAGATATTTGAAAACTTTGAAGGGGGTCTTGTAGCAGCGTAAAAAGTGCTTCATGGAAAGAGTCAAAGAGATAGAAGCATTCCACTCAACATGATCACTTTACGCCTAAAGCAGACTAATCACTTTACGCCAGGGTCAAGCCAATGGTTTTACGCCTAAGACAGGCTAGCCTCTTTTACACTGGACAAAGCTGTCAAGTCTTGCATTTAATGCAAAGTCTGACATGAAGATTTAATGATGGCATATATCACAGAATTCGAAAGGATTTGTTTTACACATAGACCAATGTTGTCGTTCAGTATGTGGACTGAGCTATTTTACGCTCGTAATATAGTTACGTCCAGCCTACGCCGCAGAGTCGGCGGTAGTACGCTGTCTAGTCATCTCCACATTTATAAATACAACCATACAGTTTATATTCATTTACACAAGGTAAACCAAATCAACATATAGGATCAAGATCAAACAAGAAGAATTCTATAAAATAGTTTGGAGAGATGGATAATAAATAATCTGACAAAACTCTAACATCGATCAAAATGTACTAAAATGACATAGTCTCCAAAGAAAAGTAATGTACTAGAGAACATCCACCAATCAACTCATGAGTCTCAAAATAGAAATAACATCCAAAAGTCTCAAACTAAACCAATCTGTGAAAATACTAAGTGAATCTACTAAAAGCCATATGTAGCGGGTAACTCCGCATAAGCAGCCTCCAGCTCATCTTGTGCGCCAAAATCGAGATTTGCAGTATGCTCATAATATGTGGTACAGAAATCCTCTAATTTATCACCTAAAAATATTGGTTTTCCAGTCAGGAATGGAACAAGCACACAAACTGAAAAGCTATCCGCAACATAATAGAGTCGACAGTACATGAATATAACATATGTAGAAGAAACTAGAAAAAGTGAGCTGATGACATGGTATATCTAGAATGAAAGTATGAATCGCAGAGCATGGCATGTCAATTAGAAGGAATAAAAAACATAATGACATGGCAATTGGTAAAATGTAAAGAATAATAAAAGACGACTATCTAAGTGTGTTGAAATATCTGCTTCGACATGTGAACGGCTAGGGGATAAATCCGGCACCCCGTACGTGAAGTGTACGGCTGCTATTCTCCACGAAAGTCACAGGGGATAGAAAGGGTAGTTCACACGTCTATTAAGATATTTTCCCCTCCCGATCAGTACTAATGAACCCAAACAAGTCACAAAACACAAGGTAAGATAAAACAAGGATACAATAAATGGGGTCCATGATACTAACTCGTGTGTCCATCGTGTCATCAAGCAGGGAGCATATGTATAATATGAACTGAACAAAACTACCAGAATTGAAAGCAATCAGAGAGTGCACTTGCATGTGGTCCTGAGCTGGTGGTACGAGTCTAGTGCTGAATCAGAGTCCAACAAACCTATATTATGAATTTAATAAATCAATACATATATTTAAAATATCAACTCTATTGGGTTTAAGTTAAAATTTACCCTCTTTTAGGTTTCTAAGTCTACTTTCCCTTATAGGTTTCTCATACATTAGGCTAATTGACGTCACATTATTTAGTATCCCAACTTAACTCTATCTCTAGCTTCCTATGAACCATCTATGGTTGACATATCTTAGGTTGGTACTGGCCACTTCTCGAATCGAGACTTTTATGGGAAAGTAAATCTACTATACAGGTCACATGCCCTATTTAGTGATCTGCTACTTCCTGGTTATGTGTATGGTAAGAGGTAAGGTCATTAAGCCTTACACTAGTCACATTGTTCCTGAAGATGGGGTATCTACTCGTACCCTTGCCCTCCTTTGTACTATTACAATATATGAGGATACTCCTACTCCTCCTTCTGACTTATGCCAGGACCACACTAGGTGTTTGCTAGAGTCTAAATCTGTAGTGAGTTGTACAGGAGAAAAATCTGGTAGTATTAGTGGTAGTCTGATCGAGAGGGTACCTAGCAGTACTATAGGAAAAGAGTACTTGCAATGGGTAGGGCATGGTACGAGGCTATGTAGGGATACTCCAATATGGTGACCCCTTCTCAGGCCAGTACCTTACCAAACATGAGCACCAGGAGACTCTTGCTCTACTGATTTCAAGTATACCAAAGATATAACTCTCTGAAATCCTTAATATCTAAATGAAGGTACACATTCCTAATTGCATTTGTGGGAGGACAGTATTCACTCTCTGTTATTCAACTGGACTTACTCGGTATGAGTATTCATACGTTTCAATGTCTGATGCTCTCCTTATACTCGGGTCCAAGTGAAATAGAAACTTTTATTGCTGTTCTCCTTTCTCTGTTACAGATGGATACTAGGTTTTGACACGAACTCAGTCCTTGTATGTAATTTGTACCAAGGTATAAGCATTACTTAAGCTTGTACTGTCCTGTACAGGGAAAACGAGTGTGGCAACACCTGTTCTTGCATGTACTCTGCCCATACTCTAAATCTAGTGTTATTTCCATACCCAAACTTCTTTAACCCCTGAACTAATGAATATGTTCATCTACAAGATACAGGCTGATACGCAATACAAGGGCGGTATTATATACAACCTGTTGTGAACTGATGCAGTGTAGTCTCGACCCTATATTGTCCCTACTCTAGCGAATTTTCAATCTGGATAGACACTTAATACTCATCAATGTGTCCTATACTTAACTAGTTGTATTTGAGTCAATGGGTCAAGAGAAGGTACCTTGTTTGGTGAAAGTGTCAATGTCTACTGTTCATTAAGATATGAAGGTGCAGGTAAAGGCCTAATTAACCACCCTACTCCTCGTACTAAGCTTTTCTCAAAGTCAAGGTGCTATCAGGTTACTGTTGCCTCTTTATCCTGACTTGGACACTTGTCTATGTCACTGCAGCTGTCACTCTATTTTTAATTATGCTGTACCCATACCTGGTACCTTACATGTCTGGTAGGTACTATTGAGTACCCTCAAGATATCATGAATTTATGCCTAGGTGGGGTTCCTATCTAAACTAGTGTGGTATTCATACTATAGGTTTTGGGAAGGGCTGTTCTGTTGTGTATACATCGAAAATGGCAATGTAATTGTGGCCTTCCCAGGAGGAGCTTAGTAGTGCTCCTTATATACAGAGTATTATACAGGAGACTGGTATTAGGCTAGGGGTAAGTGTTATATTCTAGTATTTCAACTAGTCCTATAGTGTCAGGCGGTTGTACATATACCAATGGTCCTGGTTGATGAAGATACTTGTGTCTTTCGAACAGTGGGTAGGGTGAGGTAGGTAATATCCTAAGGGTCATTACTAGATACATATATCCATATATTTATATATCTGCAAGCAGTCTCTCCCTCCTGTCTATACGACTACACCCCAAGGTGGGTAGTTTCAAATATCAGTATATGACTGACATTGAGACTTCAAGTCCTAGGCATGACACTCTCGATTTCATAGCATTTAATGAGTATCAGAGGAGATATAATACTCCTCCTTCAAATAGTCATTTGTACTCTCCCCTGTACTCCCAAGTTACTCTAGTCCAACGAAGGTAATCCTGACTTGGTACCAACATATGCATATCGATAAGTGGTCCATATCCTCTGCTTGGCCTACTCAGGCTTGAACAGTGTATACACCCTCCTTGCTACATTGTTCAAGACTGAACCGTACAGGACAGTCCTTCCTGCCCGTACCTATGCCTGATAGATAATGGTCTTTGACATGAAACTCCCTGTACACCCTATTACTTTGACTGGGATGTATTCCAGATTAAAATCCTATGTGAAAACTGGTACCTACAGAGATTATCCCCCAATTATAAATCACAACCTCCTGAACCTATATGATACCTGATCCTTATATTCTCTCTGCACTGGCTCAAGGTTTTCCATGGTCTACACCATGAGTACAACCCATAGCCTCTTTTAATTATTAAATCGAACACCCAACCCTTACTGAACGACTCAGTCTACTAGGTTAATAATCACATAATTAAAGGATTGACAACGAGGTAAGGTTTACCTGTGAGGAAAGTTGAAGTCTCTTGCTCGATGGACCTCCAAGAATTGCTTGACAGATGATGGAAGATATTTAGGTTTTTGTAAAGAGGCAAAGGGGAGCCGGCTGCCTCAACTTATATACCCAAACTCTGGATATAGCTGAATCCCCCAGGGATTGAGAAGGATGAATTCGAGTTTAAATTGAACTCTATCCACAGGATTCGAATTTGTGTTCGATTCTTATCAGTGGCCGTTGGGAAATTTTGAATTAGGAATTTGTACGAAACCCCCTCCTCTAATTGGATTGGCATGCTGGTCCCCTTATTTATGTGTGTTTACAAAAACCCTCATTTCCGTATTTGATCACCATGGGATTAATATGTCTTATCTATTTAATGTATATATATAAAGGGTGGCAGGAAGACTAATAATAATTATAAGTAGAAAAATTTTGGGTCAAAGGTTTACAAATCTATCCTCCTTAAACAAATTTCGTCCTCGAAATTTAAAGATGGACAAAACGGTAGAAATATTACCTCACTGCGCGAAGAGATAAGGGTTGAGCTCACGCATCTCGTCCTCTCTCTCCCACGTGGATTTGCCCGGAGAATGATGCCTCCAAGCGACGTGCACCAACGGAATTGTTTGGTTGCACAGTACCTTCTCCCGGCGATCTAAGATCTCTACGGGCTGCTCCTGGTAGCTAAGGCTCGGACCCATCTCAATCTCTGCATGGTCTCGCACGTGACTGGGGTCTGCCACGTACCGTCTCAACTGGGACACGTGGAATACGTTGTGCACTCCCTCCAATGCGGGTGGTAGTGCCAAGCGGTATGCCACCTCTCCGATCTTCTCGAGGATGTCAAACGTCCCGATGTACCTTGGACTGAGCTTCCCGCCTCCTCCGAAATGTATCGTACCATGTGTCGGAGATATCTTCAAGAACACCATATCGCCAACCTAGATTTAAGCAAGAGGTCACAACCTATTTCTATCATGATTAACAATTACAACTAAGGAGAACTATACCTCAAACTCTAATGGTCTCCGGTGACTGTCGGCCCAGTGCTTCTGCCTGTCCTGAGCCACACGAAGTTGCTCCCTAATTAGCTTCACCTTCTCCGCAGCATCTACGATCATCTCGAGCCCTAACAGTGCCTCTCACTCACGTCGTCCCAAGATAGTGGGGTACGACATCTTCGTCCATATAAAGCCTCGAAAGGGGACATCCCGATACTAGCTTGGTAGATGTTGTTGTAGGAGAACTCCACGAGGTGAAGGTGATCCTCCCACGAGCCACCAAAGTCTAGTACACATGTCCGCAGCATATCCTCGAGCGTTTGAATGGTCCGCTCTGACTGCCCATCTGTCTGTGGGTGATAGGTTGTGCTGAACTTGAGCGATGTGCCCAAGCTAGCCTACAGACTCCTCCAAAAGTGAGATGTGAATCTGTTGTCGCGGTCGAAGACGATACTCACTGGAACGCTATGTAACCTGACGATCTGCTTCACATACAACTTCGCCAACCTCTCCGTGGATAGTCCCACTTTGAATGGTAAAAAGTGGGCTGATTTGGTCAACCTGTCAACGATGACCCAAATCGCATCCTTCCATCCTGGCGAACGTGGAAGATCGAAAACAAAATCCATAGTGATATGTTTCCACTTCCACTCCGGAATCGGCAATGACTGAAGTAAACCTTCGGGTCTCTGCCTCTCGGCCTTGACCTGCTGATACACAAGGTATCTAGAAATGAAGCGTGCCACCTCACACTTCATGTCGTACCAACATACATGGGATCTCATATCCTTGTACATCTTGTTCGCTCCAGGATGCAAGGAATATTGCGAACGGTGTGCTTCCTGCATGACCTCCTCTCGCAGCTCTCCACTAGTTACGCATAATCTCGTCCAGTGCCTCAACGAGCCATCCTCTGCAATGGTGAAGTCCTCTAGTAAACCGGCCTGCGCCTGCACGATGATACTCATCAGCTGCTCATCCTGGTGATGTGCCTCTCGAATCCTGTCCATCAGTCCGGACTGAATCTGCATGTCCATCATCGTATCTCTTCTCCGGGTATGACGACCTCAATGCCTAAGATCTCCAAGTCTACTAACAAGTGCCGGTCTCTCGTCAAGAACATAGCCACTGGGTACCGACTCAAAGCCTCCGCAACTATGTTCGCCTTCCCTGGTTGGTACTGCAACGAGATGTCGAAATCCTTCATCAATTCCAGCCATCTGTGTTGCCTCATATTCTGCTCCTTCTGCGTGAAAACGTACTTCAAGCTTTTATGTTCAATGAATATTTCCACACTCTCTCCGTACAAGTAGTGTTTCCACAACTTCAGGACGAATATAACTGCCGCCAACTCTAGGTCGTGGGTGGGGTAATTCTTCTTATGTGGTCATAGCTGTCTGGATGCGTATGCTATCACCTTCTTGTTCTGCTATAAAATACACCCCAAGCCCTTCCCTGAAGCATCGCTATAGATAGAAAAACCGCCTGAACCGGATGGCAATATCAATATAGGAGCTATCGTCAGCCTCTTCTTCAGCTCGTCGAACGCAGCCTGGCAGTCCTCTGTCCATACGAACTATACGTCCTTCCGAATGAGTCTAGTTATCGGCTCTGCGATCCGAACAAAGTCCTGCATGAACTTCCTATAGTACCCTGCCAATCCCAAAAAGCTTCGAATCTCTGCCACAGACGTCGGTGTAGTCCATAACTCAACAGCAGCAATCTTCTTCGGGTCGACAGATATACCGTCTCCGGTCACCACATGCCCGAGGAATTCCACCATGTCTAGGAAAAACCCGTACTTCGAATGCTTTTCGTAGAGTTTCTCCATCCTGAGGGTCTCCAGCATTATCCTCAGATGCTCCTCGTGTTCTTCCAGTGACTTCGAATAAATGAGAATGTCATCGATGAAGACCACTACGAACTTATCAAGGTATGGATGGAATACCATGTTCATCAAATTCATGAAGATTGTCGGGGCATTGGTCAACCCAAACGGCATCACCATAAATTCGTACTGGCCGTACTTGGTCTGGAAAGCCATCTTCGGTATATCTTCCTTCTTCACTTTCACTTGGTGGATCTTCAAGAATACCCGTGCACCTTTCAACTGATCGAAAAGATCGTCAATTATTGGTAGCGGGTATTTGTTCTTGATCGTCTTGCTATTCAAGGTCCGGTAGTCGATACACATACGCACCGTCCCGTCATTCTTTGGCACAAATAACACCGATGCACCCCAAGGCGACGAAATTGATCTAATGAACCCTTTCTCCAGTAGCTCGTCGATCTGCTTCTTCAATTCTACGGCTTCTTTGTTGTTGATTCTGTATATTCGCTGCGACTCTGGCTCCGTGCCTGGCACAAGATCAATGGAAAACTCAACGTCTCTGTCTGGCGACAGTCTTGGCAGCTCCTCGAAAAAAATGTCGAGAAACTCCACGATGATGGGATGAGGTAGCTCCTTCTCCGCTACCATGGTCCCAAAAAGGATGTCGCCAAGCTGTTCTACTGCTCCTCTAGCGAACTCGAATACGGTCTCTCTAGGCGGACTAAACACAACACATCCGAGGTGACAATCAAGGCTAACAAAATGTTTACTCAACCAGTCCATATCGAGCACTATATCAAAGCTCGGGAGTGGCATTATGAGTAAACTAGCGCGCATTTTTTGGCCTCATATGGTAATGCGGCGACCGATGCAAACATCCTTCACCAAGATGATGCCTTCGCCAGTCGAGATTTTATAGGTGCAGTCTAAAGGCTCAGATATAATACTATGTCTAAAAATAAAAGCTGCAGATATGAAGCTATGACTGGCGCCAGAATCGAATAAAGCAATAGCTGAAAAAGACTCAAGGAGAACAGAACCTGCTATCACATCAGGAGATGCTAGTATCTCTTTGACCGCCATGGCATAAGCTCTGCCCTACTGCTGGTGCTGGACGAAGCGTTGTTGCTGTGTAGACAGGGGTCCTTTCTGTTGCTAGGGTATCGTGGGTCTCGTCGGTGCTCCTGGAGCAGGAGCTGTCCCCTGTGCTTAACGGGATGGTACTAGGGTGCACTCTCGCACCTGGTGCGCACTCAACCCACAGAATAGACATACTCCGAGTCGCTTCCTGTATACCTCCCTTGCATGCCCTGGCTTCTTGCAATAGGTGCAAGGATCAACTGGCTGTCTCTACTGATTCTTCTGGATAGTAGAGGCTCTAGCTGGAGGCTGGTACTGCTGCTGGTAGCGGGGCTGTGGCTGATGCTACTGTATTGCGATCTTCTCTGGATCATTGGATTGTTTTGCCGATCCGGACTTGCTGTTGCCTCCTCCGTAGGCGTCTCGGTCCCTCTTTTGCTTGCGCTTCATCTCCTTTTCCACTGCTTGCGCAACCTTCAGGATTCTTTTGTAGGTGGAGGCCTGGCAGGTGGCGATGGCAATACGAATATCGTACGATAGCCCTTTTTTGAACTTCTTCGCTTTGGCTTCCGGAGTCAAGGCATCTGCGAAGCGGCTGAGGCGGGAGAACTCGGCGGTGTACTCGTCGATGGAGAGATTGCCCTGTTCCATGCTCTCAAACTCATTCTCTAACTCTTCTCTGGCCGCATCGGGGTAGAACTTCGTCTTGAACAGCTTCTTGAATTCTTCCCAAGTCACATCTGGTACGGTGAATCGAGGCTCGTCTCTATACCACGTGCAGGCGATGTCATAGAGCTACATGCTAGCCGTCTCGACCTTATTGTCTTCAGAAATTCGAGCCATCCGAAGGTTGCGATCCACGTTCTCCAACCAGTCGTCTGCGTAGAGTGTCCCTTCCGTTCCCTTGAATTCCCTGAGCCTAAGGTCCATGAAATTCTTGAAAGTTTCGGGGCGCAGTGGGGGACATCTCTAGTCTGAAGAGCCTCCCTCAAGGTATCTGGACGTCGGCCTGCCGCGTCTGGGAAGTGATGAGCTGCTGGAAGACCCCAAGGAGCGTAGCATTGTCCAGCGCAGGTGCTGGATGCTGGAAGTGTGCTGGTGGAGGAAACTGTGCTGGTAGCAGAGTCAGCGGAGGGAACTAGGGAGGTGGAGGAATGTCGTCTCGGCGAAATCTCGAAGTCTGCGGCTAGGGCTTCTCGCCTAGATAGGTGAAATGGCCTCCGTGGGTCGGTAGAGTTCCGTTCGTGGAAGTCCCGTCGACGGTTGCTGGGGTTTTCGGGGGAGCGGTGTTCCTGCCTTGTCTATCTGTCACAAAAGAGAAAATCGTTAGTCGGTATGGAGATTCAAACAGGATGTAGATCAAAGGAGTAATTGAAATCAAATAGGGAAGTCAATAACGGTGTAGAACATATGGAGATGGTCCTTAATTCTAATCTTATTCGCAGGCCCGTAGTAGGACATCTAAGTTGAGTTCAACCATGAGTTTCGCTGTTTTTGCAAAAACGGACCTGCATGGGCCACCACAAAAACGTGTCACGACCCGCACCCAGTATTTGGGCATGAGCCGTGGGTACGTCCAGCCTACGCCGCAGAGTCGACGGTAGTACGCTGTCTAGTCATCTCCACATTTATAAATACAACGATGCAGTTTATATTCATTTGCACAAGGTAAACTAAATCAACATATAGGATCAAACAAGAAGAATTCTATAAAATAGTTTGGAGAGATGGATAATAAATAATCTGACAAAACTCCAATATCGATCAAAATGTACTAAAATGACATAGTCTCCAAAGAAAAGTAATGTACTAGAGAACATCCACCAATCAACTCATGAGTCTCAAAATAGAAATAACATCTAAAAGTCTCAAACTAAACCAATCTGTGAAAATACTAAGTGAATCTACTAAAAACCATCTGTAGCGGGTAACTCCGCATAAGCAGCCTCCAGCTCATCCTGTGCGCCAAAATCGAGATCTGCAGTATGCTCATAATATGTGGTACAGAAATTCTCTAATTTATCACCTAAAATATTGGTTTTCTAGTAAGGATATAAAATGGACGTAAAAAAATATACAATAAGGGGTAAATGTGTACTCAAGTTATGTTGAAGTTACAAGATAAATATAACATTAATAATCGAATACAAATAATAAGACAACGCTCGGGAAAGACTCCATGCGGCTCAGGAATCCGAGTCCATGCGGCTCAGGGAATGAGCAGGGTCCTATGCGGTTCAGGGAGTCCTAGCCTTATGCGGCTGAAGGGGGAATCGGGCTTATGCGGCTGAGACAGCACATCTCATGCGGCTCAGGGTGATGGGTCTCATGCGGCTCAAAGAACGAGCCTCATGCGGCTGGGTCCAAGCAAGGGTCATGCGGCTCAGGACGGGTCAGGGTGCATGCGGCCCGAGATGATACGGGTTCATGCGGCTCAGGAATGTGGTGCTTATGCGGCCAGCGGAAGATGGGTCATATGCGGCCGGGAGAGACTCGTCCTTATGCGGCTGGGAACGAGTAGTCCCATGCGGCTCAGGAAATGAAGGAACTCATGCGGCTCAATCTGAGCAAGGCTATGCGGCTAGATCCGAGTCAAGTCTCATACGGCTGGAAAAGACTTGCCGCATGATTGTTCATGCGGTCAAGTACTCAAGAAGTCTTATGCGGCTGGGGAATTCCATGCGGCCAAATTGTTCTTCTTCTCCAAGTTTTCCGAGAAGAAGAGCTAAGCAACCATGGCTTCCAAGCAACGTAAAACTTTCATCCAGAGCCCAAATCCGAACTTCCATAAGTCAAAATGGGGTAGAACGAGATTCTCTACAACATAGAACCCTCAAAACTCAGAAATAACAGGATTAAGTAGATCAAAACCCAAGAAATCCGAAAATAAAGTAAACTTAGATCTAGAAGAATCTAGCCATGGAAAGTGGAAATGCCAAGTTCTAAAGTAAGTTAAAATGCTGTAAGGAAGAGAATGAAGCAATAAAATTGGAGTTCCTCCATGAAGCAAGTTGTACTTGCCTAGCTCTCTCTCTCTCTTGTTAGGTGCAAGAGTAAATGGTGGAGAAGAAGATGATATTATTGAAGAGAGAGAAGGAGAAAGGGTAATAAATACTATGGGTGGTGGTAGGTAGGGGGTTCACCCCTTGGTTCTTGATGAACCAAGGCAACCAAGCCTAGCCGAACCAAACCAGGAATAAACCAAGCCAAGATAAACCAAGGTGAACCAAATCAAGGCCAATAAACTCTTCTCTAGCAATTTAAACCAATGAATCATAAAATAAACCAAGCCTCACTAATCCAAAATAAACCAATGAACCATTAAAACCATTTAAATTATTAATGCCAATAAAAACCAAGCCAGTGCAAAATAAACCAAGATAACTAATCAAGACTAAATAAAATATGGGTCTAAAACACGTATACGTACACTAAGTACGTATCACGAATTTGGGACATTACATCCTACCCACCTTAAAAGAATTCCGTCCTCGGAATTTAATCAAGAGGCTAGAGATGTAAGGGAAAGCTATTCTATCATAGGCAATCTACCACTACCAATCAATCATACAATCATTCATGCAAGCAAGGATTCGAAGCGTAAGGCATAAGGAAGATATTACACCTTACGAGTCAAACCAGCCGGGATGACCTAATCAGATATCATGCTCATGCTCCCAAGTTTGACTCTCCCAAAGAGGGATGACTCTAAGCAACACGGACTGAACTAATAGTCTTGCGCTTGAGGTCTCTTTCTTTTGTCAAACATGGACACGGGCCTATCCTCGTACGAAAAGGTTGGTACCAATAACCAGTTTCGAATGACCTAGGATATGGCTCGGGTCCGAAATATTCCGTCGTAATTAGGATACATGAAATACGTCATGCACCCCACATAATGACGGCAGAAAAGCAAGATGAGAGGACACATATACCTCTCGATCGATTCTGAACCTGAGCCTGGGCTAGGGCAAACTGCCGCGGGTTCTGTTGCTGGAAAGTCTGGGCCTGAGTCGGCAATGGCCTCGGGAACGGGAACTGCTGTTGCTGGTGAACTGGAGCTGGTGCTGGTGCTGGCCCCATAACCGAAGGACTAGATACTATCGAGGCTGAATCAACTCTGAATGGGCAGGACCCCACCCTATGGTCCGGTGCTCCACATAATAAACACAATCCCAACGCCTTGCGACACTCCACTACCACGTGTCCAGGCTTTCCACAATAAGAACAGCCCATGGCGGAAGACTGCGCTTGCTTCTGTTTCTACTGAGAGTACGTCGGGGTTGAGGGCTGAACCGTCACTGAGGCCGCTCGCCTCGGAGCTCCAATAGTCAAAGCCCTGGCTGCCGGGGCTGGGGCTGAAGACTGATTCATTTGACTATGGGACCGCTTCCGACCTCCGGACCTGTCCACTATTCTCTGGGAGGTATACTCGTGCCTCCTCGCTGCTCGCAACACCGCATCATAGGTTTGATGCTCGAACTGTTCTACTGCCAATATAATCTCCAGGTGAAGTCCCTGCTGGAACCTCTGCGCTCTGTCAAACTCGGTTGCCACCAAGGTGGGAGCAAACCGACTGAGTCTGGAAAACTCGGCCGCATAACCGTCGACCGTCCTCCCCATCTGCTTAAGATTACTGAACCTGGTCTGCAAGTCATATCGAGCCACTACATCATAATACTTGGTCTGGAACTTTTTGCTGAACACTGCCCAGGGGACAGGTGTTGCCAATCCTACTGCTTGTGCGGCCCACCAACTACGGGCTAGATCCAATAACTGTAGACGCACCACAGCCACCTTCTCGTCTTCTGGAATCTTCGCGGCTTCAAAAATCACCTCTATATCTTGTAGCCAGGCATCGGCAGTTGGCATCCTCGCTGCCATCGAAGAATGGAGGGTTCAGGCGCTTGAAACTGTTGACAGCACTGTTCCCTCGGGGACCACTTCTATTCAGAGCATCTTGTACCACTTGGTGCAGGGCATCTCCTTGACGATCTTGGGACACAAGCAACTCACGGATGAGTCCTACCAATCCTCCATCCTCTGACCCTGCTGGCTGGACGAGCTGAACTGGCAGTACTGGTTCTCCAGAAGGTACGGCTCGGAAGGCTGCTGCTGAGTGCTGGGCCTGATCTTCTGGTTGCTGCTGGTCCACGGGAGGTGATCTGCCTTGCTGATCAGCAGGTCCAGGTTCAATGCCGCTGAAGAAGACGACATGGGAACAATAAGGAAGGACTAGGACAGATCAACGATTACAAGCATGTGATCAGGACAAGAATTTCAGGAATCAAGAGGATACGAGCAGAGATCAAGGGCGAGTACTGATTGAGACATCTATTCGGTAAACCCTCACACATCTTGATTAACAAGACCTGCATGGGCCACCACTTAAACCATGTCACGCCCCATAACCAAAATACTGGAGAGCGGGGGCAGACATAGCCAGCTACGTATAACGAAATGGAATTCACACCGCTATACGGTCACGGCTATCTAGATATGTAAGGGTTTCACTACAATCCATCAGTCTCTTAAGGTCATCAAATAGCCTATTGTCTCAATCTCAACCAACTAATAATAATTACAAGATGTCAGACCACCAAATACACAATAGTAAGGCGTCCCATACATTATATATCCAGAATGATCATGAAGCTAGTCGTTACAAAATGTGAGGACTAGCAAGAGTTCAGTCATACATGATCAACCCCCGGGGCTTGTCAATCATGTTACAGCCCGTAGGCAGACAGTAAGTAAGTACAATCGAGCTAACACTTGTTCGTCGGCTAAACGCCTCAAAAGAATAATTTACAATATTACAGTGGGAGAACAAAAGAAACCCACTCGATGCCCTGGTTACGCCTGGTGACCACCATCGGGCTGAAAAGCAGGGAGATCCTTTGGTGCTGCTCCGGTATCTGGCCATACAAAACCAGCTGTGTCAGACCCCAGAAAGAGCAAGTGCCACAAAGGAGGCTTCACTTAAGAACTAAAACCAACAATTCATTAGCATTCAACATGTAAGAAAACAATGAGTAACACAGATTGAGGTTTGTACACTACCAATGCACTTGCCCCAATCAGAGAAAATAATTAAGAGAAGCATCATTGACATAAAAGAACTGGAGAATCGTGCTAAATAAAATATAGATGGGAAATTTAGAGAGTACAATACATTAGAGTGACAATAGAGTTCAATCATTTAAGTGACAATGGTGGGTGCCCCACGTAACAGTGGGCTGGAAATGTGCCCTACTCGTCGGCAGGCTACACGTCCAAACATTTGCGGCCGGGATAACGGGATCGCCTGTAACTGGGGAACATCTTTTCATGTCTAGTGAATTATACTAGTCATTAACCCTAGTCCATTTCGGTAGGTACTCCTGACCGTGGTACTCAGGAGTCCCCTCCTAGACATGATGCAAGACAGGACTGGATTATTTGTACAAGCACAATCGCCCACGGTGTCTGGATTAATTATACAGGTCAGGTCATGTCAGGTAGCCGTCACAACAGCTTATCAAGATATATCATGCCAGGTTATCAGGCCAAGTGTACTTTGTCAGGAGTGCGCCACGGCGGGCCACTGTCATGTCAAGTCAGTTTATCATTTCAATCGTGTCAATCAAGTTCAGGACAAAAGGCGTAAGGATATAAAATGGGCGTAAAAAAATATACAATAAGGGGTAAATGTGTACTCAAGTTATACTGAAGTTACAAGATAAATATAACATTAATAATCGAATACAAATAATAAGACAACGCTCGGGAAAGACTCCATGCGGCTCAGGAATCCGAGTCCATGCGGCTCAGGGAATGAGCAGGGTCCTATGCGGTTCAGGGAGTCCTAGCCTTATGCGGCTGAAGGGAGAATCGGGCTTATGCGGCTGAGACAACACATCTCATGCGGCTCAGGGTGACGGGTCTCATGCGGCTCAAAGAACGAGCCTCATGCGGCTGGGTCCAAGCAAGGGTCATGCGGCTCAGGACGGGTCAGGGTGCATGCGGCCCGAGATGATACGGGTTCATGCGGCTCAGGAATGTGGTGCTTATGCGGCCAGCGGGAGATGGGGCATATGCGCCCGGGAGAGACTAGTCCTTATGCGGCTGGGAACGAGTAGTCCCATGCGGCTCAGGAAATGAAGCAACTCATGCGGCTCAATCTGAGCAAGGCTATGCGGCTAGATCCGAGTCAAGTCTCATACGGCTGGAAAAGACTTGCCGCATGATTGTTCATGCGGTCAAGTACTCAAGAAGTCTTATGCGGCTGGGGAATTCCATGCGGCCAGATTGTTCTTCTTCTCCAAGTTTTCCGAGAAGAAGAGCTAAGCAACCATGGCTTCCAAGCAACGTAAAACTTCCATCCAGAGCCCAAATCCGAACTTCCATAAGTCAAAATAGGGTAGAACGAGATTCTCTACAACATAGAACCCTCAAAACTCAAAAATAACAGGATTAAGTAGATCAAAACCCAAGAAATCCGAAAATAAAGTAAACTTAGATCTAGAAGAATCTAGCCATGGAAAGTGGAAATGCCAAGTTCTAAAGTAAGTTAAAATGCTGTAAGGAAGAGAATGAAGCAATAAAATTAGAGTTCCTCCATGAAGCAAGTTGCACTTGCCTAGCTCTCTCTCTCTCTCTCTTGTTAGGTGCAGGAGTAAATGGTGGAGAAGAAGATGATATTAATGAAGAGAGAGAAGGAGAAAGGGTAATAAATACTATGGGTGGTGGTAGGTAGGGGGTTCACCCCTTGGTTCTTGATGAACCAAGGCAACCAAGCCTAGCCGAACCAAACCAGGAATAAACCAAGCCAAGATAAACCAAGGTGAACCAAATCAAGGCCAATAAACTCTTCTCTAGCAATTTAAACCAATGAATCATGAAAAAAAACCAAGCCTCACTAATCCAAAATAAACCAATGAACCATTAAAACCATTTAAATTATTAATGCCAATAAAAACCAAGCCAGTGCAAAATAAACCAAGATAACTAATCATGACTAAATAAAATATGGGTCTAAAACACGTATACGTACACTAAGTACGTATCACGAATTTGGGACATTACACACGCTCGCTAACTCGATAACATCTTATGCATACAATGACATCTTTTATTAGACGTGAAGGAATAGGGAGAGAGAGTCAAGAACCCGCCCACCTTAAGCCGATACGCCTTGCCATCTCGCCGATTGAAGCATCTCGCTTCCATAACTCGATCGCACAGCTAGCTCCCGGACTTAGCTATTCCTTTGAACTACTCGGTTGATTTGGCCTATCGTGCCCATGCCACAATTCGTTGCAAGGCCACGATTTGGTTTCGCGGATACTTCATTGCATAAGGCAAAATGCCGACCTCTTATCGTCCAGCGTAAAAGCATAGCCTGCACAGCAGATCAACTAAAGTCAGCACTTGCTCAACGGGACTTATCTTTTGTATCGATTCGATTCATAGGCAATCGACTCAAAGCTTACCTTTGGCCAACATAACTCTTGCATCGATTCGCATCGATACCTCATCGGGTCAACGCAACTCTTCGAGTCCACGACTCATCGTAATGCACTGTGCGGAGCGGGACATTACACATATGGCTCGACCTTCCCTATCGTAGCTAAAATACTAGTCAAAGCACACCATTACTGTCATGCCCCAGAACCAGAATACTGGAGAGCGGGAGAATGACTCAGCCAGCTACGTATTACGGGTTGATGAATACCGTATAATACGATCAATGCTGTCTAACCAGACGAGGGGGTGCATACTACATGAAAGTCTTACTATGGTCACTTCACATCTATTGTCTCAATCATTCAAACAAGAAACAAAAATAGAGAACATGTAAGATAAAGCAGTAAGACGTCCCAAACGCTTAGTCAAAATGTCCTTGAGATCTGGCTTTACAAAACATAGCCAGATGGTATAGTAACATATACACAATTGTTATCAGCTGCAGTCTGACTTAGTTACAATTATGTAAAAGTAAGTACAAGACAATCCGACTAACATGTCGGTACCAAACGGCTAAGTATAAAGTAAATAACAAAACGAGCTGTGGAGTAAGGAACCCACTCGAGTCCTCCTGCGATCATTCCCCTAGTATTCACCATCTTGGAGGTGGAAGTAAGCTGAGTCCTCGGGAACCGGCTCTAAATCTGGCCATACAAAACCAGAGAGATTAGACCTCTAATAGCAAGTACCACAAGGAAGCACGATATGAAGGATTAAACCAGTAAGTAAGAGAACATAATAATAGATCTCTGCTTTCCACTAGGATTCACATAACATCACGACACTTCAAACCAACCTCCCAACCAAACAAGGACAGAAGTTGGCCCGTCATGTCCTGACATTCTGATCATCTCAGTTAGGCAACAGAGTAGGTACAGTACACAAACAAATCATCTTGAACGGCCAATCAACTCTTACGGCTTGCTATTGTGAGTCCCAAGTTATCCTGGAATTATGCAAATAGGGATTCCTCAGTTCTTACTATGTGCAAGCAAGGCTAGTCTATCCAGTCAATCAATTGCGCCAATCATGAATTAGACGAGTCCCAGCGGAACGTCCGTCATCAATATACAATACACAATAATAATATAAGCAGATACCGCTTCCTGCCCGTGTGGCAGGTTTACAGTATCTGTGGGAACCAGCCGGCCTGTCGGGCACTACTAGTCCCAAGAGGGCTGCCATGTAAGAACTCGGAGATCCATTCTCTCCATGCAATCATTATTTTATTTAACTTAATAGTCTCTACGTTGAGTGAAATTCCATGCCGTAGATCATGGTCATTCAAATGAGTACTTTCGTATGGGATACGATATGCGCAACTCTACAACGATACCCGTGCGACTAGGTTGTAGGTCTTACATAGCGTAATACAACAATCAATTCTAACCACGGAGTAATCATGCCTTGACCATAAAGTACACATGCTGCTTTTGTAAAATAAATAAATAAAATTGAAGCCTGCATGTGCCTGTATGTCAATATTCGAGATCGGCTAATCGATTACAATAGTTCATTACATGAACGTGTCTCATTCATTCAATTCAATAAGACGACTAGCCAGTCTCTTAGTTCCAACTAGGAACGCATGATCAATTTTTAGTCAAGATAACCATCGTCATTAATGGTGACAAGGCATGAAAGTCAATTAGTATTAAATGGGGTCGAGTCTATAACTCTCAGGGTTAAGTTCCAGTCTTACTGGGTATCCATAAACCAATCAAGACACAAGGCACGTTCTACACAACCATATGTATTAACAATATTAACATGCCAAGATTATCGAGTTCATAAAAAGGCGTAAGGATATAATAGAAGAATTATCATGCCACCATTAAATGAATAAATTATAGAACAAATAGAAACACCCAGGTCAGAAAGTTACGCCAACAAGTCTATGCTACGGCCAACAAGTCACGCCAAGTCTAGTAGGTAAGGGTGAGCGTGAAAAGTGGTTCACGTTGGCACGCACAGCGTGAGCGTGAAAAGTGGTTCACGTTGGCACGCACAGCGTGAGCATGAAAAGTGGTTCACGTTGGCACGCACAGCGTGAGCGAATGAGCGTGAAAAGTGTGATAAGAAATCCACGCACGCACGCAAAGATGTGAGCGTGACTGAAAATTCACGCTAACACGTAAAGATGTGTACGTGACTAAAAATTCACGCACGCACGTAAAGACGTGAGCGTGACTGAAAATTTACGCTGACACGTAAAGAGGTGAGCGTGACTGAAAATTTACGCAGACGCGTAAGAACGTGAGCGTGACTCAAAATTCACGCAGGCACGTAAGGACGTGTGCGTGACTAAAAATTCACGCAGACACGTAAGAACGTGTGCGTGCCTGAACCTTCGTTCCAAGCCAGAAATGAAGTTCCCATGGTTCAGAATGGTGTAGAAGGAGAAGCTCTGCCATAAGAACCATCTACTCCGAAAGCACGCCAGGTTGGGAGATCAAAACCCATGAACAACCGAGAATACAACAACTTAGATCTAGAAGAAACAAGCCAAAGAAATTAAAAATGCCAAGTACTAAACTCTCTCAGGATCATGAGAGGAAGACAAATGAACCATAAAAATGGTTCTCCAAGTGGAAGCAAGAAGCAAGATGTACTTGCCTGCTGTTGGTTGGTGGAGAGAGTGATGAGGAAGAAGAAGAAGTAATGGTGAAGGAGAGTTTATGAGGAGAGAGAAGGAGATGGGGGCTTTAAATAGGAAGGGGGGTGGTAGGTGGGGGTTTGTTCGGATCCATCCAAGGCCAACCCGAAAACAAAGCAGAGAGGTTAAAAGCAGAAAATAAAATGCAGGAATAAAATTGTAGGAAATAAAATGCAGATAATTAATTAACATGAAATTAAAGGAATTTAAATACAGGATAATACATGATAAATACTAAATAAATATATATGAGTTGTACATGTATAAAAATATGCATTCTGGGAACGGGAAGTGACAATTACACTTGTCATGCCAATATTTCTAGTCGGTATGCATCTCATAATTTAACCGTGACTAAGGCCATATATATATATATATATATATATATATATATATATATATATATATATATATATATATATATATATATATATATATATATATATATATATATATAGTATTAAGCTATTATAAATATAGTCATATATACAAAATTATATTTAAACATATTTGGTTGTATAACATCTCAAATAAATTCAAAATAATTCTACTAATTTATGGCAACCGAACATGGGTCTACCGAGGCTCGTTGACCTAGTTTGGAGTCGATACGATTTGTTGAACTGAAATAGACTCCGAAGTGTATGGATTGGATCTATGTGCCATTTAAAAATAAATAGTACATAGAACTCAATTGAGTGGCACATCCTAGGTATAAGCGTCATAGGCTCGAAATGGATCAAAACCATATATTGGGTCAAATGGTTTTGATTGTTGTCGAGTCCCGAACTCAAGTTGGAAGTTATGTCTAGAATTACGGTAAACGATAAAATGGCCTAAATTGATCCAAAGTTGCGCGAAGTCAAAAGAATGTTGAAGAATAAGTTTGGATGGGACATGATACATCAAATTGAATGTGAACTTGTCTACTTCAAAACTCATGAAGGACTTTTCCAACGATTACCATTTCTTGTGCTCCAAAAAATTAAAGCTATGGAAAAGTACTTCTATAGTTATAATAAAAATTTAAAATATAATCTAATAAATACAAATCATATAAAATAAATTAAAAAAATAATTTCCAAAAATAAGGGTCCTTACAGAATATCTACTTTGTGTTGTGCTTTGTGCCTCCACCCTCACCCCATATATATAGCATGAAAAAAAAAATCATATTTTAGTCATAATAGGATTTTCTAAATATGAATAAAATAGGAATCATATTATGCCTAAAATATTCCATCAACATCCTAGTTTAGATCATAATAGGATCTCCTAAAATAAGAATCACATTATATCTAAAATAGCAAAACACTAATTATGGACATCCAAGTCTAATCAAATCAAATATTTAATTAGATTTGGATTCCACAAATATATTGTACCAAATTCAGACTGGACTCCAACAAAAATACGATCTTATCCTACACTTCTCTTTAATTTTCTATTATTCAAATTTCAAATCTGCCCCTGCATTAATGTTATTGACTCCTAAAATGGCATCATGCACTCCTCCTTCCATGTATGCACAATTTTGTCCATTTTTTTAGGGTATCAAGTTGTACCAAAAAAAAAAATTTAAGGTATCAAGTTAAAAAATTAAAATAGTCAAGGGTATAATATATATATATATATATATATATATATATATATATATATATATATATATATATATATATATATATATATATATATATATATATATATATATAAAATATATATATATATATATATATATATATATATATATAAAAATATATATATATATATTTTTTGCTTATATATATATATATATATATATATATATATATATATATATATATATATATATATATATATATATATATATATATATATATATATATTTTGCTTATATATATATATATATATATATATATATATATATATATATATATATAAAATATATATATATATATATATATATATATATATATATATATATATATATATATATATAGTCTACATGTACGTGCTTTGTACGTATTTTAATTAGAATATCATAAGGTCAGCTGTTGTCTTTCTGTTTTTTCCAAGTGACTATTCATGTGTTTGTGCTTCCTTTTTACAATGCCAAGAGATTGGAGGTACAAATTTATTTTTCTGTCGAGAATAATAGCTTTTGGAAAATGGTAAGGATAGAAAAATTTATCACCATTGGAACATGAAGAGTTGTATAGGAAAAAAAAACTTCATAGCAGGCAAACCTTATTGTTTTGACAGTTAAACATAATGACAAGCAAGTCAACATAATAATATCATGTTTATAAAATACTCGAGGATATTTAGGAATTAAAAAGTTTCACTACTAAGTTTTACTATATATATATATATATATATATATATATATATATATATATATATATATATATATATATATATATATATATATATATATATATATATATATATATACAGGAAAATTCTACAATACATCTACCCTTTTGGGATGTATCGATACATCCCAAATCTGAACCATTGGATGATGATCCAATGGTTCATATTAAATTCAGATTAAATAATACAAGAGACATCATTTAATGTTGTTTTTGATTTTTGACCTCTTGTTAACTTGCTATAGCATGACATTCATCATACAATTGTTTCAATAAACATCCTAAATTAACTCATATTTACTTTCTTTTTCGCCTATCCAATTTAATATTTTGTGCAACTATAACACCACCGATGCTCTGATAGCTGGTGGCGATCTAGATGATGACACCAACGACGACATGGACGAAGATCCTGTAGCCAATGTGGATAATAGTAAGGGAAGAATTCAGAGGAAGAAGAGGGGTAGGAAGCCGATAAAAGCTCGTTCTCTCAAATCTCTTCTTTGCGTAAATTAAATCCAAGGAGGACACAATCCCAAATTTTAGTTATTGCTTAGCAGAGTCTACTTAGTTGTTGTAAAATTATGGTGTTGCTTTTGTAACATTTTCATCTTTAGTCTCATACTTTCTATGAATATGTGTTATGTTTGATTTTGATTTAGTAATCTTTCCGTAATTTGTTTTTTTTATTTCATCTAAAAATTTAATATTTTGGTTATAATGCTACAGGCTATGGTGGTGGTGGTGGAAGGAGAAACGGAGATGAAGAAGGAAAGAAGAAGAAGTTTCGGTTCGTGGTGGACTTCGTCAAGCCCTCCTCGAACAACGAGAAGTACTAGCAGAATTAAACCTCTTATAGAGTTCCTCAAATTGTTAATCATGATAACCCTTCAAACGGCTAGTAGATTCTTTGCTAGTCTCAAAATTTATTTGTCTTTCCATCTTCCTCACTTTTTATATTTTTCTCTTACTATATATATAATAGTTTTCTTGTTTCAACTATTATTTATTCTGAAATACATAGAATAGTTTTCTTATTTCATTTTGTAGTACTGGAGAAAGATGTCTACTCGTATGGAACATGTAGAAGAGGTAGAAGATTGGATGCCAGCTTCTAATGAAATCTTCATTCCGCGTATGATGCGCAGGCTTGAAGAACAACTGTCAAAAAATTTAGATCAACTTGTTTCGATCAATTCTAAGCTTGGTTTAATCGAAATTGAACAAATGAATATATCTCGGCGTTTGGAAAAGATGGAAGAATCCTTAGCTTTGAAGAAGGCATCTTCATCTGGAGTAATTAATAAGTGGAGGAGGTTTTCGTTGAATCTTCCGATAAGGAGGACGTGCGGCTAAAGAAACATGATAAAGCAATGGACCGAATTCTCGATATGTATCCTCTAGAAGAAACTGACTTTAGCAGTTCTTCGAAAAGAATGCGAGGAAATTTAGATTCGGTCACACCTTTGAAAAGTTTAACAAGAATATCAACCTCAAAGCCTAGCCAGTGTACTAGTATTTCTTCGAGTTTTTACGACTATATTTTTGCGGATGTTAGACCTGACAAGTAAGTAATATGAGTTTTTCATTTTATTCCAACAATTTTTTTTCTAATCAACTCGTTTCTTTTCTTGGTAAAATTTTATAATTTTGCAACAAAATCTATGTGGGCTGAGATAAAGTCCTTAGCTGCAGAAAGAAGAATTAAAGATGGGGTATGTATAAATAGTATATTTCTTCTTAGATGCCATCTATGTTTACTTCGATTCCGTTGCTGATATTTTTAATGAGATACTCAGATTGTAACCCTTCTCTTTGCTCTTCTCACCGCGAGGTACGAAAAAGAACTTTCAATAAAGCTAATGTATGGTATTTACCAATAAGGTTAACGGTGAGTGAGTATTTTATTCTTCAATGATTATGAATTAACAATTTTCTCGTTTGTTTGTCCTTGGTAATGTATTAATTGATGTGTATGTAGAGAGCAAGGTTACCTCCATCTGACAAACAACTTCATGAAATATGGAAGAAGTACAAATATTTTCAGGATTATATGGAATCTTTAAACATTTGTAACGAGGTATTAATGTATTTCTGTTTAAATATTAATCCTAATTTTATGATAATTTACTAATTTATTTTACCTAATTAATCCTCATTCAGATATACATACCCATTCTTTTGTCTGACCACTATACTCTTGCAAGAGTTATGGTTAAAACAATGACTGTTGAAATTTGGGACACACACTTGCATCTACAGATGAGCCGATTCAAAATAAATCAGTCATACAAGAAATAGTAAGCTCATATTCATCATTTTTTATGAATTGTGTACAAGATCCGCGGTATACTAATACATATTGTATTCTGGTAATTGTAGCTTTCAAATTTGGATATGTTTCTCGAAGAAGAGATTTTAAAGTTGAGAGATGCTAGGTTCAAATTTTCTACTTTTGCTATAAAACGTCGTCCTTATGTTCCCTGCCAAGGCAATACATTTGATTGTGGGATTTTTGTAATTGTATTCATGAAAGACGAATGTAGTCTAGACTCCCGTTCTCTCAATGTAAGTCTGAAAATATGTCGTCAAAAACTTACACTTTTTAGAGCAATATTTTTGATGTTACATTTGTTATATGCAGTTTGTTTCGGAAATGGAAAGGTGCAAAGCTGCTGAATGGATTACAACTTCAGAGCACAATGAAGAACTATCCAAGTTGCACAACAATATAATTAAGCAGAAAGGAGTCCAAACTATAATAATTTAATATGGAAGACGATTATTTTTTTCTTCTTTTATCTAATATATTATGTTCATTTGTTTTGTTGAGTTATAATGTTCTTAAAATGTGGGATGAAAATGATATCAAAATGTTCATTTGTTTCATAATCTTGCTGCCATATAATCCTAAAATATCCTAACCTGTGCCTCTGACCCTATGGGTATACCCTCTCTTCGTGCTAAAGTGATTTATGCATGGGTATACCCTCTCTTCGTGCTAAAGTGATTTTTGCCTAAGCATTTATCGAAAAAAATTCTCAAGTTATTGACAAGAAATTTTTTATAAAATGCCCAAAAACCGCAAAAGTTTTATGGAAAAATCCACCGCAAAATAACATTTCATCGCGTGCCCAGAATTAGCTAAAAATATATAAAAGGGTGCGGCATGACCTTATTGAATTTTTTCAAAACACTCACGAAACCTACTCTTCAAAACCAAAAAGTTTCTATTCTTCATCTTCTTCCATACGCTGCTCCTTTTCGTATCTAGGTTTTATCCTCCAAAATCTTCAAACCCTACTTCAAAAACTCGTCAGTGACTCCCCATTCGCAATCTTCACACCATGTCGCAAACATCAGCATCAAATGGAACCCCAGTTAGAGAAGAGGGAGAAGATGGAGAAGATGTAGATATGCAAGAAGAGAGAGAGCTGTTGTGAAGAGATTTAAGAAGGTTGCACTTGTAGCCATATTGAACATGTTTCATACTTGTGCTTGATTGAGTCGTATCATAAAACGTGCGCTATAGTTGAACTGCTACTTCCTATTTGTCGTTTACTCAACCTGCAAGTCCATACTAGGGGCGAGGGTTGACTGTTTGCACCTACGAGTCCACACTAAGGACGAGGGTGATTGCCTTGAACTAACCTGCGAGTCCACACTAGGGGCGAGGTTTAGTGATTAGTTTCAAACCTGCAAGTCCACTCTAGGGGCGAGGGTTTGGTATTCGATTGATCTCTTGACGTGTGTTCACTTGTTTTCTTCCAGCAGTTTATTTATGCGTAGTTGTTCATATTCGTGTATCAGTATTGCCTAGTCTTTTTCCTGTTTTATCCTAGATTTTCTTCTTGCATGATAAACTGTTAGAAAGCCTTGTATATTATGTATCTTGCTAGTCCTCTGAGGACCTGATGATCTCTTCAGGTTTAGCCGAGTATTGAGCCAGGTGCATACGAGAAGGTTTGAGTCAGCATTGGACCACGGTACCACTGCAGTCGAGGGTATCTTGATGATTAGCAGTTTGGACTCAGTTATTTCATTTTCATGTTCTATTTTATTTTCGTCTATTTGTAGTGGATTTGTGTCCACCGGACGTAACTGGAATTCTCGATGAACTTGATACTTCATTTTATATTATCATCCTTTATTCAGTCTCATTTGAGTTGATTGTATCATATTTCTGTGGATGAGATCTAGACTGCCATGTTGGTTCTATAGACTCTGTGACTTGTGTATATTAGACAGCGTTCTACCGTCGACTCTGCGGCATAGGCTGGGCTTGGACACGTCTCGTATCCGAAAAGCGGGTGCGGTTCGTAACAATAACGTCGAGTGTGGGCGATATAGCAACCATTTTCGGTCTACCGCTGAAGGATGTTAGTGAGGATGATGCTAATTACAGAAGATTGATAATGGAAAAACAACAGTAGCCCACACCACCAACATCGTTGAGCCTGTGTAGAGATCACTTCACAAGATTGTTGGCTAATTCTAAGGACAAACACTCAGAAGTCAAAAATAAGGAAGTGAGAGAGAAGTTCTTTAAATTGTTACAACGGCTTCGTGGCGGAGATAACGCTGTTAATCCAGATGATTTGGCCAAGCTAATAATATTTCACTTGTGCCAAACAGTATTCTTCACAGAGTCTGGCGGTTCAAATTTACCGTACAGATTCTTGGTCTTGGTAGACAGCGTAGAAGTTATCAACAGTATATGCTGGCCAAGATTAATCTTGGAGTATGTCATGGAGAGCATCGAGAGGACTATAAGTAAAACTAAAGGGGGGATTACTCCGATGCATACTCCAAAATGGAAGGTTGCACAATATACTTCCTCGATTGGTTTGCGGAACATAGTATACTTGTGGAAAGGAAGTCCGCACCAATACGTGAATACCCGAGATTTTACACATAGAATGGGTACAAAATCTCGGTCTTCCTCAAACGCGAATATCACAATAAATTTAGATCGAAACAGATATTCAAAGATTTGGTTATAGCTGTCGAGAAAGAGAACGACCACCTAGAAGAGGATGTAGAAATACGAGAAGTAGATGCATTTGAGGGAGAGGGACACCACCAAACTGGTAGGAATGGGGATGCTAAACAAGAAAGACCCCAACAACTTGGAATGAACACCGTGATGGAGGGGTCGGTACAGGAATTGGAGGAGTTGAGAAGAAAAAAATCTCAGGTTCTTGCTGAGAATAAAAAACTCAATAAAAAGCTTAGAGAGCTAGAGGTACAAGAAGTCCAACAACGTCCAGTCAACGTTGTGATGGAGGGCTCGGTGTATGAATTGGAGAAGTTGTGAAGAGAGAAATCTGAGATTCTTGTTGAGATCGAGAATCTCCATAAGCAGCTTAAAGAGCTAGAGGAACAAGGAGCCCAAAAAATTCAAAGAAACACCTCAATGGAGATGTCGGCGCAGGAATTAGACTCCTGGCGAAGAGAAAAATCTGATATTATTGCTGAGAATGGAAAGATTATCGAAAAGGTTAAAGAGCTACAAAGAATGGCCATTCTCCATGGTAATATCACAGAGAATGATCGTTCTCCGTGTTAATAAGACGAAGAATGGCCATTCTCCATTTTAGAATGCAGGAGAATGGTCATTCTCTATGTTAGAATGCAGTAGAACGGCCATTCTTCGTGTTAAGGTCATGAAGAATGGTCATTCTCCGTGTTAGATTCACATCATATTGATTGACATTATACATTTCATTGTTGTTTATTTTTTTCAGTATAAATAACCGAGCAGTTCAGAGAAACAAATAAAAGGCTCGTTAATGAGAAAAGGGAGCTTCAAAATAAAGTTGAATCGTTGAATATTGAAGCCATTGAAAAGGATGCAAAAATTGCTGATCTCGAAGCCATTGTTGTAGCATTGCAGCATGAGGAGATTCAAGCAGCTGCTGAACTTGCTGCTCCAAAAGAAGTCAAAAGAAGAGGAGGATGGGGGGAAAGAGGTCCAGAAAACCATCAGTGGCATTAGCCGATAAAGATGTTACTCCCTTGGAGAAGAATACAGTTAGAGAGGCTAATAAAAAGTGGAAGATGAATGCCGCTCCGAAATTCGGACAAGACGCCAAAATGGCTGAACTAAAGAGGAAGGGTGTCATACTAAGGGAATGCGATGAACTCGTACTTTGGATGGATGCGGATGAAGAGCTGAAGAAGCTTTACATGGACATCGTATTCCCCAAAAAGATGAGTCCAAAGTATGTATTTTGAACTCGACCAATCTCCGTCCAATTCATAATGGAGAACAACCATTCTCCGTGACAGTTGTCCGGAGAATGATCATTCTTCGTGTCAGTTAGACGACAAATTATCATTCTCCGTGTCAGTTGGACGGCAAATGACCCTTTTTTTTTCTTTTTAGACTTTTTTCACAATTATGTCCTGAGAATCTCTATTAATTTAATATAAACTAAATTTATGTGCAGTGATATTGTATACTTGAGTGTGCCGAAAAAGGGTGAAAATGAAGTTAAAATCCAGCTGTCGGCAATAGACATGCAAGACATACTCAACTATGAAGACATAGAGACTAGCATACTCAACCTAATAATAAGAAAGCTGAGAGAAATTCAAGGCTATACAAGAAGGTACGCCCAGTCAAGTTCAAAGGACGTGCAACATAAGTGGTCTGCATTCTTGATGCCCCACACATTGGTAAGAATCCAAACCGAAAAATCTATATTCATGTGTACATTGATGAAAAATGATATTAAAAAATTACTCATGATATTGTGTTTTATTTTTAGGAAACAAAACATCGTTGAACATGCCATTGAACCAGAAGCAAAAGCCGGTGCCCTTGACACTTTCAAAACAGATGTAGAAGACTTCGCCATGGATTTAGAGGATGACATAGAGTTGTTATTCATCCCACTCTTTAATGTATCCATCAAACACTATATTCTGCTCACATTCAACTTGATCTCCTACGACTGGACACACTACAACTCCTTGAAGCAAACCACGTACGAAAAGGACAAGGTGGATGCAGAATTAATGAAGAAGAACTTCGAGCCTATCGTCAGGAGGAAAGTTGATATGATGAGGGAGAGACGCCCGGCGAAGATGGAGTATGAGAGCACAGTGCTGAATTGTTCTCCACGATGCCCATAACAACAGGCACCCAACTGCCACTTGTACACGGCGTATTATATGAAGAGCTTGTTGACTACTCCCTTCGAAATACTGAGAGGATATGACGATGACACTCACCAGAAGATTACAATGATGAGGTTGGGATGGGCTAAGAAGTTGCTTTTAAGCGAATATGTAACACTACCAACCTAGCAATGACATTGTAAAACAATAATGTAATTGGGCAAGGAACTTCTTTCTATATCATCTATTTGTCTTTTATTCTTCTGCGTCTTCTGTAACGTCTGGTCTGCTCTGTCTTTTATAATAAAATCATTTTTGAATTACATTTACATTGTTAAAACCACGGAGGATGACTATTCTCCGTGTCAAAATTACAAAAAAGTTTGACTTTTATTTACATATAAAAGTATGAACTACTACATAAAATCCTACTACAAAAAAAAGCCTAAAAGCTACAGCTTCGACATAGTGTGGGTTGGTAATCACTTCATCGTCAACGTGCGTAGGCGGAACAACGTGCATCGTCAGACCAAATCACTTTAACGTCAACATACGTAGGCGTAACACCGTGCATAACAAAAACTGGGGCAATTACTTCATCGTTAACGTGCGTAGGCATAACATCGTCAGAGCAAATCACTCCATCGTTCGACCCCGGTCTTTGGATGCAACCGGCACCTTCGACAGCCTGTGGCTCTTCTAGCATAACAAAAGCTGGGCCGCGACGATCCCGAACCTAGTAACCAACATAATGGCACATAGTCGATGAAGTACACGAACATGGACAGTCCACTCGACACATCTCAGTCTTCTGGTGAAGTGCACGAACACGGAACGTCGTGCATCGTCAGAGCAATCACTTCATCGTCGACGTGCGTAGACGAAACACTGTGCATAGTCAGAGCGAATCAACGTACGAGCGCTTCGACGGAGCGTGGGTTGGCAATCAACCCAAACCCTGGGGCTCTTTCAGTAACCAACATCATGGCACACAGTCGATGAAGTACACGAACACGGACAGTCCACTAGGCAGATCTCAGTCTTCTGAAGGACTTCACCACCAACGATTCTTCGAACGAGGAGATCGATAATCCACAGGAAAGCGTCTTGCCAAGGTGAGGGATTGGTCGAGTCCATCTCCACAAGAAAAGCTAAGTGAGACGAGAACAAACTCTCCCTACACTACTGCCATTTATTGGCAAGGACAACTCGTACTCATGCGCCAAGTGGCAGTCACTTCAAATTCAATTCAATTAATTTGCATTAATACCAATGTATCTTTCCTTTCACAAGAAAAGCTAAGTGAGACGAGAACAAACTCTTCCAAATACTGCCATTAGTACCAATGAATCTGCCCTTCGAATTCTGCCAAGTCAACACCATTCTTCGTGTACTGATGCGTCCAATGGAGCACTGGCCAGTACACCTGTCAACAATATTCTCCGTGTTAAAATTATGAAAAATTACCATTCTTCTTGTTAAATTGACGGGAAATTGCCATTCTCCGTGTTAGAATGCAAGAGAATGGACATTCTCCGTGTTAAAACCACGAAGAATGTCAATTCTCCGTTTAAATAACACGAAAAATTGCCATTCTCCGTGCTAAAAGGACGGAGAATGACCATTCCCTTGTTAAATTGATGGAGAATTACCATCCTCCGTGTTGAAATTGACTAAGAATTATCGTTTTCCTTGTTAAATTGACAGAGAATTATAAAAAAAAAGTTGATAATAAGTCAACGATGGTTCATTTGATTCTATTTGCTCTTTGTCGCCATCTCGCTTCCGTACTTTACAATTATGAAAATCGTGACCCAATTTTCTACAAACTCTACAAATTCTAGGCTTGGGGATAGTTTGACTTACTTTAAGCTGGCTTGATTTCCCTTGAGAAGGCCTTCCTTTTGTTGCTACCGAATTTGGCTCTTTAAAAGATTCATGCACTCCATGAACTACATCAGCTACATTTTTTCTTCTTCACCAATATCGGTCACCATTTTTTTCAACTCCATTAGCACAGATGACATCAACTCTGTACCCTTCTCTTGTATTTTGCTTGATTTTTTATAATAATACGTAAATAGATTAACTTATTCATTAATACCACCATACCTTCTGCTCTCAATAATGTCTAGATGGAAGAATCTTCTTTCTACGCCAGGTCCGGAGAGATAACTCTCTTTGCAATCCTTGAGCCAACGCGTTTTTATCAAGTTCTTTGGAATATCTCTCAATTGCAATCTCTTCATAGCTGAAAAAATATGCCTGCAAGGAATCCCCTTGGTCTCCATCCACAAGCAGTCACAGTTTATGAAGTTGTCGGCCCGATCAAATATAACCTTTCGGTTGATACTGTTTGGCGACATATACTTTTGGATAGTGCAAACTTCTGCCTCTCTTATGATGTGACGGTGGAGAATAATATATGTATCAGAACGTGTGATTTTCTTTCTTACCTCTATAAACACAGTTTTAGTATAAATTGCGGCAAATTTATCTTCTATTACGGCCATTCTAGTTTGCTTCACAACTGGTGTTGAGAGTTTATCAGTGACATGCTTACTTATCTGGCCGTAACGTAAGGCCGTCAAACCGTGGTCACAATTTTGAAGGGCCTTCCATAGTGGCAGCTTCTCATTCAAAAATCTTTTCAGAAATGCGTTCATAGATTCATATTTATTTGTTGCAGTAGAACCACCAAAATAATTTCCACGTAGGAATGTGTCCTCTCATCGCTCCCTCGTTCTGTACAATACAGTGGCCCACTCATTGTTCTCTACATTATAATCTCTTAGCATCTGCTGCCAACGGTTTTTAAATTCTTCGACTGAATAGTACCTGTTTAGAAAACTTGGATAGTAACTAAAGTTTTAATATTGTAGCAACAACATACTTCAAAGTAAAGTAGCAAGTGTGCGATGTACCTTTTAATAAGAATACTCAATTCATTTGCAAACCCATCTCGGTGTACATGTTTGGCTGAATTGTTTAGGATATGCCATGAGCACGTTCGATGAACTACGCTGGGCATTAAATCCTCAATTGCTTTATTCATGGATCTGCATCCATCCGTGTGAACTGTCACTGGTAATTTGACATTCATACACTATTGGAATTTTTGTAAAACCCAAGAATATGTCTCTGCAATCTCATTATGGATCATGGCAAACCCAAACACACAAGTTATTACATGATTGTTTGTACCCACTAGAACCACCAGCAACATTTGACTTCTATTTGTTTTATATGTAGAATCAAATGCTAGTGAATCTCTAAATAACTCGTAATCGAATCGACATGCACCGCCAGCCCAAAAGAGATGGGTCAATCTGGAATCTTCGTATACCTTGTATGCGTAGAAGAAATCTGGGTCAATAGCCTCCTTAGATTGAAGAAATGTAAGTATTGTCGTAGCATCAACATCGTCTAGTGTTCTACTATCTTTAGCTAAAGCATTGTATAAATCTTTTTTCGTCCATCCAACCTTATCCCAGCCACCTTTCTGGTAGACAAGTAAATTCCATATATCTCCAGTCCCCATCCCTGATTGCTTCATAAGCTTAGTTTGTTCCAATTCTGCGGGTGATATCTTACGATGGGATCTCAAAAAAACTGTTTTAAAATCATTCGCCAGGTTATGGTTGTGATGTACTTAAAATTTTTTGACAATCCACATATTTGTAGAATTGGTGTACCTAATACGAAAAATTGCTTTACAACCACTTCTGCTTTCACTTCTTGGCTCACGAACCCTGTTAGGAGCTTCATTGTATTTCTTCTATCTGAATCCCGCATTCAAACAACACCAACTACGGACCATCACCATCCCAGATTTATTTTTCTTTACTTCGTTCTTTTTAATACTGAAACCAACTGCTTTTGAATATATTCGGTAGAATGTCTCTGCTTCTTCAATAGAGTTGAACTGTAAGCCAACAATATCTTCATCTAAGAGATCCCTTGGGTTTTTGTTAATGTTGGCAGACTGTAATATTTTTTTCATCGTCGCTGCATCGAAATCCAATGGAGATTCGCTATCGTCCCTAAGAACATAATTAAATAAAATAAGTATGAGAAATCAATATAAAAATATAATGCATTTCTTAAATCCATTAGAAAGGGTGATGCGAAATAACATTTCCTTGTTTGCGTTGATGTCATCGTCATCGTTATGATGCATTCCTCCATTGTTTTCTTCATCTTGTTCTTTATTGTCTCCTAAGTTAACAGCTTCCAAACTTTACTCATCATCCAAATCATCTGACATTGCTCTTGGAGCGAAGCTTTCTTCATCAACTAATTCTTCCACACGATGATCAGTTTCTCCATGTGACGTCGTCATTGAAGAAAATAGAGTGTGTTAGAAACCAACAGAAGAAACGAAGGACAAGAAACAATACAAAAAGAAACCGGTATGAGTGATCCTAAAAGCATGCATAAAAATTCTTTATGTAACTCCAAAAACTCCCTCCTCCTTGTACCTCCGCCAGGTGGCCCTCTCCTATTGGCTCATGAAAATGCTTGAGTGATCCTAAAAACATGCATAATTTTAAAGAAACAACTTCCAACAACACAATCTTCTCGTCTTCTGTGTACATGTATTATTAAATTATGTAGGATAAAGCATGTAGCAGCATTTAATGCTACGTTTACTATTATGTAATTATTTCTAATGATATGGTATTAGTGAACACAATATGCGAGAGAGAACCCGAGAGAGAGAGAGAGAGAAAGAGAGAGAGAGAGGGAGATGGGATAAAAAAAGAAGGACCGAGCTCGACTAGTATTTTTTTTCAATAGCTCCTTTTACTAATAACTAGTTTTAAATTCGCAACTTAAAAATAGTTAAAGTTAAAATTCAATTTTTGATTTTTATTATTATTAACTAGTTCTCACGTACGAGTTTAGACAAACACTAACCGAGCCCGAGCAACGTGACATCAGCTAGGTTTCTAATACAATGGCATTTCCGTTAATTTAAAATTTACAATATTATTGAAACTAATATTAATAATAAATTTTAAATTAGTTTTTTATTTAACATTTAAACTTAGATTTAAATTCACAACTTAAAAATAGTTAAAGTTAAAATTCTATTCTTTTTTATTTAAAATGTACAATATTATTGGAACTAGCATTAATATTAACATTCGCTTGTCCCGTAGTTTAAGTCGTATTGCACGGCTTGTGGCTTAAGTCTAGGCACCCAAAGAACTTGATTGTTCAATTCGAACGCGTGCACAGTACGTTCCCTCGATGTAAGGCTTGACGCAGCTATTGCTTGTCAAGTCCTTGCACGAACACGTTAGACAAGAGTTTTGTTGGGCTATCAAAGTCATAGCAAGCACTATCCCCTGTTGTCTATGGTTGTCAAGACACTTAGTCCCACGATTTCAAGGTTCGTCATATAAAGTATGAGTTGGGCGATGGAAACACTGTAAACATGTCGGGACTGTAGGTCAGTCGCAGTCAATAAGAGTATGGAAACACTTCCTTGCATGAGCGTAATTTAGTTAAGCCAATAAGATTATGGAAACACTGTAAACATGTCGGGACTGTAGGTCAGTCGCCGAGGAGGAGCATGACGAGACTGTAGGTCAGTCGCCGAGGCAACCCCGGTTTGGGCTCTACAAAAGAAGTCAAGCTAAGGAAGCTAAGTTATGACGGCTAGGCCATGCATTTACGTTGAGTCTAGGAGTTCTCGTAGGTGCGTGGTCATGGACAACTTGTCGACAAGGTTTTGCACCATCGATTCGGAAAGCTGCAGCCACAGGACCGTATCGGCCTAAGAGGGGAGCAAGGTAGGCAGGCAAGACCACACCACCGGTGATAATTCGAGGACTTGAGCAGGGCTAGCTACCCTTAGCTGCAAGGGCCTCATCTTACACCACCTACATGTCCAAGATGGCTTGAATTGTAAGTGATCTTTCATATAAGTTAAGTAGGTGTGCTAAGCAGCAATCCGCATGCACGATGTCAGTCAAATCAAGAAAAGTACAAGCATGGCACGCATAAAGTAAATATAGTATACACGGGTGCATCACAAGTCTTAAGAAACATAAGATTTGGCTATAGCAAGGACACGTGCCTCGGCACGAATGTAGCATCGAGTATTAAGTCGATGGCATAGAGTTGCATAAATCAGGATTGAGTCATCTCGAGTTAAGTCAAGAAGGTCTGTAAGGCAAGTTTGGTTAAGTCATGCTAAGTTACGAGGCACGACCTCAATGTTCAAGTAAGAACCAAGTCATTAACATGAATCATGTCGTTGCATCCCAGAGTATAGGCCATAGGGCAAGTATGAGTCGATAAGTTGACGTTGCAAGTACGAGAATGGTCTAGAGGCAAGGATAAGGAAGTTATCGGTGCGTTAGCCCGACGAACGGTCTAGAGACACAAATAGACCAAGATGTCTATGTCTTAATTAAAATTGATCCTAAGGCAAGACTAGAAAGACAATCATAAGAGAAATTGCACAAAAGTAAAGTAATGTGTTGGTTTTGTATGGGTGGACGAGGAGCTCACTCCACCAGAACAGTTGAGAACTGACACCCCACCAGTTTTATGTGCAAGTGATAGGTACCTGCTTGCTCGGGGCGGAGCTCGCTTGGATGCGTCGAGGCATGGATTTCCTTGGCATTTCGAGGTGCACGGGCGCATTGAAGACTGGACTTATACGGGACATAATGTATGGATATCGCCTATAAGAAGGTTCCACTGGTCTACTTAAATTGTATTGAGAGATGAGAGAGAGCAGAGTGACTTGTAATATGAGAAGAGTGAGCTTGAGTGATTGTTATCTTGGTCTCGTGCCACAATTGTAATCTTTGTTTCAATATAAATAAGAGCATTTTGAATGACTTGTGTTTTGCATTTAATTTTTTGCTGCTGTTATTCAATACTTCTGCTTGGGACTTCTGTGCGACGATCCCGTCGCTTAGCCTGTAATCGGCCGTTATGGACCTGCCTTGCGTGAGCGCAATCTAGGCTCACGTGGCATCACGCCTTAGCGAGGACGATCGCTCCTACGAGAGCGGGGCATGATAAGCTAGATTTCTAATATAGTGGTGTTTCTTTTAATTTAAAATTTACAATATTATTGAAACTAATATTAATACTAAAATTTAAATTAGTTTTTTATTTAACATTTAAACTTAGATTTAAATTCACAACTTAAAAGTAGTTAAAGTTAAAATTTCATTCTTTTTATTTAAAATCTACAATATTATTGGAACTAGCATTAATATTAAATCTACAGTGACATTTCTGTTAATTTAAATTTTATAATATAATTGAAACTAATATTAATACAGTTGCATTACTGTTATTTTCAAATAGTCTTTTTCTTGTTCGGTCACTTCCCTCCACGAGCGGGTTACAACCCCGAAATGAGCGGGTTAAATAGCCTTTTCCAAAGAAAAGAACCCATCCGACTATAGAGAAACAAAAGAGAGAAGAAAAAGGGTCGCAATGGAGAGGAGAAAGAGCAAGATCAACTGCATCGGATGGGCCATCATCCCTACGGAGATTCTCTCGAGGATACTGGTACTGTCGGGGATGCCGGCGGACGAGGTCATGTGCAACGTGGCCCCAGTTTGTCGTTCGTGGGGGAAGGCGCTCAACGGTCCCTTAGACTATTGTTCCAACATGGACTTGGAACAGTGGTGCCGGAGGGCCCAGCGAACCGCTAAGATTAGTTTGACCGTAAAGAAGCTCGTGGCTCGCAGTGGAGGAATTCTACTGTCCTTCTCCGTGTACAAGCTTGACGAAGCCGCCTTCTCTTTTCCATGTTTAAGGCCTGTGCAAAATTTTATTTTGTCTTATTCTAATACTTTATTTTTTCTATTACAAAATTTTATGTATACTTTGTTAATTTATATTGATGTTTCCCCTTTTTATAATATAGTGGAAAAATTTTAAGGGTGCTGCGCATTTCGAAGTGCGACGTGACTGATGAAACTTTCGAGAGACACTTGGAGTTTCTTCCGGTGCTGGAAGAACTCGACATTAGCTACTGCCTCTATATCAAGTCGACTGGAATATTTTTTGTCGGCAAGTATTGCCACCATCTGGTCAAGCTAAGGAGGAACATGCCCCCTCCATATTTCATGGTCAGGAACAGTTTCGTGCTGAACAAGTTGAACGAGACGGAGGGAAAGGCCGTGGTCGATTCGATGCCGAGTCTCAAGCACCTAGAGACATGTTCAATGGAGACACGCTGCGATCTATCATATGCAACTGCAAGGGTCTTCGCGTGCTCGACATACATGGTTGCTTCAACGTACACTTCAACGACGACCTCAGAAAAATTTGTGATTTAATACAGACGTTTAAACGAACCTTTGATGATGTAATCCCAGGGGAACGTGGATACGAGATGTATAGTGATTTAGATCTCATCAATCAGTCCTGGGGTGAATGGTTCTTCTGACATTAGCATGCATACATGCATTTATTTGTATTTTTCATATTTATATGATATAAGTATCTTAACATTAATACAATATCTCAGTGTAATCATATACAGGAGATTTTGACATTTTTCCATACAGTGATGACATTTTATATTCTTCAAGATAAATTTTGGCGATACAAATTCCACTCATATTTACTGTATCAATGCCATTCACCATAATTAATGGTGATCGATAGACATTTATACAAGAAGAGTGGCCCGGAGAAGATACAAAAAAATTGGTTTCTTTTCACAACCCTTTAAAATCTATTTATACAGCCAAACAGCCAAACTATTCATCTTCACCAGCCTTCAAAACCAATTTATATGGGATTATGATTGAATCTAATATTTTTTAACAGCATCATAAATGTTTATGATGCGAGCTAAATGTGTTGGCTACGATCAAAAAATGTGTTTCCACATTTTTAACAAGGTTCTTGTATTATTATAGGCTGGAAAAGAAAATAACTCAAAATTAGTTTAGATTAATCATACTCAGATATCTTTGTGTATTAGAACAAATTAAATTTGATTATAATTAGAATTTTAATTTTTATAATATTAGGTTGTTAATTTGATTTGCATTACATTAAATCTTTACATAGATTGGACTCTAAATAATAAATTAGGGTTAATATTTTGTATATACTTGAACATTTTTCGTCCTAAATGTACCATACTTTGTTAAAAGCACTGAGAATAGTCAATCTCCGTGTTAAAACCACGGAGAATGGCCATTCTCGGTGTTATAAGCACGGAGAACGGACATTCTCCGAGTTAAAAGCACAGAAAATGGACATTCTTCGTGTTAGAAGCACGGAGAATGGCCATTCTCCGTGTTAGAAGCACGGAGAATAGCCATTATCCGTGCCAAGTTGTTCTATACTAAGTTAAAAGCATATAATAGCACCCAAAAAATGATAACAATAGAAAAATTCTACACAACCCACACACCAAACTCGAACTTAGGCCTTCCATGTAAAAGCCAAACAGCACAACCAATCAAGCTGGGACTTACATTTGATGAAAAATGACACCCAAAAATGATAATCCCTATGTTTTCCAATTTTTTGTATCGTAAATAATGGTCAAACGTGTTGCTTGACCCTATATTACACAGCAAATAGGTCGTTGTCAGAGAATAAGAAGAGTCGCTGGAGGTCATTGAATATCCCCAACTTCCAATAAGGAATAAGAAGAGTCGTTTAGGAACGTGTATATATATACATAGGGGTCCCCATTCATTTGGGTAGGTTGCACATTTAACACGGCTCCAAAAAAAATCTTCTGGTTGGGAACTATGGCCAGAGTCTTCTTTCCGTCGTCATCTAGCCTCTCCGCATGGAGCACCCTCTGTGCCACCTTCGGCCCATGACTGGACGGCAGAGGCTGCAGACTTTCTGACCTCCTGCGGGTTGTCATTCACTACAACAAAAAACCCTTTTAATGACGGCTAAAAAGCGTCATTAATGACGAACCATGACGCTTTTTTTTCACAGCAACCGTTATGAAAACGGGTGTTATAAATGTTTTTTAAAAGCGTCATAAAATAACCGTCATGAATAGTTTCTATAAAAACATTATGAATAGTTAATATATAGTGCACAATTCAGAACAATTTTAAAATGTCATGAATAGATAATATGTATAGGCTCAATGCAGCACATTTATAACACTTTATACTATTCAAATTAGCATATTTATAATGTTCTATACTGCACAGTATATATTACATTCCAAAAAGTTAACATTATATATCACCATCTTTATTACATTTCTCAAAATAGAGTACATATCAACATCTTCATTACATTATCAAAATAGAATATCCAAATACATATAGATATTTACAACTACCAAAATTGTCCACATCAAAACTTGGCCACATAACCAATAATCATGAAAGATCAACGACAGCCGGAACACCAGTAAAATCCTGAGAAAAAGAGAAAACCAAATCAGTCCATATAATTGTCAGGCCTAAAAATCAAATCTAATCATGAAATATCAAGAGAAATGAGTAAAACAAACTAGGTCATGATAGGGATCAGGTATTTGTCCCATATCTACTACAACAAAATAATACACATTTTTACCTTCTTGAGCATTGTCTCAGGTTAATCAAATATGCCCCAGGCAACCATACTAATGAAGTCTTTTCAAATGATCAAGAAAGATCATAAAATTTATGTACACAGTAATGGAAATCGTCCACAATAATAATGAAGTAATGGAAATCACTAAAGAAAGTAAAATAAATAATAGGAGAAACATATAGTAGATAGAAGGAAACCCGGAACTTAGGGGAAGCGGCTACTCCCCCTGGGTGGGCCTATGGTGGGGGTCCGCCCATTTGGCATCACTTGCGTGGTTGAACTACATCAAACAATCTTAATCTTCAAGCAGATTGTTTGAATAATTGAATTTTCCTTGTTGTCATCAACCATATACTAGGACTCTGCCAAGAACAAACAGAACAAGAAACAATAATGGAGGAAATCAGTAAAAAGAATTATATCAAGAGAGGCTAGCAAAAGTGTATATGGCTTGGTCCAAACCTTCTAAAATCGGCTTATTGCATGCATACTTTTGTTACAAATGAGATAGAGAGGTTCTGATTATGGTTTCTGGTACAAAATTATATTAATGTTTGTAAAGATCATACTGATTATTACTTCTGTGCATGCCATCTCATAGAGTTGACTTCTGTGCATATGATTTTAGTTTACGGGAAACTAAAAAGAAACTTGACATCTCATATGATAGAATCTAAAAATGGACTTCTGTATAAAGTTTAGATTTGACTTATATAAAGTTTATAAAGAGTTGACTTATATAAAGTTTATAAAGGTCTGCAGTAAAATTAAGGAATGCCATCTCATAAAGATCTGTAGTTTACTGATTCATGTTTGTGCATGCCATCTCATGTATAACTTGTGTACTAAGTCCTCATATAACTACGTAAAAAAAATTGAACAAGAAAGTTTGAAACAAAAACAAAGCTTAGAATATAATAATTACTGAGAATTTTACCCTTAACAAATTTCCACGTGAGAAGAGTTCCGGTCTCCTCATTGGTAGCGTGACAAGCTCGTTCAATGTCTTCTTGACATCCTCAAGAGCACCTATATCATCAAACTTCACTCCTATTTCATCTGGAGTAACCACTGCTGAAACAAAATTTCTCTCATATTCATCCTTGGCAAGGATCTGCAGTAAAATTACATGCATCATAAAATCAAACACAGACGAAAAGTCGAAAACATACCAGAACCAAATTACATTACAACAATCTCAATACAGTAAGATGGGTGGTATTAGCTACACCTTTAGATTTTGTGCAGGTTTTCTTGAAAGAGCCTCCTGCTCCCCTAGCCTTGATATTGCAATGTCCAAGCTTTACACAAACAGAAAACAATTTGGAGCAGTTCATCTACAGAATGTAATGCACTATTCTTATAATAGAATAGGAATGTTAAGATTCACTACCTATCACGGGGGATTACTAGATAACGGTCGTGTACGGAAGGACAAGGGTTGGAAGACAAGTAGTGACTTCTTGCCCATCCAACTACCTTTTCAGCTTCTGCATGCAAGGATCATAAAACAAGTACATGATTATATAGTGGGTGAACTGAAAGCCAGTACAAAATCGTCAATTTGTATCGATCAGAATTGAATGTAATAAACATTAACACATCAACTAATGTGCCAAAGATGGGAATGCAAAACTATAAGGCTACAAGTGATCTGAATAAAGAAAACTAACATTTAATATGGTTAAGAATATGTGATCTAAGGAATATGTGATCTAAGAAGCACAACCGCTCCGATTTTGGTGTCCTGCGTGTTCTAATCATACACCCAAGAGAGATTCACGGAGATGCCAAAACTGAACCACCTTTATCTTTCGTTTGGTGCATTCATTTATTGTCTATTTCGTCAATCTCTTTAGACTAAGTTCATTTAATGTATTGCCACTAGAATGTCATAAAGAATCCTCAAAAATATTCAGGATGCGTTTGCGGACGGAGTTTCAGAAAGAAAACATGGGGTTGGTGAAGTTAGACCTCCAAACTCCAAAAAATGGAACTTTGGTGTGCTAGGGAGTGCTTTCGGAGTTAAACAAAACTCCCTTTCTAACTTGAAAACACCACCAAAACTGGAGTTAGCAGAACTCCAATATTATCGATTTTTTGTCAAAATCCATTTCTTCTTTCTTTTTTACGATACTCAGATACTAACTCCAAACACCCTGTAAATAAGAGCAAAATGCTGTCGTAGAGAAATTACCTCTTCTGTAGAAGAAAAAATTCAAATCGAAGTTTGGCCGCAGCAAATTTATAGGTGATCGTTTTGGCTTGAGACGCCAAGGGCTCCGCCACCGCCGCCTCCCCTAGCTACAAGAAAAAAATTAACCTAATTTTTTATCAGAATCACAAGAATTACATTTCGATGAAAAAATACAAACTTTCTAAATTCACAAGAATCCAATAGCTACAAGAAGAAAATTAACCTAATTTCCCATCAGAACCGATCGAAAGAAATAGAGGGAGTAGATACCTAGATGGGGTTTGTGATCCAGCGTCGATGCCGACGTGTCTCTGTGCCGAGGACAACCCCGACCGGATCCCGAGCCCACGCCTTTCCGAGCCCTCCTCCGACTCCACTTCCTGTTCTCGACCGAGCGTCGTCCCGCTCATCATGAGCACCGACCTCCCCGATCTTCTGAACCCGAAGCCACAACGCCTGGACGACCTCGACCCACCACATCGTTCCCGCCGCCACCGCTTCCGTCGACGAGCGAGGGGTTGGGAGCTTTGGGCTTAGGGTTCGTGGGAGGAGGGGTTGGGGGCTTAGGGCTTAGAGTGAGACCTAGAGCTAGGGTTTAAGACCTAGAGTTAGGGTTTGTGGGAGATTGAAAGGAGGAGATGGAAATTTTAGGGTTTGGGGAGAGGAGGGAAGAGGGGGCAGAAGGAGAGCAAGGAGAATGAGAGTTCTTCTGAGTAAAATCGGAGGGGAGATGGAATATATTACAGAAAGTTTATTACAAGTTTGCCACCGCTCTAAACTATTAATAACGCTTTGTTTTATAAACGTTATAAAAAGCCCAGAATTAGCCCAAACCGTCATAGAAAAAAGGTATTTCTCAACTTGATAACGCTTATGTATCAGCCGTCATTAAAACTCCTTGTCGAACGTCACTAATAGGTCTTTTGTTGTAGTGATTGGAGGTCATTGCTCGACCTCTTGATCCGGCGCCCAACTTTGACCTGTTGCCAATCACTCCGGAGGAAAGGGATTCTCTGGAGAAGAGGGAAGGGTTACGCCGCCTGTGCTATAGGGCGGGTGTGCGCACCCTGTAGGACTTTACAGAGGTCCTCTGCGAGGCTAGTGAGGGGTCTACGTAGACCTCTTCTTTTTCTATTTTTTTAGTTTTTTATAGTTTTTTCTCTTCTTGTATCTTTCGTCGGAGAATATTCTGGTGAAAAAGTTGGGATTTAATGCAATATAATATTTTGTTAACTCAATTTGGTTTCGGCTGCAAGCGACTAACTGTTTTATCTATTTTTCAATTAACAAATCTTGTTATAGCAAATCCCTATATCTGTGACGATATTCCCATCAATGACTTGTTACGTCATAGAATTGATTATGCTGCCAGCGTCAAGTTCTTGCCGTCAAATCCATCTATATGTGACTAATTATTTTATGTATTTTTAATTAAAAATTTTAATTACAACAACCAGTATAAAAATAATAGGGATATTTAGACTTTGGGTCTCAAATAAGTTTCAAAATTTATGTTTGGGTCTCCATATTATACATAATTGGTATTTGGGTCTGAAAAGTGTCACTAATATTTCAAATGTGTCACAAAATATGTTACTAATTATTTTTGTTACACTTCTGTCACGATCCGTTACCCAAATTTTTTGGCCGGGCCGAGTCATGTCCAGCCTACGCTTGAGATAAAGTGTAGTAAGCTGTTCTAAAGATAACAAGATAAGACTAAAATGTGCTAATAGTTCTATATGTAATAAAGAGTCGTAAATGTCCCAAACACAAAAGTCGTCTCGTATATCAATAAGATCCAAGTACAAGTCCAAAATATAAAGCTGGATACAGGTCCAGTCATAAAATATATAGTCTAATACATGACTACTCTCAAAAGTCCAAAGTAAATAGACAACTAGACGAGTTTCCCCGCAGGTACATCCTCGTAAGGTAAAGCCTGGTCCTCGGCAGCAACTCCACAATAGGAATCACAAAGCAACTCCTCCTCAGTAAGTATACCTACAACGTTATCCTGTCAGGACGGGAGCAAGTACTGAATCTAACAAACATATAATAGTGATCATGTGATGGAAAGAGATAAAATGACAAATCTTGTTTTATCCAGTTTTAGATATATTTTATCATGGCAATAATTATTTGTTTTAAAGTTTAAAACTGTAGTAGGTGAGTGATCAGTCAATAGGTAATCAGGATGTACAGTGGTATATATTAATTTTCTAAAGTGTACATACGTACCCTTAACGGCATCGATGTATGTCCATACATAAACGCGGGATCAGACATATGACAAGGTTACATATAGAATGTAACAGTGCTCGGTAAATACATACGGAGAAGGGGATCATGATCACGTACACTACTAACAGTTTTTCCTTAACCTATTGTTTAAACATGTGAGAGATATGAAAACTATCCTAAGCATGGTAGAGACTAAAAGTAATACAACATGTGAAAATTTAACTTGCTACCCCAAGGATCAGCATTTAACATGGTTGAAAAATCACAGTTTATTGTTATAGCAGTATGTAAAGTTTGTAGAGGTACTTGCCTTTAGCAAAGCAAGGTAGTGATAGAAATGCTAGAGATGCCTAGTGACTCGTCACTGTAGAAATAATACATAAACTTAGTTTTCATACTAAGTTAAACACTAAAATACTAGTTGTGTGATACGACTTTCTGACTGGACACCTAGCCAAATGATGACTTTAGCATAGGAGACCAATGTGGGGTGACACAATACCCAAACTAACTTTCCAGGGTCTTTATACTAGTGTAGGGGGTGATCCAATATCTCAATAACTCAAAACAACACAAAATATTGTAAGTCATAATTATTCAATAAATAAATCAAACTGTACCCTTTGTTCCTACAATTTTTGAGATAGACAAAGGGCTCAATTTTACATAAAATAAGTACCAAAATGATCCTTATTAATTATAGAAATTTATAATAATTTTTCTGGAATTTATAAACCCTCATAGATATTTATTAAAAATCACCAAACATATGTATCCTAAAAATGAGTTTTGTTTTCCTATTTTTATAAAATACCAAAAGTACTTATTAAATTCTGAAAAATTTCAATAAATTATCTAAATTAACATAGTATTAAAATATAATTTTTTCCAAATTTTTACAGCAATTAAAATATATATAAAAATTCAAAAATAGCAAGCAACAGTTTCTAGAAAATAACTAATTAATTATTTAATATTTTGTCCATGTATTCGAAATTGAACCGAAGTCCAGATACAGGACCCAAAGCCATGAATCAAGTCCAATATGACTTGTACAGACTCTGAATATATTAGACACAATTGGGCCCAAAAACCCATGCTAGGTTTGGACATCAATTGGCCATGATTATAAAATGCAGTAATATATACATAAATATATTTTAAAGTGCTAAAATATACAAGTCACAAATTTATATAATAAAATAACTTGTAAAATTTTACATAATAATATTTAGCACCAAAATTGCATTTGAAAATATATATATATTTATACAACAAATACTATTATATATATACATAAATATATAGATATTTATATACATATATAATGGATATATATACATATATAATAAATATACATATATGTAAAATACTAAATATAAAATATATATATATACAAATACAGTATATATATATATTATATATATATTATATATATATATAGATATATATATATATATATATATATATATATATATATATATATATATATATATATATATATATATTTAATAGTGATATATAATAATAATATATATACATATAGATACATATACATAAATACACACACATATATAGATATATATATATATATATATATATATATATATATATATATATATATATATATATATAAATACATATATATATATAAATATATATAAATACAATATATATATAATACATATATACCTATATATAATAAAAATAAAAATAATAAAATATATATATATATAAAATATATATATATATATATATATATATATATATATATATATATATATATATATATATATATATATAAATAAAAATATATATACATATATATAATAAAAATAAAATAAAACAAAATAAAACAAAAAGAAGAGGAAAAGGGGGGCTCGAACTCGGCCAGGGGCAAGGGGTTTTAGCGCGAGCGGGCTGGCCAGGGGTCAGCCCGGGTCAGTTGTTAGGGTTAGGTTTTAGTTAAATTTATTAGGGTTTAGGTTAACGGGTTGTAAATCTGATAGCATATTCTTCGTGTCCTGACAGTCAAGGATACGAAGAACGGTCTAGTCCAAGTGTTCGGGTCGTGCACGACACGCATGACTCGAGTTAGACGTGTCCAGACTTACCTACGCATTGTCCGTGTCCTGGCGAGTCACATATGTGAATACGAGTCGTATCGGAGAAGGAAAAGCATGGTGACACGTACGTGTCCGACTTCGAGTCGAGGAATAGTGTTGCTGTAGGACGGAGGGGTCGTCGTCGAAGAAAAATGGAACGGGGGTCAGCGCGTCGAGACGTGTCGGTTGGCGGTAGTGGCTCGTCGGGAGGTGGACGGTGGTGAAGGAAAACCTAGATCTAGGGTTCAGGCGAAGTGGCCGGAGAAGGAGAAGTGGAGGCAGTGGTTAGGCTGGGCTGGGTGGTCGAAAAAATAGATTAGGGTTAGGGTTTGGGTCTGGGGCTATTTATAGAGAGGGTAGGGCGGTGAGAAGGGGGCTAGGTCGGTGTCGCGATGGCGGTCGTCGCTCGGTCGTCGGTCGTCGGGGGCAGGTGCGAGAGGAGAGAGAAAGTCGTGGGGGGGTGACTGTAGGTTTTGCAGCAAGGCCCCCATAGTTTGGAGCTTTGCAAAACAACCCCACGCCTATCGGTTTGCAAATTATAATTTGCAAACCGCAATTAAAATAAATCAACAAATTGCAATTCGATATTAAAACAAATTTAAATATTACAAAATGTTATATTTTGATTTAAAAATTATTTAAAAATCAATTAAAAATTCTAGAAAAATTCCTAACAATTATATTAATTTATTTTAAATATATAAATGCAATTTAAAATTATAAAAATACTATTTGAAATCTAGGGGCTTACAACTTCTGAGACTCAAACACTAATTATGTATAATATAGAGGCCCAAACACAAATTTTATAACTTATTTGACTGAAAAAAGAATTGTAAATGAAAAAGCAATCGACTCATTCAAGTATATACAAAGTAAACTAGAGGACAAATTTGAGGGTTTTAATTTTACTCTTTTCAAGTACATAGTCTTGTTAGCAAGTCGTCAACGAAAAAAAATTCGGGATGGCAAAAATACGAGTATAGATCGGCTCAAAGCAAAGAAAATACGTTCAAAAATTCAATCAAATGTTCGAAAAATGGAAATATTGAGATTAGAAACTTCATATTCTTAAATATGTTGTCAAATTTTGTTAATTAAACCTGTTTCCACCACGTTTTTTTTGCCAAATTTTTTAATAATTTATACGGAACACGTTTAAAACTTCGCATGCTTAAAGTTTATGTAGTGATTTCACGTGGATATATACTAGTAATAATATCAATAAATTTAATTTTGGAAAGTAGTTTTTAAAATTAGGGTCTCAGAATCCCAAAGGTTGGCGCTCTTATAAAATTTAAGACTCAAAACTACTCAAAGGTTTCCACTTCCCAAGGTCATATAAGACGGTCGAATTTTTCCTCTTATTCTCTCAAATCCTCTTCTTCTCCCAAACTCTCTCCAAATTCTCCCCCAAACGACTGTTTAAATTATCAAAATGCCGCTGAAGAAACGATGACGATCTTCGAAGGGAAAGAATCCACAAAGGGATGCGGTATAGGCCCGAAGGACAGAACTTGCAAGGGCGGCGAAAGTCAAGATTATGGTCGCTAGGGCAAAGGCCGAAAGGGCAGAGGCGGAAGCAACAACGATGGCAGCGACGACGAAAGCGGCGACAACCAAGCCACCTGCAAAAAAGGCTAAAAACCTCATTGCTCGACAAAGACCAGAAAATCTATTTTTGATACAGATTCGTCGGAAGACTCAACTTATGAAGATCGAAGGCGTACTCAAACGAAGGCTAAGGTGGCAAGGGATACAGAGTCATCAGCGTACTGTGAGAATTTTGAATCCTAATCAGAAGAGGAAGATGAAGAGGAAGAGCAATCAATCATCAAATAAGTCCCAGGATGGAGAGGAGGTAAAAAAATTTACAGACTCTAAATCTAAGAAGACTTACAATAAATATTTCAAAAAAATTGTTGTTATGCCTAAAAGATCAATTAAGATGGATGATGTCGAAGACGAAGCTTTCCTGGATATATTAAAATTCTATCAGTTGGAGAAAGTGAACAAATGCTGCCTTGAGAAAATCTTCCAAACAATAGTTAGAGAATTTTACTCAAATCTTCGGTCTGAAATTAAAGAAAAAGAAGAGGATCAACAACTGGTGTTTCTGAGAGAAAAATTGATTAGGGTAAATGCTGTTGTCATCAACAAATTTTATAGATTGATCCAGTTCCTGAGCTTGATATGAAAGATATTGATAATATTTTTATGAGGGATACAATTCATGAGATTACAGGTGTATCAGTGGGTGCCAAGACCCCTCAAAATGTATACAAAGATTAATTAAAAACTTTGTATAAATTGTTGTATGCCTACATATCTCAAACACTCAACCCTACTGGACATGAGTTTTCCATCCATCTCAAGAGAGTAAAATTCTTTATTATATGGGAGAGAAAAAAAGGATGGATATAGGTTCTTACATGTTCAGTAGAATGATGCATCTCGTGGGAAAACCAACTGCAAGGACAGCTCTCCCTTTCGGAGGATTTGTATGCTCATTGGCTAGTAAACATTATGTCCCAAGCTTAGCAGGGGATGTTTATATTAAAAATAAAGGCCCCATCAGAAAAACTAACCTTCACTCGAATGTTTGGAAAACGGGCAGCAGCAGCAAGCAAACCATCAACATCTAGAAAACCATCATCTTATGAAATCTCAAACACTAAGGACAGGGTTGATGATGTATATAATTTTGTTGCTGCAAACTTTGAGAATGTCTTCAAAGAGATGAAGCCTATATCCGACAACCAGAAATTGATTCTGGATAAGATTAAACAGATAGAGGTTGAATTTGCTGACGAAGAATAAGATTTCCCTTCCCTCGTGAAGAAGGTAAATGGGGCTAGCCCAAACTGGTGCTACTTTGCATTTTTTCTTCTCTTATTCTACTACTCTTGATGATTTCATAATCTAATATACACATTTGCTTGCTAACTGTACATACTTGTTAATAGGATGATACTCAGTATCATCACTAAAAAAGGAATTCAGGAAATCATTTGTATTTGAATTAAGGCTCCAATTCAGTTATTATTATGTACATTGTATACACTTGTGAGCTTCAACTCAGCTAAACCGAATATTCATCTCTGATGCTTAAGGATATATCAAAACTTCTTAGCCCTTATATTATACATTAAACACTCTAGGACAGAAGCATATGGTCTTGAATCAAAGCTACTCTAGATATCCTTGATGCTCTGATACTCTGCTACTTGATGCTCTGATACTGCAAATAATTTACAATAAAAGTTAATATTGCACTGATACTCTGCTACTTGATGATGCTCTGATACTGCAAATAATTTACAATAAAAGTTAATATTGCACTGATACTTTACTACTTTATGCTCTGATGCTCTGATACTCTGCTAATTGATGCTCTGATACTCAGCTAAACCGAATAGTTAATATTACACTGATATTTTTGCTACTTGATGCTCTGATACCTGCACTGATACTGTCTAATTGCACCCTTAAATGGTGATTTAGGACTGAACATATGATGGTCCAATGCATGTACAGAGTAAAAATACCTCAAGGCATGTAATGTATGTCTGATACTAGAGTTAGGACTGAGCTGGAACACTCCCTCAGTCAGTGATATTTGGTATTATAAGCATGAGCACACTGCTATAATATGGGTTGTACTTAAGGGTAAGCCAGGCACTTAAACTTGCTTGGTATCCTGACACTAGAGAGAGTCCTTGAGAGTAACCTAACAATTGAGCTAACTTGAGAGTGTACTCACTACTCAGTGATAGATACAAAATGGGATCGCATCATAGAACCCGTACTGTGCACATTGATACTCTAATGTTAGAACCTGCAGTGTACACATTTATACTCTTATGTAAAAATACACACTGTGCACATTGACACTCTAATGCTAGCCCTCACTTTGATACTTCTATTTATGTTTCTGAATGTCATTTCTACATATACAGTGAGTCCATACTGACTATAATTTTTTTTATTCCGTCCCTCAAGGTGTAGGTGAAGGATATTTTGAGAAAGAAGAAGGAAAAAAAAAAAAAGAAGAAGAAGAAGAAAATGGAGATGGAGATGAAGATTCATCTTTTGAGTTTTAAAACTTTTATTTCAATTTGGAAGTAATATTTGAATTGTAATATGGTTCTGAATATTTGTTGACCTTGGCGGTCAAACTAAATTTTGTGTTTGAAATATTGTAAGACTAAGCTTTTCGCTTGTACTAAGCACCGTTGCGGTGCATGGTTCATAATTTGTTTGGAAAATGTAATATAGTCTTGAATTTAGAGTAGGTCTGATATTTGTTTAGATTATTGTATTATGAATTATGCAGGTTCTATGTTGAATTACTAACGTGGATTGGACGGATTACTGTAACGTGGATTATGTAGTTTATTGGACTTGGAATGAAGTATACTTAATTTGATTATGATTTGTTTGGTTGAAGTATTTATTTGATTTGCAGTTGGCATTCACAGATAATTTTGATGTTTTGGTGTATTATTTTGATTTATCATTGTCTTTCACAGATTTCATGAGTCCTGGGTGCATTCCTAGGATTTACAGATGGCCTTATTACGGATGTATTCATGGGATCACTAAAACTTTAATGTATTTTGCTTTCTGTAAACAATCAGTACATCATTGCCATTAGTATGAATTTGAAGCCAGTGTAATGCATAATGTAATCCTGCCTGTTCATCCCTTATTATTGCTGAAGTAAAGTATGTAATATAAGAAAAATTCTCTTGGATAGTAGGTTAATTATATTCAAACACTCGCAAACAATTTTGTGCAGCCATACAGTGGAAGCCTGATAAAATGATATTCAGATTTTCTTCAACATGTTTTAATATTAAATGAATATACTTTGGTTAATGATATTAAAAATACTATAAATATTTGGTGAAAATAAATAAGATACTTGAACATTTTTTGTCCTAAATGTACCATACTTTGTTAAAAGCACGGAGAAGGGTCATTCTCCCTGTTAAAAGCATGGAGAATGACCATTCTCCGTGTTAAAATAACAGAGAATTGGCATTCTTCGTGTTAAAAGCAAGAAAAATGGTCATTCTCCGTGTTAAAAGCAAGGAGAATGTCCATTCTCCGGGTTAAAAGCAAGGAGAATGTTCATTCTCCGTCCAAAATATACCATACTTTTTTAACGTAAAAATTCGAATATACTTTAGTAAATGATATTTTTTTAAAAATACTCTAAATATTAGAAAGATGGTTAATATGACAAAATGTTGAATATTTTTGTCCTAAATGTACCATACTTTGTTAAAAGCACGGAGAAGGACCATTCTCCGTGTTAAAAGCACGGAGAATGACCATTCTCCATGTTAAAAGAATGGAGAATGACCATTCTTCGTGTTAAAAGCAAGGAGAATGACCATTCTCCGTGTTAAAAGTAAGGAGAATGTCCATTCTCCGTCCAAAATGTACCATACTTTGTTAACGTAAAAATTCGAATATACTTTGGTAAATAATATTTTTTAAAATACTGTAAATATTAGGAAGATGGTTAATATGACAAAATGTCACAATACAAAAAAAATATTTTCTTCGAAAATATTATCATTAGAAAAGTAGAAAATATTTCGTCCGATCAAGACAGATTTTTTTAAAAACATATGTGAGCAGATGATTCGTCCGACCTTAGAAGCAGGTTTTCTCAGTTCACCACCACCACCATGGCATGTAGCTTTATTATCAAAATATTACATTGTTAAATGAAAAATAAAATTCCTGACAATGGCATGGACAGTAAAATTTACTAAGCCGAGAGCCTGCAGGAGCGACGCCGCTGGTACTTCTCCTTGTTCGAGGAGGTCTCTACGACGTCCGACGCGAACTGGACCGATTCTTCTCGGTGCCGTTGGTACTTCTCGTTGTTCTAGGAGGGCTCGACGACGTTTGACGCGATCCAGACCAATTCTTATTTCCTTCTTCATCTTCGTTCTCTTTCCACCATCACCACCAATATAGTGCCCCGTTCCGCTCAGTCAATCGGAGGAATCGGAACGCTAACGGCGTTCGGACTTAGCCTTGCATCGGCTGCTCGAAGACATCGCTCGGTCGAGTCGACCGCTCGCTCAGGTGGGATAGTTTTGGTGAACTCGCCTCATCTTTGCCTTCACATAATAAATTGTATATTTTTAACTTGCACAAATAGGCGTGATAATAAAATAGACGAATCCACATAGCTAAAGGGAGTAATCCCGAAGGGTCAAATTGAGTTAGAATATAGAAAGGTCCAATGGTTGGCTTAGAGTTGGTGCACGACGTGCTTTGAAAATGACACTCGGTCCTTCGTCCCGTAGCTTGGAAGAAGGAAAAGTTTGTCTTTGACACAAACTATGAACTGGCCTAAGTCATAGGCGTCGCCCGCGTAAATGCTTGATAAAGCATGCACGCTTCCACTGCGTAAGGCTTGGCATAGCCTTTGCTCGTCCCTCGGGTTAAGTTGTAGGCTTGATTAAGTTAGGAAAAGGGATGGTGGTCGACCTAAGACATTCCAAGCATGGTCCTATGAGTTCTACGGTTGAGTATAGCCACGAAGTCCTACGGTTTCAAAGCTAAGTCGTATGGAGTATGAGTTGGGCGATAGTGTCACGTAGAGCACGATGGACCTAAGGCACGATGCACGGACTTAGTGTTTAAGGCATGAACCACAGTTGATTAAATGAGTTTTTGGAGAAAGGACTATCGAATAGGCATTGAGTTGAATAAAATGATATGGTAACATGGAAAGAATGCTTGCGACCGTGGGTCGTCGAGGGGTCCTTGAGGGGTCTCAAGGATAGAAGACTTGAACTTGGTTTTGGAAAGAGATGATAACACTGAAAGTAGAATGACTGTGTGAGACGTCAGTTTGAGTGAAGGGCTTGCATGGTCATTGGACAACTTGTCGACAAGGTAGAGTTTTCCCGTAACGGCAACCCAGGGCTATGGGACCGTTTCGGCCTAAGGAAACACGGTGATAGCTGTGCTGACTCGATAGCACCGGGTTAGTCGGGGACTTCCAGGGGGCTAGCTACCTTGTGCTGGAAGGGTCCCGGCCAACCGCAAGCTATGTGTCCAGGTATAGCTTGTTATGCTAGTGACCTCATTTAGATGAGTCGGCATGGGCGGCGATCCGCGTATATGCCTTTGGACTGAGTCGAGTATTAGGTGAAGTAAATCAAGAGTCGAGTCGAATGCGTGCTCGGTCAGAAGACAATGTTTGGGCCTAAGATTTGGCTGCAACGAAGACACCGTGCTTCGGCACGAGATGTGGCATCGAGTCCTATGTTGTCGGCATATAAGTTGCATAGTTATGGTTTGAGTTGTCATGAGTTTAAGTCAGGAGATGCCGCAAGGCAAACTTGGTCGAGTGACACTTAGTTCACAAAGTTGGATGGGTCAGTTGATGATTTAGTAGCAAAGGGTCGCGAGGCGGCAAGGGCCACGAGGCGGCGATATGATCGAGTCTCATTAAGTTGCGAGGCACGGCCTCAGCAAGGGTTTGTAGCACTGTCACACAGAAATGGAGCCTCATCGCATAGTTGCGTCCCTAATTTTAAGCCGTAAGGCAAACACGACTCGATAGGTTAACGTTGTTGGCACGAGAAGGGTCTTAAGGCAAGGTAGGAGTTAACGTTGTCGTTGCAAGCACGGGATGGTCTAGAGATACCAAATAGGCCAAGGCGTCTGTCCTAAAACTGATCCTAAGGCAAGAGTAGAAAGACAATCATAAAGGGGACTATGTTGCACAAAAGTAAATCAAACATATTGGTTTTGTATGGGTGGGCGAGGAGCTCATTCCACCAGTACAGTTGAGTACTGACACCCACATAGTTTTTATGTGTAGGCACAGGTAGAAGCTCGTGGCGTGGAGCTCGCTTGGATGCGTCGAGGCACGGAGTTCCTTGGCGATTCGAAGCGTGCAGCCGCATAGAATCAAGACTTATACGGGACATATTGTATGGACGTCGTCTTCCGAAGCATCCGCTGGCTCAAGACTTGTATTGAGAGATGAGAGAGAGCTGAGTGACTTGTAATGTGAGATGTGTGAGATTGAGTGAGCTTGAGAGACTTGTAATCTTGGCCTTGCGCCCATTGTAATCTTTGTTTCAATATCAATAAAAGAGTGTTTTGCAATGACTTGTGTGTTGTTCTAATTTTCGCTGCTATTATTCAATGTCTCTGCATGGGACTTCTGTGCGACGACCCCGTCGCAGCCGCTAAAATCGGCCGTTATGGAACCCGTCTTGCACGAGCGCAATCTAGGCTCGTGCGACATCACGCCTTAGTGAGGAAGATCGCTCCTACGGGAGCGGGGCATGACATAATGGTATCAGAGCACGGCTTTACGTCCTTGGACTATCGATTGAATTCTTTAACCTTGTTGCTTCCGTAAAGTTGATATCGTTGGTGCGCTCTCTCAAATATCCCACGGGATGTCCATACAATAAGTCTAACTATTTTGTAAAACATAGGTGAACAGTTTTTGACAAACAAATAAAAAGATGGTTTGCGTAAGCACGGTTGGCTAAGTCGGGCTGGACATATACACCAAAGTTGCGTCGACCTTAGAAAAATCGAGTGCGAGAATTGAATAGTGTTGAGCAAGAATGAGTTGAACTCGATTGAGTAAAATGGGACGACTATCGATAGGGGTGCTATCGAAAGATGATGTTATCGTCGGTGCGATATATGGTGAGTGTGCTTGAAATTTAAGGAATCGTTCTGACAGAAATTCGAGGAAGTAGATTGTGAATCGAATGATAGTTTTGAGGATTTGTTGAATGACTTCATCCCTGAGTGGTGTATGTGATAGCCTCAGGGATGTCGATCGATCGATTGAGGATACGGGGTGTCGATGAGTCTATCAGCAAGCGTCGCGTATATGCAAAGCCATAGATTGAGTATCGATGAATAAGTTTTAGTCTTGAAGTTCGATGAGTGGATTCGAACGACCTAGAATTAACGTGCACGGAACATGCACGGGATTGAGGATTGCGCAAGTGTGAAACAAGAAAATGATCGAGTAGATGAAATCGAATCGAGAAAAAAGTTAGGGTGTAGCGAACGGATGACTTGATAAAGGGAATCGATAGGTGAAATTGTATGGAAAAAGTTAGCACAATAGAAAGATAGTGTGCATGAAAAAGTTGTATTTTGAAGTTACGCAATGACTCTAAGGATTGGATTGAACGTTGCTCGATGATTGAGTTAACAAAGGGACGATGCAAATTGAGGAAATACATTGGTCGATGACTTAAGATAAAGGGATGAACGAATACACAAAATTGGGTTTGAGAAAATTGATGTTGAGAATAATTCGAGGGATAATGATCAAACTTAAATTTGAAAGTCGAGGAGATTATCCATTCGGACGATAGCATCATTCGTACGACTCAAAATTGTTGCAAAGAAAGATCGTCAGGTTACGCATATCGTCGATGGTATTGAGGTGTATCAAAGATCGATATGCGATAACTCGGGGGTACTCTGACTCGGCGAATGACGATCTTGCAAGTGTTATTGTTCGGTTGGATGCAATACTTAGGATTTTGATTGAGATGAATGTTGGATAAAAATGACCGTGTCTTGATGGTTACGTTGATAACCACAACGTCGATGATCTTGTCTTGTGCGAGCGCAACTCCAGCCTCGCACATGCGTAGCATCGGGTTTGGGGTGATCGTTCTGCGTGAGCGCTGACATGGTGATTCATGTCACGGGAATGATCGAACTCGGAAAATCAGGACGCGACAACTTTGATTGTCTCGACTTATTGGTTTGATGCGAAGGAGAACTCGAGGATTTGTAGGACTTATGATTGACGAATGAATGAAACTTGAGGATTTAGTAGGTCCAATCCGCGTATCGAGAATGAATTAGTCTGGACACAAAATAAGAGTTACGTCCCGATGAGGATGATTATTCCGCGGGAGCGTGCATGGTGATTCATGCCCACCGTGGATAATCTGACTCGCGTAAGATCGGGACGCAACGTATTGTTAAGTCAGATGACCTTGTGATCGATTTCGTGAATTGGGATAAATGACTTAGGGAGTATGAAATATGAATTATGGCTTAGCGATGAATTGTATCGTAGCGTGATTGATTTGGGAAAGATTGATAGGCGATCTACGTCGAACGTGTTCGAAGAGATAGACGATGCGAAATGGCTTAATGAACAAGCGATATGTTCTTATCGAGGATTGGTTGAACGTGAGTTATCGTAGGATGGCTTTACTGAACGACTCGGACCCCGTACGACGAATATTGGGATGTGCGTAGGAAATCGATGCTCGATGTTTAGAAATCGGAGTGATGCGAGCTTGGGTAGAAAACCCCGTACTATCAACTTGGTTTGACCTTAGGATAGGGTCAGTGTTGATATTATTGTTTGGGAACTATGATTCCAATACTAACGGTTTGACCTTGCCTAAAGACGTAGCCTAGCGGTTAGGCAGACGTTCCGGCGCGAAGCGATAGGAATTGTGGAGGCACCACTCGCGAGTCTCGGCTGACATGCACGTATATCAGGGATGCCCGAATATGTGTACGATCTGACTCGAGTGGTGATGGGAGATTCCCTATCACGAGGCTTGACTAAAATGCATGTATTTTAGGGCGCCTGTAATATGTGCACGATCCAACTAAGTGATACGTTGAATCAAGTGAGACTTGAGGAACGGAAAAGTGTCGAGGATTTTGAGATCGTAAGTTTTGAAGAAAGGATTGAGGGTAGCACGAGCGTGGCTCGGAATTGAGAAATGCATAGGAGAAATGTGTGCGAGAAACATAGGATGTTGAATAAGTGATAAGTGTACTCAGTTAGTTTCAAGGACGAAACTTTTTCTGAGTGGTGTATGATGTAGTGTCCCGTCCCGCTCAGTCAATCGGAGGAATCGGAACGCTAACGGCGTTCGGACTTAGCCTTGCAACGGCTGCTCGAAGACATCGCTCGGTCGAGTCAACCGCTCGCTCTGGTGGGGTAGTTTCGGTGAACTCGCCTCATCTTTGCCTTCACATAATAAATCGTATGTTTTTAACTTGCACAAGTAGGCTTGATAATAAAAGAGACGAATCCACATAGCTAAAGGGAGTAATCCCGAAGGGTCAAATTGAGTTAGAATATGGAAAGGTCCAACGGTTGGCTTAGAGTTGGTGCACGGCGTGCTTTGAAAATGACACTCGGTCCTTCGTCCCGTGGCTTGGGAGAAAAAAAAGTTGGTCTTTGACACAAACTATGAACTGGCCGAAGTCATAGGCGTCGCCCGCGTAAATGCTTGATAAAGCATGCACGCTTCCACTGCGCAAGGCTTGGCATAGCCTTTGCTCGTCCCTCGGGTTAAGTTGTAGGCTTGATTAAGTTAGGCAAAGGGATGGTGGTCGACCTAAGACATTCCAAGCACGGTCCTATGAGTTCTACGGTTGAGTATAGCCACGAAGTCCTACGGTTTCAAAGCTAAGTCGTATGGAGTATGAGTTGGGCGATAGTGTCGCGTAGAGCACGATGGGCCTAAGGTACGATGCACGGACTTAGTGTTTAAGGTATGAACCACAGTTGATTTAATGAGTTTTTGGAGAAAGGACTATCGAATAGGCATTGAGTTGAATGAAATGATATGGTAACATTTAAAGAATGCTCGCGACCGTGGGTCGTCGAGGGGTCCTTGAGGGGTCTCAAGGATAGAAGACTTGAACTTGGTTTTGGAAAGAGATGATAACACTGAAAGTAGAATGACTGTGTGAGACGTCAGTTTGAGTGAAGGGTCTTGCATGGTCATTGGACAACTTGTCGACAAGGTAGAGTTTCCCGTAACGGCAACCCAGGGCCATGGGACCGTTTCGGCCTAAGGAAACACGGTAATAGTTGTGCTGACTCGATAGCACCGGGTTAGTCGGGGACTTCCAGGGGGCTAGCTACCTTGCGCTGGAAGGGTCCCGGCCAACCGCAAGCTATGTGTCCAGGTATAGCTTGTTATGCTAGTGACCTCATGATATAGATGAGTCGGCATGGGCGGCGATCCGCGTATATGCCTTTGGACCGAGTCGAGTATTAGGTGAAGTAAATCAAGAGTCGAGTCGAATGCGTGCTTGATCAGAAGACAATGTTTGGGCCTAAGATTTGGCTGCAATGAAGACACCGTGCTTCGGCACGAGATGTGGCGTCGAGTCCTATGTTGTCGGCATATAAGTTGCATAGTTATGGTTTGAGTTGCCACGAGTTTAAGTCAGGAGATGCCGCAAGGCAAACTTGGTCGAGTGACACTTAGTTCACAAAGTTGGATGGGTCAGTTGATGATTTAATAGCAAAGGGTCGCGAGGCGGCAAGGGCCGCGAGGCGGCGATATGATCGAGTCTCATTGAGTTGCGAGGTACGGCCTCAGCAAGGGTTTGTAGCACGGTCATACGGAAATGGAGCCTCATTGCGTAGTTGCGTCCCTGATTTTAAGCCGTAAGACAAACACGACTTGATAGGTTAACGTTGTTGGCACAAGAAGGGTCTTGAGGCAAGGTACGAGTTAATATTGTCGTTGCAAGCACGGGATGGTCTAGAGATACCAAATAGGCCAAGGCGTCTGTCCTAAAACTGATCCTAAGGCAAGAGTAGAAAGACAATCATAAAGGGGACTATGTTGCACAAAAGTAAATCAAACGTGTTGGTTTTGTATGGGTGGGCGAGGAGCTCATTCCACCAGTACAGTTGAGTACTAACACCCACATAGTTTTCATGTGCTGGCACAGGTAGAAGCTCGTGGCGCGGAGCTCGCTTGGATGTGTCGAGGCGCGGAGTTCCTTGGCGATTTGAAGCGTGCAGCCGCATAGAGTCAAGACTTATATGGGACATAATGTATGGACGTCGCCTTCCGAAGCATCCGCTGGCTTAGGACTTGTATTGAGAGATGAGAGAGAGCTGAGTGACTTGTAATGTGAGATGAGTGAGATTGAGTGAGCTTGAGAGACTTGTAATCATGGCCTTGCGCCCATTGTAATCTTTGTTTCAATATCAATAAAAGAGTGTTCTGCAATGACTTGTGTGTTGTTCTAATTTTCGCTGCTATTATTCAATGTCTCTGCATGGGACTTCTGTGCGACGACCCCGTCACAGTCGCTGAAATCGGCCGTTATGGAACCCGCCTTGCACGAGCGCAATCTAGGCTCGTGTGGTATCATGCCTTAGTAAGGACGATCGCTCCTACGGGAGCGGGGCGTGACAACCAACACCACCACGGCCTGTAACGAAAAGAAATTTATAAGTTGATGCACAAAATATTAAATTGGATGGACGAAAGAGAGAGTAAATATGAGTTAATTTAGGGTATTCATTGAAAAAATTAAAGTAAAAAATGGCCTGCTAAAGCAAGTTACCAAGAGGTCAAAAGTCAAAATCAGCATTAAATGATGTTTCTACTCTATTATTCAATGCGAACCTTTGGATCAACATCCAATGGTCCAGATTTAGAATGTATCGATACATCCTTTTCCAGAAAATGTTTGGTAGAACGACCATATATATATATATATATATATATATATATATATATATATATATATATATATATATATATATATATATATATATATATATATATATATATATATAAGCAATGCATACTTGTGGCGAACTCGCCTCCACTCCCGACCATATATATATATATATATGGTCGAGAGTGGAGGCGAGTTCGCCACAAGTATGCATTGCTATATATATATATATATATATATATATATATATATATATATATATATATATATATATATAATGCGACCTCTAGCCTAGTGGTTAAGAGAGATGCATGCGGCCCAAGTGGTCGGGAGTTCGAGTCTCAGTGGAGGCGAGTTCGCCACAAGTACCCATTGCTTCAAAAAAAAATATATATATATATATAGCAAATGATCTCTAGCCTAGTGGTTAAGAGAGATGTATGCGGTCCCTCGCCTCCACTCCCGACCACTTGGACCGTATGCATCTCTCTTAACCACTAGGCTAGAGATCATTTGCTATATATATATATATATATATATATATATATATATATATGAATGGTTGTTCAGTCTATATGGTCAGGGCCGGCCCTGTCGGCAGCAACCACTCCCGGACATTTCTCCGTCCCTGAAGGAGAAACCTTTATAAGAACTTACGGGGACATTATTGTCCCATTTCTGTCCATTTATTTAGTACAAGTCGCATATTTGTTGGCTTATCAAAAGATTCTTTAAGGAGGGGCAGCAAAGAGAACTGGTGAGAGAAGCAATGTGCAAGCACCTGTTGTTAGGTGAACTACTTTCTATGCCCAACCCCAAATCATTGTCCCCCAAGCACCTGTTGATAGGTGAACCACTTTCTATGTACAGTCTTAATCAATTGACATTTGTCTCTCCCTAGTCTGATTAATCAACTTGGCCTTGTCCGTGCTCTCTAGTCTAGTGGTATTAGAGTGGACATCCGGAGGGTCCGGCAAGGTTCGAGCCCCCCAATTGTGTGTGCGTGTGATTTCAAAAAAAAAAAATCAACTTGGCCTTTGGCATGCCAAATTTTCTTCCTCTTCATTAATTAATAGTAACATGTATAGTTAGGTGGCTTAATAAATAGAATTCATATCGACGTTTGAGTGAGTATATCGACAGGGGGCGGTCCTAGCCCAGGCAGGTCGGACAATGATCCAGGACCTCCAAACAAAAGGGGCATAAACATAAATCGATCTATAATATAACTAGTATGTATCATGTGTCTTTTTAAATTGAAAAATTATTGTGGTCTAGTGGTTTTAATGCCAGTCCTTTACTTTAGAGGTCATCAGTTCAAATCTTGATGTGGCAACAATTTTTTGTTGTATTTATATATATTTTTTCATTATGTATGTGGGCTCATTTTTGAAAGTTTCATCTCGAGGCTCCATCAACTCAGGGCCGTCATGTATATCCATTTGCTCTATAGTAAAAAAAAAATATCCATTTGAATTATTAAACAAATTGATTAAGAATATATATCTCTCTCTCTCTCTCTCTCTCTCTCTCTCTCTCTCTCTCTCTCTATATATATATATATATATATATATATATATATATATATATGCCAATGACCTCTAGCTCAATGGTTAGAGTGAGACACATCCTCCCAAGAGGTTGCAGGTTCGAGCAACGGGAGAAGCACATTTTATTTCATGTGGAGGAATAAATGTGAATGCGGGCCGGATGCGGTGAGATACAAGTGTTGGTGCGAGGGGCCTTCGGGTCGGGCCGGATGTGGTGAGATACAAGTACGAGTGCGGGTCTTCGGGCTGAGTTTGTAGGTCTTCGGACCAGAAGTCTGTAACATAATTAACTTTTTTAAAATATATATATATATATATATATATATATATATATATATATATATATATATATATATATATATGTGGAAGCGGATCAAAAGTCCCCCTTAGAAAGCCCCCCAAAAACCTCCCTCACTCTAATCCGTAATTTAATGTTAATATTAATGTTAATATTAATGTTAATATTAATGTTAATATTAATATTAATGTTAATATTAATGTTAATATTAACATTAAATACTAAAATTAACATTAAACTTAATATTAAAATTAATATTAACATTAATATTAACATTAACATTAATATTAACAATAACATTAACATTAATATAAAAAAATAAAAAAATTAATATTAACATTAAAATTAATATTAACATTAATATTAACATTAATATTAACATTAATATTACGAATTATAGTGAGGGGGGTTTTTGGGGGACTTTCTAAGGGGGGCTTTTGATCCGCTCCCTATATATATATATATATATATATATATATATATATATATATATATATATATATATATATATATATATATATATATATATATATATATATATATATATATATATATATAGGGAGCGGATCAAAAGCCCCCCTTAGAAAGTCCCCCAAAAACCCCCCTCACTCTAATTCGTAATATTAATGTTAATATTAATGTTAATGTTAATATTTATTTTTTTATTTTTTTATATATTAATGTTAATGTTAATGTTAATATTAATGTTAATGTTAATATTAATATTAATTTTAATGTTAAGCTTAATATTAATTTTATATTTAATGTTAATATTAACATTAATATTAACATTAATATTAATATTAACATTAAATTACGGATTAGAGTGAGGAAGATTTTTAGGGGGTTGTTCTAAGGGGGGCTTTTGATCCGTTTCATATATATATATATATATATATATATATATATATATATATATATATATATATATATATATATATATATATATGTATATGGGAGCGGATCAAAAGCCCCATTTAGAAAACCCTCTAAAAATCCCCTCACTCTTTAATCTTAAATTTAATGTTAATATTAATGTTAATATTAATGTTAATATTAATATTAATGTTAATATTAATGTTAATGTTAATATTAATATTATTTAATTTTTATATTAATGTTAATATTAATGTTAATGTTAATGTTAATATTAATTTTAACATTAAGTTTAATGTTAATTTTAGTATTTAATGTTAATATTAACATTAATATTAACATTAATATTAACATTAACATTAATATTAACATTAAATTTAAGATTAAAGAGTGAGAGAATTTTTAGGGGGTTTTCTAAGAAAATTTTTGATCCGCTTCCTATATATATATATATATATATATATATATATATATATATATATATATATATATATATATATATATGTTTGAGAGTTAAGTGAATATATATATGTTTGAGAGTATGCTTGGACTGAGGGGGAAAAAACAGAGTTAAGTGAGATTAAGTAAAAAAGAAGTTAAGTGAGGGAGAGGAAATTCAATCCATATAATCTTGTTTGGATTGAAGAGAGAGTTAAGTTAATTGTGTTTAATTTTTTGTTATATTGGAGATTTTGAGTGGAAGAAAGATTAATAAAAATACAATACTTATCAAAATATTCTTACTACATGTAGCGTAAAATTAGATTTTTAATTAAAATTTGTCAAAAATATCTTCACAAATCTGGTATTCTTATCAACAGATGCATCATGAACGATTTATTTTTATCAACAATAGAGTAATAATTGAGAAAGCGATAAGAGACATAATGCACCTCGACAAAGTCAGAAAACTACGAACAACAGGTTAAAAGCAAAAAAGAAAAAAGAATAATAAATTAAGTCATATTCGATAGGACAATAGGACAAATACAGAATTTATGATTTTTCAAATAAAATTTTTCATTTTTTTTCGTTAACCTCACGATTTGGGATTAAAAATAGACAACAAAAAGACTAAACAAGTATTCATTAACTATCTGTGACTCCTCCTCCTAAATCTCTACCGGTAAACTAAACAGATTTTTTTTTTCCTCACTTTAACTTTCTTTTACTTAAGCAGATCCTAAATGCTTGAAAGTGGCATGGGTATCATTTTAGGGTGTTACTTTTTTTGCTTATGCTTTTTTTTTTTTTTTTTGAGTTCGATTGGACAGTATAAAATTGGAGACATGAAGTAAGAATAAAATGGCAATTTTTTACTTCATGTCTCCAATAATACTAAAGACAATATAAAAAATGATTGAATTTGTTTATCTTCACGTTACTTTACATTCCAGTCCTTGTATATGAACTAACTGAATATCCACATACTGTGCTTCAATATAAAGTATAGGAGTTATTACAGTGCAGGACCAAGTTCTTGTGTACAGTGTGCTATCGAATACTACTTTTGAGTTACATCTGAAATAGCTTCGGAATGATTTTGTGAACATTCACAGTGGTTTTGATTTTAGTTTGACACATGTCAACTCATAAGTAGAATGGTGAAATATATCCTAATTTTGGTGGGTGAACAAAAATGAATTCCATCTCAAATAGCTTCAAAGTGAACGGGATTTGCCGTTAGGGTCGTCCTTGAGCATGTGGATAGCGTTGAGACCGAGGCAGATCTCGAGTTGGACCTTGTTGACGCTGGCGATGGAGTCGGAGATGGAAGAGCAAGGAGAGAGGGGAGCTTGAAGGAAGAATGAGTAGCGAGTAAATTAGAAGAGGCAAGAATATGAGGTTGGATGCCAACTAGGAAGAGAGAAGAAAGAGTTTGACAATGGTCACGGTTGGGAGCACGGTGTGACTTTAATCGGAGTTGGTCCATGATGAACGAAATTGAATTGAGTTCATATGTCTTAAAAGAGAATTTTTATGTAAGGCATGAATTAATCCCAATTATCTCCATCTCATGATCTCATTTCCTATTTGATATGAGATTAAATTACCAACACCATTGTCATCCACTTTGAGAGCTCAACAGAAAACGAGATACAATCCAACAATCTCCACTTTAATTCGTTTTCGCTAGCCGAACAACCTTAGCACCCTTGTTACTTTTTTTTTCGTTTCCGCTAGCCGAACAACCTTAGCACCCCTGCTACCTTTGGTCGTTCCCGTCAGCCGAACAACCTTAGCACCCACGCAACCTTTGGTCGTTCTCGCCAGTCGAGCACCCAGAGGATCCAACCTATTGTCATTTGATCCGTTCGACCACATAACCAAATCGTTCCAACCACAAAGTCTTGCTTCACCTTGGACGCGTCAAACCCACCTTTGAAGCCAATTCGTATAGTTGCCTCCAACTCCACCTTGAGAAAATTGCCCGTATATCCATGTATATGCTCACTCCTGCTACCTTCGGTCGTTCCCGTCAGCCGTACAACCTTAGTACCATGCTACATTTGTTCGTTTTCGTCAGCTGAGCATCGGAAGATCCAACATATTGTCATCTCGATTCATTCGACCACATAACCAAACTGTACCAACCACAAAGTCTTGCTCCACCTTGGACACATCAAACCCACCTTTGAATCTAATCTGTATAGTTGCATTCAACTCCACCTTGAGAAGAAAGCCCGTATATCCATGTATACGCTTGAATGTTCAGCAACATCTATTTTGAACTAATTAGAGTCGTTCAAACCAACCTCGTAACCGTGGGCTCTGATACCACTTGACTTGTTGGAAACGTTGTGTGACCCGAACCAGAGTTGGTCCATGAGGTGTGATATTAAATTGAGCCTATATGGTTTAAAAAGGGATTTCCATGTAAGGCCTGAACAAATCTCAATTATCTACATCTCATGATCTCACTTCCTATCCGATGTAGGACTAAATTACCAACACCATTGTCACCTCCTTTCAAGGCTCAACATGACACTTATCCCGCTATTTTAAATTTGATTTTTTGTTTGCATTCAGTGGAAGAACTTACTACGTGCCACAACCAAATAAGTTTTGTGAACTCGGACTACATGAATATACAATACAGTATTTTAAAAATCAGATCGGAGATTGACCTAGAGAATGTACGGATCAAATCAATTCAAGACCACAACATGTGATTCAAAGACCAATTAATATAGGGTTAATCTAAGCAACGAGAATTGGTAGAAGCATTGGATGGGGACAGAATCTCGAGATCGTGCATGAAAGTCACCCTAGGTGTTGTCCTGACGTGTCGGGTCAGCCTCCATGGATACTGTATATTCATCCGCACTAGTGGAGTGCAGTATCTGATTATATATGTCGAGCTAGTACCTACCTATAGGAGGACTGGAATTGCTACTGACATGTTTAGCACGGTGGCCTTACGAGGGACCGGTGCATTCTATGTGCAATGTGTTATGTGTTATTACTGGTTCAGCTAGCCCTGTTTGAATACGGCACGATATGAGGATTCCCATATATATATTTTGCTGGGATAACCCAGACATATCATAGAAAGTCGTACGAATGATTGGCCACTTATAAACTGACTTGCTTGTGATATGTTTATTCTGATAGCTGAGGAACATTGACTGTTATGGTACATGGTCCAACCCATGTCCTTGTTTGCTTGTTGGGATGGGTTGTTGTGCTACGATATGTTATTGATCGAAGTTATGATGAAGAAGCTATTAGCTTGATCATGGTTATAGGATGTAACCTATCTCGCGTGGTTCGACACCCTTTTTCTTTATTTGGTTGTAAGAGAGTCACATTGCCTCGTTGGTATAGTATAGCCTATAATCCTTGGCCATGACTTATTTATTGCATTGGTTTTGTCTCATTCATATGTGCTTTTTTGTGGTACTTGTTATTCGGGACTGACCCCGCTGGTTTTGTTTGGCCAGATCTCATAGTAGAGCCTGAGGATCCAGCTTTCTTTTCTGACAATCACTACCAAAATACAGTAAATTGGCGACGACGTTTTAGCGACGGAATAGATCCGTCCTCAATAGCGACGGACTACCAACAACCTGACGACGACTTCCCGGCTAATCGTGCACCAATTTTTTTTAAGGGTGAACATCCGTCGCCTATCCGTCGGCACGCCGTCAGTAAAATAGCGACGAAATAAAAATCCGTCGGCAAGTAGTCACTCGGTAGTCACTAATTGGCAGGAAAATGTTAAAAAAATCGTGGAAAAATGTCACTAGTTGGCGGGAGAATTGACGACTACTAAGCGACGGATAATCCGTCAACAAGATGATGGGATATTAGCGACGGACATACAGTCCGTCGCTAAGTGGTCACTAAGTGGTTGAAAAAATTTAAAAAAATTGCGGTGTGATTAACGACTAAGTAGCGCCGTCGCTAAGTTAAAAGCCTAGCTTAAGTTGAACCGACGGGGAAAAAATTTCATTCCCCCCAATTTTTTCTCTCCTCTCTATTTCTCTTGGACGCGTACGATCGAGGTAGTTCTCTCTCTCTCTCTCTCTCTCTATCTCTTGGGCGACAGTGGGGGGTGGAGGGGAGCCGGCGGTGGTGGGAGGGGGCGGGCAGCTGGGGGGTGCAGGCCGCGGGGGGGCTGGCCCCGGGAGGGTTGGGGGTGGGTTGCGGGGGGGGGGGGGGGCTGGCCGGGGGGGTTTGGGGGGGCTGGCCGCAGGGAGGCTAGCCCCGGGGGGGGTTGGGGGTGGGCTGCGAGGAGGGGGGCTGGCCGGCGGGGGGGTTTGGGGGGGCTGGCCGCGGGGAGGCTGGCCCCGGGGGTGTTGGGGGTGGGCTGCGGGAGGGGGGTTGGGGGTGGGCTGCGGAAGGGGGGACGGGGGTGGGCTGCGGGGGGGGGACGGGGGTGGCTGGCCATGGGGGTGGAGGTGGGAGGGGGTGGTGGGGGGTTGGGGGTGGGCTGGGGGGGGGGTTGGTGCTCGCCACAATCGTGCCTCTACGCCTCCACCGTGGGAGAATTATTCGGCGGTGACACCGCCTCCACAGTCGAGGATTTCTCACCATTGAAGGTTTGCCCTAATTTTTGTACATTATTTTCATAATCTATTTTTTTGGCTAATTTTTGCAATAATTTCTGTTCGTATTTGTTCTGATTAATGATGTTATGAAAAGCCCTAATTTTTGTCCAAATTTGAACAAATTGCATGTTGGGGACAACCGAGAAGCATGTGTAGAGATCTTCATCTTCTGTTGGTGAACAAATTTCATCTCGAAATTGGTATGTTTTTTGGAGTCCAAGTTGGCTACCATCATTTTTTTATCAAATGGATGGCATGGCTTTTCCTCAACTGTCGATATTTTTTTCATATTGCCGAATGACTGGACTATAAGCCATTACCAGGAGAAGAGGATAATATCTAAATCTTGAATAAAATTAATATTCTCACTGTGGCACCAACTCTCTTAAATTCGTCTTTAATTATTAGCTTCACCGCATCAACAAGTAGCAGACACAAATCCTCTCTCTTTGCCATTCCATCTGCAGCATCTCCCTTGAGCATACGAGTTTTGCTATGAATATTTTGCTTATTACCAAATATTATTTTTCCTCATTAGCATATCAAAATAGCAGTTGCAACAAATTATTTTTTCCCCATTAATACCAATGTCATATTTTCATGTCCTGTTATGCTCAAACCTGAGTACCAATAACTGCTAGGTTTAGAAGAGCCCACACTAATTGATGAACAAATTGCATCTCATGATATTTTTAGAGTCCATTTTTTTACTTATATTCTATATTGATTCTATATTTTCTTTTTAAAATGCTCTCTTTTTCATTACTTGCAAGGAACCATTTCTGTGAAACACCATCTTGAATCTTACAAGAGATCATCGAGACTCTAATACCAAATGTTTTAGTTCTCTAGTGTTCAAGTTGCTATTTCTGATGCTCGCCAAGGGTAGGTTCTTTATCGACTTAAACAGAATAACCGTGTAGATTTTATTTCATTATTGTTACTTATAGTTACTCCATATATTTTTCTTGGCTATATATCCTTATCCACGATTCAAAATCATTATCTTAGATGAGGCTGATTCAATGACTGAACATGCCCAGGTAGTAGCACCTCTTTTTTGTAATCATTTACTCTAATTTTTTCCTTACGTACTAATTTACTATGATGAAATCAGTGGCCCCTATTTTATTATATATGTTCTTTGCACTTATTGGTGATGTTGGAGAAGGAATGTAAGGGATGTGGAGGCTGTGAAGGTGGGAGTTTGGTAGGTGGAGGTATGGGAAATTGGATGGAAGAAGACACCAATTATCCCCTAACTTGGGATATCCTGCAAGGAGACTTCATATTGCATGGTCTTCCCTTTGTGCATGTATGTGCACATGCACAAATATATTGATTAGTAGATTGTTTCTTACATGAACCTGTTGTACAGAATGCTTAAATTGAGATATCCTATAATGAGACTTCATCTTTGTTTCAAAATGTTTAAATTGAGCACTTAACATACTATTAGCATTCTATCTTTTGGCTGCAACATCAATGTCATCTTAAGCTGATTTGACTATCTATATATGAGTAGTCGCATATTTCCCTTTAGGAAGTTATTGGTGACATCATCTAAAGATGAGACAATAATATACACCTTACATGGTTCAGACATGTGCAATGGTGACTGATTGATGCACTCGTTGTGAGTGACAGGGTTGTAGCAGGAGTTGCTAGGAAAATAGGACCAGGGATATACTTGTTGGCCCAATAATTGTATCATGTTTTTGAATATGGTTAATATATTAAGTTTAGCATTGCATCATCACTAATATTCATACTATCGCTATAGCATTTCTACTTATACTTATACCTTTGGTGATATGTGCCTATTGGTTTACATATTAGTGATATGAGCTTATCTATCTTAAATTTAATCGGATTGCCAAAATCAAAAATATGTTCTTGATTGTGGTCATTCAATTAAGTTTAATCATTATGATATCACTAACATTTATGCTATCACCTTAGTACTTATACTTAAACTCAGCATTGTCCTAATGTGCATTAAACTTATCATACTTGCTACTGTGTATATTGTTTTGTTCGTCTAACATGTACATGCAGAAAAGCAATAAGCAATATCAATGTGGACATATGTAATAAAGAAATCATGGTGGGTCAAAGACGACGAATCCTATAAGATTTCTCTGAACCACCCGACGACATCTCCGGAGCCACGAACTCGGGTTCCGCTGCCCGGTCAGCGGACGGGGGTCGAAGGGGCAGCGCCCCTCATCGGGGGTTCGGGGGCGAAGCCCCCGAAAGGTATTCAGTTTTCACAAAATGGATATCTTTGGACAGTTGTCGCCAAGGGAAAAAGCCAGCACCTATCAAAGGAAGAAGCCAAGCCATGCCATCATCATTTCAAGACTCTGAAGAAGCCTGCACCTGCTAAAGTATTTCTGGATTCTGTAATGAGTCTTTGGAATAATTGTAAACACAAGAAATGGATGACAAAATTGAAAGATATGGTAGAAATTAGCCAAGGATCATTCTCGGATGAAAATCGGCATTCCGACGGTATACCGGTCTATACCGACGGTATACTGATTTTGTTCACAGAAAGTTTTTGTCTACAAAATCGGCATACCGACGGAATACCGATCTATACCGACGGTATACCGATTCAGTAACGTTAAAAATCCAACGATCGGATTTTGAACATTTAATGATCTCACTGGCTATATTTCTAGCCGTTGCAATTCCAGACCGGTATTCTGACGGTATACCGGTTCGTACCGACGGTATACCGTTCGCTGACTAAAAAGTTGTCCTTGAGCTCTTTTCAATCCTTTGGTTATAAATAGCCTTGAACCCCTTCATTCAAGGTTGACGCTTTGAGCCTAAAAATTTCTAAACCACCAAAGCCTATCAACAAACAACTCTACAAAGCTTTCATTTGCCATCCACAAATTGTGTTAGAGTTATTGAGTTGAGAAGTAAGATCTTCATCTTGTTGTATAAGGAGATCAAAACCTATTGTGAAAGGTTGAAGTTGGAGAGTTTTTGGATCCAAACTCTCGGTTGAAGTTGGAGAGTCTTCGGATCCAAACTCTCAGTTGAAGTTAGATAGTCTTCGTATCCAAACTCTCGGTTGAAGTTGGAGAGGCCTTCGGACTAAAGCTCTCGTGTAAGAAGTTGACGAGTTCTTCAGATCCAAACTCGTGTTGAAGTTGACGAGTTCTTCGGATCCAAACTCGTGTGTAACTATTTACTCAAATAGTGGATTAAAGCAGGAGAGAGTTCCGGGACTGGAGTGCCCCTTGGGAGGATACCAGGATATATCGTGTGTAGGTATTGTTGTTGCTTCTTCTCTTGTACTTATATTTTTAAATTGCCCATTAGCTTGTGGTAAGTGCTTGATTAGTTAGCTTGACCCTATTCACCCCCCCTCTAGGGTTACTACAATACTTAGACCTTATAGATTGGACAAAAAGAAAGGATATGCTAATTTATAAACTTATTGAGGAGAAGGCTCTTATTGATAAAAATGAGAAGGATTTATTTAGCCGAAACCAAAACTTGGGAAAACGGTTGTGTTATTATTTTATCCGTATACTTTGTATTTGTAGGCATCACTTACATCATCATATTGTATGTCAACGATTTATTCATCAGCCTCTTATCATTAGCAATTGTGCATATGAGATGGGCATCTTTCTTTTGACCCTACTGTCCCTATCGTACCGCCTCCTACTATGACGACCCTCTTGACATGATGACGCCAGAGCAGCTGTGCCAACTTCCAGGCCATGTCTTGGAGGGATTGCCGCCATACTTGGTGGACGAGTATATGAGACGGGCGCAGCAGGGAGTACCACCACCAGCGGACGATCGTACCCCTCGTCGTTGATGTTTGTATTTTTAGAATTATTTTGTTTGTAAATATTGAATATTGAATATTCGTGTTTAAATATTGAATATTTGTGTATTTTGTGTGAACAATTTGAATGTTGGTATTATTTGTATGTTTTGTGTGTTGGAATTATTTATGTGTTTTGTATATTGAAATTGTGTATATTGGAATTGCTTGGAATTATTTATGTGTTTTGTATATTGGAATTGTGTATATTGGGAATGCCCAGTTTTATGATGGTTTTTTTTCAAAAATTTTCCATCTACCGACGGACTGGCGACCAATTACCGACGGACTATCCGTCGCTAACTGGGAGATTTCCAGTTAGCGACGGATGCGCGACCAAAAGCCGACGGATTATCCGTCGCCAAGGTTCTGGAATTATGAATAATTCACAGAACCGGGTCAATGGATATTCCGTCGGTATTCGTCGCAAATCCGTCAAAACTTAGCGACCATTCGCGACTGATTGGCGACGGAATTTGCGTATCAGAATCTCTCTGATACGCATTTACCGACCAAATAGCGACGGATATGTCCTTCGGTAAGTGATACGTCATTACTTCTTTTGATACGTGATTTGACGGTAATCCGTCGACGAGTCGTCACAAACTGCACGAGTATGGTTGACGGCAGTCCGTCGCTAATTCGTCGCTGGGCGACAACTTGCCTACGGATTGTAGTTTGCGATGAGGCTTTTCTCGACGACCTTTTTTAACCAATATCCGTCGACCATCCGTCGGTAAATACATTTACCGACGGATTTTTGACGGATATAGCCGTCGCTAAATCGATGAATTTTTGTAGTGGATGGTGCATACTAGAAGCATGGCTGTTGGATAACTCGAGTGGGTTTCTTCTCCAGCACTATGATATCTTCAATTTTGTACTTGGCGTTTAGCCATCGGCACCTATTTAGCCGACTGTTTTGGACATTTACTTTTCTTACATAATTATAATTAGTCAGACGGCAGCTGACTATGATTATGTACGGTTGACTCTCTGTGCTTGTTGGTATTTTATAAAGCTAGTTCTTATGATCATTTTGATGAAGAGTCGGAGACGCCTTAATTTTTTTTATCTTATATGCTCATTAATTGCTAATTCACGTTTGATTGATTGAGATACTGATGTTATGTACCCGGAGATGTCATTGGACAGTTCAGAGAAATCTTGTGGGATACCATCGTCTTTGGCTCATCATGATTTCTTCATTGTATATGTCAATGTTGACCTTGTCTATTGCTTGAACAAAACAATATATATAGAAGAAAGTATGATAAATTTAATACATTTTAGGACTATGTTAAGTTTAAGTATAAATGTTATATTGATTGCATGATGATTAATGATAATATAATACTAAATTTAATCGAGTTACCATATTAAAAAATATGATACAATTATTGGGCTAACAGTTAAATCATACTTTTTTAGGCCAACTGCCCCCATAATATGCTTATAGTCGCTCATATTCTTGCTCGAATCCGGCCAGATGCGACACATACTTTTCACCTCAACCACTTGGACTAGAGGTGATTGGCATCGTCTTTTGTCATACTACACAAAAAAAAAGTTATTCAAACTATTAGTTTTCTGCCAAAACACCCACATATTAGTTACGAACGTCATTAAGATGTGATCCAATAGTTGGAATTGATGAGAATTTTTATAGAAGTTCTGCTTCGAAGTTAGGTCTTGCAAAAGAAACAATAATTACTAACATCCGAATCTATAACTCAAAGGCTTCTCTTTACTTACAAAAGATATGAATCATCTGACAAGCAGTAGCTGATCTAGGATTTGTAATAAGGTTGGTCCAAATTCACTTACAATTTTTTGTTTTACATAAGGTTAGAGTCGGTGTATGTCAATTCAAATCCTCTCTAAATAGAACGTTTCTTACCTGCTTAATATGAAATTGGTAATGGTAATTTTTCTCTTCCAGATTTGAAAGTGTTCTCCGTCGAACTTCTCCAGTTTGTTAAAGCAGGTATCGAGGAGAGAGGCACAAGAATTTTCCATTGCGCTGGTCTAGCTTTGAGATTGTTAGAACCGGGGCACAATTTTTAATGGAAAACTGAGAGAATGAAACAGTTGTAAAAACAACATTCCAACACAACGCTTCAAGGAAGGTGCATAACAGAGATCCAAGGAGGATTCTGGAATACAAAAATCTAAGAAGATTTCATAAACATAGCAAACAATAGCAGTGCTTCTAAACAGAAGGTACTAATCGAAATGCTAATGGCAGCAGCGAAGATGACAGGCGATAGATGGAATGTGTGGCCTGCTGGGGTGTCAATAACACCAGTGCTCAAAGCTAGATCTGCCCACACGGTCAGCTTTCAGGAACCATCAAGTTCGAGTGAACTCTGGAACGCTCTGGTAATCTGCTCTACGATGGACAGCTCGGAAGAACAAGCAACCCAGCGCAACCTGGACGCGCAACTGGGCCGTGCAACGTAGGCGCGCAACGTGGCCGTGTGCGCCAACAAAATGCCACATTACGCCTCATGAGCCCGAGTCCGAGTCGCTAAGCCCCTACGGGGCTTAGCCCCAATGGAAATTAATTTTCCAAGAGAAAAAAGCATGAATGCTTTTCTAGGAGCCTTATCCTTACCTCTTAGTAAAATCACCCACATAGTTCCCTCCTTAGGGTCACCACCCCATGTGCATATCCCAACAACACATACAAGTATATATGTTGAGATAACTCATGGTGCTTTTTCAATGTGGGACTAAACTTTTACTAGGCATGTTGAGAGCAAGCTCTTTTCATGTCAAGGAGCAAGAGCACCAACAATTAATTCTTTATTTTATATGTATTCATTTTAACAATCGATTAGTTTTATTATTGAACTACGAACAGATAAAGTTAGTAGCTAATATAGAGAAAAAAATATCAATCACTATTACATCGCTGATGTTCTATCAATCAATGATGGAAAATAAACAACGATAATTGGGATACCAATGAAAATTTTCAGTCGTTGTTCCACCGCTATTAACGTTTAGCAACGAAAATTACCAAAACAACATTTGTCGCTATTGCTATATTATTTTTTAGTGCTCAATCTTCAACTAGTGGACGTCGATCATGTGTTGATCGAGACTGAACCAACGATTCTAGAAGGACCGACGACTCTAGAAGGTGGTACAGCAGATGTCATTGCTGCTGCACAAGTCAAACTGACCAAATAGAGAAGGGATAATAGTCTCTGTAGGCTATTGATTCTGAATGAAATGGAGGACTCCCTGGCAGAGTCATACTCCAAGAATACCTCTGCCAGGGATATATGGGAGTCCTTGGGAAAGATGTATGAAGACGACGACAATAGATCGAAAATCTTCATCGTCGAAAAGTACCACAAGTGACTCTTCGAAGACGAGAAGGCTATGCTGCCTCAGGTAAAAGAGTTGTCGAAGCTGCGCCAGAAGCTAGAAGACGAGAAAATGCCCCTCGTCGACAAGTTTGTTGTTGGATGGATTGTCTCTAAACTTCCCGCATGGTGGAGTACATTCTATGCAAGAATACACCGGAAGAAGCTGGATATTAGCTTGAAAGATCTCTTTCAAGAGATCCATGTTGAGGACGAGATGCATTCTCAACAGAAGATGGACACTCTATCCAAACAATTGGCTAAGGCCAATCTGGTGCAGACGAGAGAGCCCAAGGGAAAGCAGGTGGCTTCTTATCACAAAAAGAAGGATTCCACTAATCTGAAAGAGAAGGGTCCTTCATTCAAGCAACAGAAGTCTAAGTCCCACGTGACTTGCTTCAATTGTGGCAAGAAAGGCCACTACAAGAGTGAATGCAGATCCAAGCCCAAACAATCAGAGAAATGTGAGCCTAGTAAGGTTTCTTTGGTTTCTAACCTCGTTGCTATGATCGCTCAGGTCACAAGTGTAGGGGCTGACTCTGATTGGTGGATAGACACCGGTGCGACATGCCATGTCTGTTCTGGGAAGGAACGGTTCGTCACGTACCAGCCTACTTTTGAGAAGGTTGTCATGGCGAACCAGTCCCAAGCTAAAGTTCTGGAGATCGGGACTGTGGAGCTGAAACTCACTTCCGGGAACACTCTGACGCTTCAAGGAGTGAAGCATGTTCCGGTGATTGCCAAGAACCTGATTTCTGGGAGCCTGCTTAGCAACGCAGGCTTGAGGATGTACATTAATGCTGGTCAGATGGTGATGTCCAAGAAGGGAACATACTTCGAAAAGGCTTATCCAATCGAAGGGATGTTTAAAATTCAGCTTGTAAACCAGTCTAATAAAATCAATACAATCGCTCTTTCTGATTATTTTCTTGAGTTGTGGCATAATAGGCTATGACATGTTCATTGTAAAAGAATAAACAAAATGTCTAGTCTAGGACTTATCTCCAAATGTGGGAGTAAGGTAGAGAAGTGTGAAGTATGTGCTCAGACAAAGATCACTAGAAAACCCTTTCATCGGGTCAATCGAAGCACAGATCTTCTGGAGTTGGTACACTCTGATATCTATGACTTCAAACAATTCTCTACAAAAGCCAAAATGAAGTATTTCATAACCTTCATCGATGACTTCTCTAAGTACGCATTCGTCTACTTGCTAAAATCCAAAGACGAAGCATTCGAGAAGTTCAAGGAGTTCAGGGCCGAAGCTGAACGACAAACTGGACAATAACTCAAGAGATTGAGAAGTGATCGAGGCGGAGAATATCGGTCTCATGAATTCGCATCGTTCTGCAAAGAACATGGAATCAACTGCGAGACTACTGCTCCGTATTCTCCTCAGTCTAACGGAGTAGCAGAGAGGAAAAACCGAACGTTGATAGAAATGATGAACTCAATGCTGCTAACTACAGGTCTTCCAAAATGCTACTGGAGAGAAGCTGCATTAACGGCCACTTTTATTCTGAATAGAGTGCCATATGCAACTTCTGACATAACTCCTCATGAACTCTGGTTCAAAATCAGACCTAAATTGAATGTCATTCGAGTGTGGGGGTGTCTGGCTTATGTGAAGCTCCCAGATCTGAAGATTCAGAAGCTGGGGACAAGGACTACGAAGGCAATCTTCTTGGGGTATGCCGAGAAGAGTGATGCTCGGAGATTTCTTGATATTGAGTCAAATTATATCATCGAATCTCGCGATGCTGAATATTTTGCAGACAAGTTTGTAAGACATAAAAATATTATTCTTACAGACATTACGGAAAATGATGTAGGTGCAAATTAGATTGAGATCTCATATGAGCCAGTAGTCCAAGATGAAGTTGTTGGTGGAGAAACAATAAGTGAACTAGAACTCGCTAAGCCGTCGACGAAGCGAGCAAGGAGACCGAAGAGTTTCGGAGATGACTTCGTCACCTATCATATAGAAGCAGATCCGCTTACCTATGATGAGGCAATGAAGACCAGAGATATTGTCTTCTGGAAGGAGGCAATAGACAATGAAATTGACTCAATTACCTCCAATAACACATAGGTGTTAGTTGATTTACCCAAAGGAGCAAAACCCATCGGATGCAAGTGGATCTTCAAGAAGAAGATGAAAGCTGATGGAACCATTGATAAGTTCAAGGCCAGGCTAGTGGCCAAGGGGTTTTCTCAAAAGCAGGGGATCGACTACTTTGACACATATGCTCTAGTAGCACGGATGACAACCATCAGATTGTTGATTGCCCTTGCGGCAATACACAAACTGGTGATACATCAGATGGATGTGAAAAGAGCATTCCTAAATGACGAGCTGACCGAGGAGATTTATATGCAACAGCCAGAAGGATTTGTCGTCAGAGGCCTAGAAGATAAAGTCTGCAAGTTGGTAAAATCTCTATACGGCTTAAAGCAAGCTCCCAAAATGTGACATGAGAAGTTTGACAAAGTTATCAGATCAAACGGCTAGAGGGTCAGCGAAACAGACAAGTGTGTCTATACTAAATTTGCTGACGGAAGAGGAGTCATCGTTTGTCTGTACGTGGATGACATGCTAATCCTAGGTTCGGATATAAGCTGTGTCACTGAGACAAAGAAGTTCCTCTCGGCAAAGTTCAGTATGAAGGACTTGGGGGATACTGATGTTATCTTGGGACTCAAGATCATCCGGACAGACACTGGATTGGCATTGTCACAATCTCATTACATTGAGAAGATGCTCACTCGATACGGTATTATGATCTTCCTATTATTGATATGTCGTACCGAAGTGATCAAAAGCTGGAGCCAAACTCGAAGGAAAGCATCAGGTAATTGGAGTACGCTAGCGTCATCGGAAGTTTGATGTACGCTACTACTGCCACTAGGCCTGACATAGATTTTGATGTGGGAATGCTGAGTCGATTCACAAGCAATCCAGGCATTGAGCACTGGAAAGCTGTGAAGCGTGTTATGAGATATCTCAAAAAGACTCAGACATATGCGCTGCACTTCAACGGAGAGCCACCAGTATTAGAAGGCTTCAGTGATGCCAGCTGGTGCTCAGAGTTGGAAAGCGAGAGGTCCACTGGTGGATTCATTTTTATATTGGGTGGAGCTGTTATATCGTGGAAGTCGAAGAAGCAGACTATGCTCTCGTGGTCTTCTATGGAATCTGAGTTCTTTGCACTTGATACCTCAACAGATGAAGCAGAATAGCTTCGGGAGCTCATGTATGATCTTTCAATGGTTGGAGCATAGATACCGACAATTCCGATATACTACGACAACCAGGCGACTGCGGCGGTGGCATCAAATGATCTCTTCAACGGAAAGAAGAGAACTGTGCGGTTAAAGCACAGGGCAGTGAACGATCTCATCAAGAGAGATGTTATTGCAGTAATCGATGTTCGGAGTCAGGAGAACCTGGCAGATCCGTTCATGAAGGGCCTCAAGCATAAGCTGGTTGAAGACACAGCAGGAAAGATAGACTTAAAGGCATTCAGATAATGTCTTTGTAATCCTATCATAAAATTTTATGTTATTAGTTCAAAGAGAAATCTACTAGACATCTAACTTTTGGTTCAAGGGAGGACCACTGACTGGAAAACTATTAGGTAACAGTGGGTACTTGTTCTTGAGAACATGGAAGGGTTACGAACCCATAACCACTGTTGTCTACTATGTGTTTTCTGCGGAAAACGGATCCTGTGTTGAGGTTGGCTTAAATGCCTTAACAAGTTCTCAGGCAGAGTGAATGTCTGGTGTGCTTTACAGGAAGCACAGTAGCGCAGCACTATATGGAGTAAAACTCCATGCTACAGTGGGATGACTCCACAATGAGGTTCCCAGGTAGGGGTAATGCCTCGGCTTTGCAAGCCAAGTCATAGCGGCATAGCACCGCAAATAGGCAGGTAGCCTAATGCTGTATGATGAAATTAAAGAGTAGTAGATAGCACTACAAAGGGGAGGGTGACCCCATGTTACAGTGGCACGACACCATAATGAGGTACCTGGGTAGGGGTAAAGCCTCGGCCTTGCAAGCCATGTCGTTGCGGCGTAACACCGCAAGGAAGCCTTAGGCTTCATGCTGGGTAGAATGGCACTATAAAGAGACTGTGACCTCATGCTGCAGTAGTATGACACTATAATGAGGTTCCCGGGTAGGGATAATGCCTCGGCTTTAGGCCATGTCATAGCGGCGTAGCACCTCAAGGAAGCGCAAGGCTTCATGCCATGTTTCTTTAATAAAGAACTTATCTATAGTGTATGGATAGAGAAATCAGACCGTCTCTTGAGGGTAAACTTGTAGACGTCCAAAATTATATACTGAAACTAGGCTGGCACAAGGCCTTCAATGTGCAGCTAGAAGCACATGTAACTACAATTTGTGAGTGGGAAGAATTATAATTGTGGTGCAGAATTCAAGGCATAGTCCATTCTTGTATCACATTGTTATTCAACCCATGCGGGAAGATTCAAGTCGTCAGCGACATCTATCCTAATGCAAAATGGACAGTTACTGTGGGGAACACTCAACCCTAGACACACATATATGTTGAGATATGTGGGGGATTGTTGGTGCTCTTGCTCCTTGACATGAAGAGAGCTTGCTCTCAACATGCCTAGTAAAAGTTTAGTCCCACATTGGAAAAGCACCATGAGTTATCTCAACATATATACTTGTATGTGTTGTTCGGATATGCACATGGGGTGGTGACCCTAAGGAGGGAACTATGTGGGTGATTTTTCTAAGAGGTAAGGATAAGGCTCCAAGAAAAGCATTCATGCTTTTTGCTCTTGGGAAATTAATTTCCATTGGGGCTACTTAGCGACTCGGACTCGGACTCGGGCTCATGGACTCATGAGACATAATGTGGCATTTTGTTGGCGTACTTTGTACTTAGCACGTCAGCATCATCGCTAGGCGCATAGTGCACTTAAATTGCGCTCGTTGCGCGAACCACTTGCGCGGCCACGTTGCGCGCCTACGTTGTGGGACCCAGTTGCGCGCCCAGGTTGTGCCCAGGTTGCGCTGGATTACGCGGGGTACGCGCGTGCACGGGTACGTTGGGTTGCGCAGGGTGCGCGCGTGCGCGGGTGCTTGGTTTGCGCGGGTTGCGCAGGTGCGCTGGGTTGCGCGGGTGCTCGGTTGTGCGGGTGCGCGGGCACGCGTGTTGCGCCAGCTTGCGCTGGTTGCGCTGGTTGCGCAGTGTGCGCTGTGTGCGCTGGTGGCACGCACGCAACTCATTCAATGGCGCAACTCGTGCAGTTCGTGGCTGTCCACGTTCTGACTGATTCATAATGTGCGATAACTGATCCTGGAATTGTGGATCTGACATTATAACGTGGCGCACATTGTGTATCTGATCAGTTACAGCAGTGGCTATTTAAACAGAGCCACTCTTCTCTCTCTGGTTACACTTACAGAATTCAGAAAATCACGAAGAGAGAAGAGAGTGTTGTTCGAGCCATTGGAGTTCCTCTGCAACCAGCAGTACCACCTCGCGCAGATCTTCGTCCTGTCCTTGTTCTTCCGAGCAGTCCGTCGTAGAGCAGATTACCAGAGCGTTCCAGAGTTCACTCGAACTTGCTGGTTCCTTGAAGCTGACCGTGTGGGCGGATCTAGCTTTGAGCACTGGTGTTATTGACACCCCGCAGGCCACCACATTCCATCTATCGCATGTCATCTTCGCTGCTGCCATTAGCATTTCGATTAGTACCTTCTGTTTAGAAGTACTGCTATCGTTTGCTACGTTTACGAAATCTTCTTAGATTTTCGTATTCCAGAATCCTCCTTGGATCTCTGTTACGCACTTTCCTTGAAGCGTTGCGTTGGAACGTTGTTTTTACAACTGTTTCATTCTCTCAGTTTTCCATTGAAAATTGTGTCCCGGTTCTAACATTAACATGTATTTGTATCCTCATCGGCAAAAAAATTACTGTGCTAAGGATCCATGTGGTCCGACCGCATTAGGTTAGGGAGCTAAACAAGAGGTCGGGAGCTAAACGAGAGGAGTAACGAAATCACTCAAAACATGTAAGTATGTAAGAATAAAGAATAAATTAAAATTTAGAAATTAGAAATTAGAAATTAGAAATTAGAAATTAAAAAATTAAAATATAAAATATAAAATATAAAAAATATTTAAATAATATACAATATAAAATTAAAATTAAAATTAAAATTAAATTAAATTAAATAAGCAATAAAATGGAATAAAAAAGAAAAATTTGAGTTGCATCCCACTTTATTTATCCTAATTTAAGGTGCATCATACTGCCTTACCATAATACATAACACCCTCCACTTTAAACGAAAACCGCCTATTAGTAACAGTTGACTCGTTTGAGACATAATTTCAGACCAAAATACCCTCACATATACCGAAACAGTAAAACATACTTTTTAAATTCCTAAAGTACCATCTCTTCTTCCCTACAATAGCAAATCACATTCTTTTCCTTTTTATATCACCTGTGACCTAACTCTCAATCTCTTTTCCATTTTAAAATTCGAAGCTTTACCAAGCTCCCATGGCCGACTCTGCAACCCAGGTAATATGAAATTAGCTTGGGTTTTTCCTTTAATATATGACAGATTTTGCTTTTGTGGTTTCTCTCTCTCAATTCGTAACATTTTCTCTTTTGATTAGGAGAAATGTCAAATATGTTCGAAGAACACTCACCTTACAGATGAGTGTTCGTTTTTTAGCTCACCTTGCAAGATCAGAAGTAGTAAGTGGATTAAGAACCTTTCAAAGTCAAATACTAAAACAATTTCCGGGAGAGATTTTTTGAAGTGCCCTCTCTGTCCGGATTTTCAATGGCTGGATGTTGCTGTTTTGGGTTCAAGCTCTAGAATTTTATCTTCAAAAACTCAAAGGGAAGGTTGTTTCACATGTGGTGACTTAGGTCATTGGAAGAAACAATGTCCTTGGAAAAGAAAAAAAATACTTGCCCTAATCCAAATTGTGGAGGAAAGAAAGTCATCTTGATGTCAAAGAGGTGTCACGGAAAGGGAATAAGATTCTTTCAATGCCTGAAATGCGACAATGCATTCTAATAGCTGAATAAGGCTACTATTAATGACAATAACAAGTGTGAAATCCATGTTCAAATTGTAGTTAACACAACTTTGGAATAGTTGTGTAAAATATTTGGGAAAGAAGTGGCACTTTACATCTGGGAAAGGACCTTTATTGTGTAAGACTAAGGTTGCGTTTGGTTCATTGTAATGTAATCGTAATCGTAATGGAACTAGGTTTGTAATGTAATTGAGTTAGTAATGTAATGGAATTACAATTACATTACTATGTTTGGTTGAAACAAGTAATCAAACCATGTAATGTAATGTCAATTGCATTCATATGTTTGGTTTACCATGTAATGTAATTAAGTTTCTAATTTAGTATTTTTTAAATACAACATAAAATTAAAAAAGTTGATCAATAAAATTTTTTAAAAAATTTAAAAGAAAAAAATAAAAATAAAAAATAAATAAGGAGAAAATGGTTTGTTTTCTGCTAAAAAGAGACAAAAAATGACAAACGAACAAAACGGAAGGAAAAAAAAAACCAAAAACGAAAAAGCGATAAAAGAAAAACGACAAAAAAAAAATGTGAAAACCATAAAAAGTGACCAATAATGATAAAAAAAAAATTGACCCAAAAAAAAATGAAAGGAAAAAAGACGAAAAACGACAAAAAACGACAAAAAAAATTAAAAAAGAGCAAAAAAAATAAAAAAACGTTAAAAAGGAACAGAAATGACAAAAAACGAAAATACGAAAAAGACCAAAAACAAGAGGGAATTAAAACGAGGAAAAAACAACAAAAAGATTAAAAAACTTGAAAAAAAATTTAAAAACGACAAAAACAACAAACAGAAAGAAAAAACGAGCATAAACAACAACAAAAAGTGAAAAAAAGACCCAAAAAAGCAAAAAATGATTAAAAAAGCGACAAAAAACGTACAAAAGCGACCAAAAACGATAAAAGACGATAAAAACGTGAAAAAATGGTCAAAAACGTACAAGATCGACAAAAATTGATACAACATGCAAAAATGGCAAAAAATGTGCAAAATCGACCAAAAATGATAAAAAACGTAAAAATTGACCAAAAACGATATAAAAAAAAGCGTGCAAAAAGGGCAAAAGACGTGCAAATAAAACAAAATCGATAAAAAAAAACGTGCAAAATCGACAAAAAAACGTACAAAATCGACAAAAAAGATTTTAAAAGTGCAAAAGCGACAAAAAAATGGCCAAGAATGTGCAAAAACGACCAAAAATCGAAAAAATGTCCAAAACGAGCAAAAACGACAAAAAATAAACAAAAACAAACAAAAACGGCAAAAAACGAACAAAAACCAAAAACTAAAAATTGGGCCGAAAACGAACAAAAACGGACAAAAACGACAAAAAACGACCAAAAACGAACAAAAACGGCAAAAAAGGACAAAAAATAAACAAAAACAACCAAAAATGAACAAAAAGACCAAATTATAACATACCAACCTTCCGCTTAAGTTGTAATGTAATTGCGATTACATAGGTTTTATGATGTAATTGAGTTTAGAAGAAACTGATGTAATGTAATCAAACTTGTAATCGCGATTACATTACATCTAAAAAAATTTTGTCCAACCAAACATCCGAGTTAGATTGACAACGTAATGCCAATTACATTACGTTGTCCAATCCTGCAAACCAAACGGACCCTAAGTTGATAACTACTGCATCACAACTCTGGTATTTAAGAATAAGGCTATGTGTTACAAAAGCTTCACAACGTACCCCCACATATACTTTATATTATATAGATATTTTTTTAAAATTTGAGAGTGATCCATGGTACATTCTGATTCTATTCTACATTTGTCTATGTTGTCAAGCGTTTGACGAAATAGTTTATGAGTTCATGATTAGTTTTTAACTAAAAGAAGTGACATTAGCTCTTTTATCCAAACCTTCACTTAATCTATATCAAATCTTTTAATTTGGAAATTGGGTAGATTGGAAACAAGGATGGGAAAAGAATGAATGATTAATCAAAACCATTTGGAAAAGATATTAACATTATTGGACATATAGCTTAGTGGTAAAGTTATTGATTATTAGGTCACCGTTGAACTTGATGGGGCCTTAACGACTATTTAATTAAAAAAAATCTTTTTGCTGGAATCCAATGCCTTCAGTTATTATTATTTTTAGTTTAAGAACTTAATAATCTGATTATAATTAAAATTTCGTTAATGAATTTGTCAAAAAGACTTATAAAGAAAGAAAACTTTGGTGTCTTTGGATCCATAGCTCAGTGGTAGAGCAATTGACTGCAGATCAATAGGTCACCGATTCGAACCGGTTGGGCCCTAAAATCGTTTAATTTATGATAGATTAACTATTTCTATTTAATATTTACTTTATTACCCTTACTGAAATTAAATTGTTTATTGTAAGTCATATTTTATAAATTCTCACTTTATAAAATAAAATAACGTGGCGAGATTACAAACCAATGGGATCCATAGTTGACTGCAAATCAATAGGTCACCGGTTCGAACCAGGTTGGCCCTAAAATATTTTAATATTATATCAGATTTTTCTACTTTTACTTTATTGCCCTTACTAAAATTAATTTGTTTATTGTATGTTTATTTTATAAATCCTTCTTATATACAAGGTCAGCGGTCATCTTTCTGTCTTTTCCATATGACTATTCATGTGTGTATACTTTCTTTTTACAATGTCAAAAGATTCGAAGTACGAATTTTGTTCTTTTTTTTTATTTTCTATTGAGAATAATAACATTTGAAAAATGGTAATAACATAAAAATTTATTATCATTGGAACTTGAAGATTTGTATGGAAAAAAAAAACTTCATGGCATGCAAACTTTATTGCTTTGACTTAAAACATAAATGACATGCAAGTCTTTATAAAATACTCGAGGGTATTTTAGGAATTCAAAAGTTTCACCACCAAGTTTTTGTATTATATAGTAGAATAGATAACTTAGCGGTATTAAAAGACAATTGGGTCCATAGCTCAGTAATAGAGCAATTGACTTCTGAACAATAGGTCACCGGTTCGAACCCGGTTGGGCCCTAAAATAGTTTAATTTTATATCAAATTTTATATTTTTATTTTACTTTATTACCGTAAGTAAAATTAATTTATTTATTGTATGTCATATTTGATAAATTTCGTTATATAAAATAACTTAGCGGTGTTAAAAACCAAATGGGTCCATAGCTCAGTGGTAGAGCAATTGACTGCAGATCAATAGGTCACCGGTTCGAACCCGGTTGGGCCCTAAAATAGTTTAATTTTATATCAGATTTTCTATTTTTATTTTACTTTATTACCCTATGTCATATTTGATAAATTGCGTTATATATAATAACTTAGCGGTATAAAAGCCAAATGGGTCCATAGCTCAGTGGTAGAGCAATTGACTGCAGATCAATAGGTCACCGGTTCGAACCCGGTTGGGCCCTAAAATAGTTTAATTTTATATCAGATTTTCTTTTTTTATTTTACTTTATTACCCTAACTAGTCCATTATTTAGGGGAGGTTTTACAAAATATCCCTAAATTTAATTTGTTTATTGTATGTCATATTTGATACATTCACTTATATATAAAACTTAGCGGCATTGAAAGCCAGTTGGGTCCATAGCTCAGTGGTAGAGCAATTGACTGCAGATCAATAGGTCACCGGGTCGAACCCGGTTGGGCCCTTTATTTGATTAATTTATTTTTAAAACTTTGTTGGCCTGAATCTTGTTACCCTTTATTGGATTAATTAATTTTTTAAAACTTTGTTGGCCTGAATCTTGTTATGATAATTAACCACCTTTTGGACATGGACTACATCCATCCACTCTTTTGAACGGCATGTTTGCATGTCCTAGGATATGCAAATACATACTTCTTATGTATAATCAAGAATAATTATAATATAATTATAATTACATTTCTACTATGACAATGCAAAATGGCTTAACCATCCAACTCCTATATATATCCTCCATTAAATAATAATAAAAATTGGTAACATATAATAAAATATAAATATATTCAATATTCAAATTATATTTGAACTAAGTACATGATATTATCTAATAAACACATATACAAAATTCTATAAAAAAACAATCTATAAAAAGTCTTAATTAAAAATAAACTAAATTAAATTTAAAATATTTTAATATAATTTAAATTGTTATATAGTTTTTCAACAATATCATAAATTTTTGTACGTGCAACAACTAGTATTAGTAACGAATATTATATTGGAAAAGAATTTGGAATACAATCATCAAAATAACTTCAATATCTTTATATATCTTCTACTATATAATGCGGCTTGGAAACAGCTCAAAAGTGAGCCGTCCAAGCCCAGAGGCGGAGCCAAAATTAAAATTATGGAGGAATCGTGCTACTATATATAGAAATCTTTAAAGTTGTCATGTTAATTGGACTTCAATAGTAAAAAATATACTAAAATTCAAACAAGAATGAGCAAAAAAAAAAAAAAAGCCAATATATTTAAATTGTTACAAAAGAGGAAACAAAATATTATACATCAAATATGTAAAATATTTGTGAGAGGTGAGATCATTTGAACTTGCACCTCTAAATTAAAATTCCAAAACACTACCACTTGAGCTAACTTATTCTTTATACATTAAAAGTCAAACTAATATATATATATTAAACTTGTAAAAAGTTCTGTATAATAATCAACATTTTTTAAAAAAAATTGGGGAGGCCATGGCCCCCCTTGGACCCTGTACAGATCCGCCCTTGTCCAAGCTGAATGCATATTTTCATCCATTTAAATAAATTACAAAAATAAAAAATAACTAAACAACTACCCAAATACTCCATTAAAACATTTAAAAAATATTTAACTAAGTATATAAGTATCTATATAATTAATTTATAACTAAGTAACTTTAACTCAAGTGGTTAAGATGGGAGGTATTTTCTTATTTAATTCAGTTCAAATCCTGGAAATGATAAAAAAATTATAATAAATAACTTTTTTTTTACATTTTCTTTGGCACGTGCAATGCACGTGCACATTACTAGTACTAGTAAATGTACGTGCTTTGCATGTAAAATATTTTTTTCTTTTAGATATTGTTGAAAAATATTTTAAATATTTGAATTAGGATTTGTTATATATATCATTATATTTTAATTAGATTTTATTATAAATATGTTCATATTTTAATAAGAATTTGTTACAGATATATGTATAGGTAGTCAAATAATATAGGTATTTAAGCTATTAGTTAGAATATTTTTTCTTAATTTTTAATTGTCTCGGCTCAGATAGACTAATTTTTAATTATAGTTAAAATTTTAATTTTTGAATTTTTTGGTATCTTTTAATTAATTGAGGATATACATACGACTTACACGATTCATTTTTTGAGTTGTTTCGAAGCCGCATTACATATACTAGTAATGTTCACGTGCAAAAAAATGTTAAAAAATTAAATATAAATTTTTTATGAAAAAAAAATATAATTCTTAGGAATTGAATCCCCCCTCAGACGGCTGGGTGGCTTTGGGCCACGGTTCGACTTAGAGAAAGGACACCTCAAAAAAAAAAAAAAAAAAAAAAAAAAAAAAAAAAAAAAAAAAAAAAAAATATATATATATATATATATATATATATATATATATAAAGGCCCGTGGACAACGCCACCCAGTCAGCTTTGGCCCGGAGGCCATGGACAACACCACCCAGCCGCCCCCGTGGGAGTGGGGGATCGAACCCGTGCCCTATATATATATATAGAGAGAGAGAGAGAGAGAGAGAGAGAGAGAGAGAGAAATCATGATAGCGGGTCCAGCGAATTAGGGTTAAGGTTCGGAGGCCTTTGGGACCCTGGATCATCGAGTAAGGGGCGAGAAAAGGAAAGGCCGACGACGGAGGATGGGGGGCACCTCCCCACGAGGCAGGAGGTGGCTGGACCACGGTGGAGCGTCGGAGACGCGCTCAGCCTGGACGAGGGACGGTCACGATGAACCACAACCCGGTGGTTCTACAGCGCACAACGACAAATCGTCGAGACGGAGGATTACAGAGGGCGGGGGGCCACCCCATCAGGACCAGCGGCGTCGGGCCTAACTGTCATGACGTAATTGAGGGGAGTCGGGACTACCGGGGCGGTTGCAGCACATAATGTGGACGTCGGATCCAATGGAAGACTTCCTTTTCGCACGGCGACGACGGCCGACAAAGGCAAGACTACGACGATAGGGCAAACTCCTGGCAAATCCTGGACGGAGGTGTGCCATCCAGGGGGACGACAGGATGCTGGCTCGATGAAGTTTGTAGAACCTAAACAGGTGAATGGTGGGCGACGCACATCATTCATCGAGGAGGAGTTGCTAGAAACTACTACATACTGGAAGAACACGATTGTCATTTATGTTCTGGGAGAGAAGCCATTTTATGGACAAAATCGCACGTTCGCTAGCCGAGTTTGGAGGCCGAAGGGCAGTATGGATTTCTATGCTCATGAGGACGGCTTCTTTTTTGTTAAATCCAGCTTGCAAGAATATGTAGAGAAGATCATCTAGGGTGGCCCATGGACGTTCGATGGTCGTCTCATTATCACCAGAGAGTGGCAACCAGGGGTACAATGTGAACGGAACATCCTGCACAACATCCCGATATGGATACGGTTCCCCAACCTACCAATACAATACTGGAATACTGGAATACGTCAATGAGGGGGAAGGAAAATTCCTCTAGGACCAAACAGGACAGGAGGCTGTCCACCCACGACATGGATACTAATAATGTACACGAGAGGTGCCAGGTGGGCACTAACGGATGCACAGGACTAGAGATCGGGATAGTACTACCCGGAGGGTCGTCACTCGCTGTTACACCCAACAACACGGTTGACTCGAGTGAACCCATGGAAGACGACACTTGGTAGTCTTCCAAGCAGTCGGAGAAGGACATGAGGGAATGTACACCAGAAGAAAAGCAACGGGTGGAGATAGGAGTGGCATGGCGGGAGGAAAAAAAAAAACATAGAGACCAAATAAGAATAGAAAGCGACACGCGGGAGACAATAATGAAGCCACTGAACGAAGTATCCGGGTGCATCCGCTAACATGAACGAGAAAGCGATCATTACCGACAACCCGAACTGGGTATGGCTCCTTCGGGAGGGCGACCAAGGCAATACGGGTGGAGGAGGACATAGGTGAGATAGGCAGCATGAGGAGGCAGCGTCCCTTGGTGTAGCCTCTGTTGGAGTTCAGGGGGGCACACCACTCAATTAATGTCGATTATCACATGGAACGTTCGGGGCATGTGCTCCATTGGAAGATCGAGAGAGATCTCTACTACGCTTAGAAGAGAACACTGCTCTATCAACGGACTTCTTGAAACTAAAATAAAGTCGGCACGTCTTCTTGCCAGAAGGACTTCGACTAATTGGAGTCAGGTCCATAACCTGGATATATGTGATACGGCATGGATCTGGGTTCGATGCGATACTGGTCAATGGGATAGGCAGATGGTACACATGTCGGAGCAGCTGATCGTCCTTATGTTTACCAACCGAAGTGGTCTACGGTTCCTTTTGGGTGCGATATATGGCCACAATGACCGCCGAAAGAGGGATGTGTTATGGCAGGACATAATTCAGGTTAGCCATATTACTGAAACAGTATTGAATCTCCCTGTGGTGTTAATGGGGGACTTCAACGCTATGCTCTATCAACATAAAAATGTGGGAGGCAGGGTGGTCCTCGACTCTATCCTCCAAGATTTTCGTGTATGCCTTATCCAGGCGAAACTTCAAACCCTTGAAAGGGGAGGGCATATATGGACTTGGAATAATAAGTCCTCACAGAAAAAAGTCATCTGCCAACTTGACAGGGTGGTTGGGAATAGGTCTTGGTTCGCCAAGTTTCCGTACATGATTGCGGAGGGGCTCGCGGTAGGAACTAGTGACCATTCTCCATTGAAACTTCAGTTGGTGTCCAAGACTACCAGCAAGGCACGACCGTTCTGATACAATAACACTTGGAGTCTCCTCGAGGGCTACAACGGGGCAGTCATGAAGGGGCTACAAACTGAAGTGCATGGCAATACACAGTTCCAATTTGTCCAAAGGCTTCGCAACGCAAAGAAAGAGCTAAAAACCTGGGTTCGTGAGAAACCAGTTGGCGTGCTTGAAGAAAAGGAGGGGCATCTCCAAAAAGTACAAAGCCTTCTTCAAGCGGACATGCACAACCAAGACCTGGCTGAGGAGGAACAGAAGCTTGCGGTGGAAGTCGGACAACTATAATTCATTAAAGAACTACAACTGGCGCAGAGGGAAAAATGTCACTGGCTCATGAGTGGTGACAAATGCACTAAATTCTTCTATAACATTATCTGCATGCATCAGAGGCGAAATCATATCCATCAACTATTGGGTACAGACAAAAAAGTGCTGGCCTCGGACAAGGAGATACAAGATGTGGCAGTCAAGTAATACACAGCCCTTTATAGCCAACATGATTATATATCTATTTTCCCTAACTTGATATGTAAGCGCCTGGTTACCATGGATGGTAATCGCGGACTTATGGCTCTGGTCACCATAGGGGAAGTTGAACAAGTGGTCATGAAGGCACATCCAGATAAGGCCCCGATCCCCGACGCGTTCAGCAGCAAGTTTTATAGACACTACTGGGGAGAGCTGAAAGAGCATGTTCTGGAAGTGGTCAGCGACTTCTTCTCTCAAGGCAGGCTGCTGAGGAAAATCAATCATACATTCACTACCTTGGTTCCGAAAAAGGAGGGCGCATCTGAGCTAGCTGACTTCCGACCGATTGCATGTTGCCATTTTATCTACAAAATCATTACGTGCATCATGTGCAGTCGGATGAAGGAGCTCATACAGAAGTTGGTATCACAAAACCAAGCCGCATTTATCAAAGACTGGTCAATAGCGGAGCACAGTCTTCTCGCACACGAGATGGTCTGTGATTTTAACAAGCCATGAGGGAAGAAAACTTGCATTAAATTAGATCTAAAGAAAGCTTATGACATGGTCAACAGAGACTTCGTATATGCTCCCAAGCTTGCAATGGGGTTCTCTGAGGCGCGGGTGGCCTGTAAGGCCACTTTCTAAATTTTTTATTTATTTATTTTATTCTAATTAGTTTTAAATATTTTTAGTTAGAAAATATTTTTACTTGACTTCATATACAAATATTTTGATAACGAAGGGATTTGTGAAAACCATTTTTTATGATTTGTTTTGCAAAAGATATACTTTTAAACTTATTAATTCCTATTATCAATTATCTTAAGTTTTAAATGTATAAATATGTTTTAACTAATATGTGATAAGATTTGATTTTGAATTATTATTTTGGTCAATTAATCGACTGAAAGTTGATCAATCTATAATTGATTTAAATCTTGGGAAAGATTTAGTCCAAATCCTAAGCGTTCCCTAAATAGGGAATCCCCCTCTCCTATATAAAGAGGAGGTTTCTCCTATCTTTTCCACAACCACAATTTTCCAATCACCTCAATCATCATAGCCATCATCGTGTCGTGCATCGTGTCCGTGTCCATATCCCATTTTTTACTATTTCTATTATTACATATACCTTTTCCCGCCGTGTCCGACAACCCGAACACGATACAATCATCAATTCCCAAATCCCTAATTCCCAAAAATCACCAATCCCTAATCCTAATTTCTAATTTCAAAAACCTAATCTCTAACCCCAAATGACCCATGCAAACGACTACAGCTCGCTCCTCCCCTGCCTCCATCCCGACGACCGCCATCGATCGACTCAGACCACCCTTTTCACCACGTCTGACCAAACAACTAATGTCCCCACCTACACAACCTCCATCACACAACCACCGCCTACCGACATGTCTCCTGCCCTTTCACCACCGTCACCACCAGAAACCACCAATGCACCACCATCACAGAGAAAGAATAGGGTAGGGGAAGACGACACCCACCTCGCCATGACCTCCTCCCTACTGTCGAAATTGCCACACCAAACCACGCACGACCCAACCTCCGGCACCAAATCACCGATCACCCAGTAGCCATCGATCTCCACGAGCCGTCCCCTAATCGTCGTACTGGAGTGCCCCACCTGCGCCGCCCGCACAGTCACATGCCCACAATGAGTCCCTAACTCCGCCAAGGCCCTGCGCTCCGCCTCCTCGCGCCTCTCGACCGGTGCCTCCGGCCATCTCCACTTCCCCTCCATCTTGATCACTGGTGCCGCTCGAATCGTGACGGACACCGCCAGCTGCAGCACCGGTCTCGTCGAGCTGCCAAGAATTTTGATTTGTGCCCGTAGACCTGGCTAGAACCCAGCGCCGCACTCCACCGAGCTCCGGAGAGCTCCGCTCTCTCTCCACCGACCGGAGCCAGGTCAGCCTTCCCTTTCCTTCTCTCCTTCGTCTTTTTCATTTCCTTCGTCGGGTCTGGAGAAATTTGTTGGGAAAGAAACGCGGAAACCTTTCCCCAAACCGGATAGTACCTGCGAGAGGACCGAGCAAACAACGCACGAACCCAAAAACAAGCACACAAAAACAATCACGCAGACACAGAGAATTTTTGACGTGGAAAACCCTTACGGGAAAAACCACGGGACGATCGGAGTCCAACCCTGAGAAGCCTCCACTAATGGAATAGAAGAATTACACCCTCTACAAACTCCTCCGATCCAAATCGGATCCCCACAACACTCAGAGAAAAGAACAACGATTACAAGGCTACGAAGAACGAGAACGACGAGTAGAGATTACCCGAACACGATCTCCTCCGAATATCAACCTTCAATCCTCCGCCTTCTTCTCCGAAGTTGCAATGGCACTCTTGCCTCCTTTTTCTCTCAAACTTGGATAGCCTCCAAAAGTTACCAATGTGCGCTATGGGATTAGGGTTGAGATATCTCAACTTAATACCCTAATCCCGCAACAAACCTGGACCATCGGATTAGATCCAATGATGAAAACTCATCCAGAATCCCGCTTCAGCCCCCGATAACACAGAGTTCGGCCAGAACTCTGTGTGGGGCAACCAGCACTGGGTGGCCAAACCCTGGAACGGCCAGACCGAGTTCGGCCAGAACTCGGCCTGGGACCGAGTTCGGCCCGAACTCGGCAGACTTGGTCCAGAACCCCCTTTGGGGCAGCAGCAGCAGTAACAACTACTCCCGAGCTTCTCCGACATCGGACGGCGCTCGTCGCACTCCGGGATCTTCTCCACATAGGTTGGGAACCCCACCCACTCCAACAAATCTCCCCCTTCACAACTATGGGGAGGACGTCGTCATCCCGACGATCTGCCTGCAGTACTCAAACTTCCCCCTTGGTAGAATCTTCGTGAACATATCAGCTCCGTTGTCATCTGTATGCACCTTCTCAAGCTCCGCGTCCTTCTTTTCAACCACATCCCGTATCCGGTGATACCGAGTCTCGATGTGCTTGGACCGGCTATGAAACGTCTGATTCTTCACAAGATGGATAGCACTCTGACTGTCGTAAAGCAAAGTATACTGCTCTTGCTTCAGTCCCATTTCCTGCAACAGCTTCTTCATCCACAACAGCTCCTTGCAAGCCTCCGTCGTCGCAATGTATTCTGTCTCTGTCGTCGACAAGGCAACACACTTCTGCAACCGCGACTGCCACGACACCGCTCCTCCCGCAAACATCATCACGTAGCCCGAAGTCGACCGCCTCGTGTCTACATCTCCAGCCATATCAGCGTCAGTATACCCGACCAGCTTCGGCTCGTCAACACCAAAGGAAAGTCTCCAACCAGCAGTGCCCTGAAGATATCGTAGAATCCACTTGACTGCACTCCAATGTACCCTTCCAGGATTCGAAAGATACCTGCTAACCGTACCAACTGCATGAGCAATATCTGGCCTCGAACACACCATGGCATACATAAGGCTTCCCACAGCTGAAGCATATGGAACCCGCTCCATATCTTCCTTTTCGTCCTCGGTAGATGGACACTGCTCCTCAGTGAACTTAAAGTGAGCCGCGAGGGGGGAACTCACTTTCTTCGACCCGTCCATCCCGAAACGCTGAAGTACCCGGTGAATGTACTTCTTTTGGGACAAGTGTAGCAGCTTGGACTCTCTCTCTCGGCTGATCTCCATCCCAAGAATAGTCTTTGCTACGCCCAAATCCTTCATAGAGAAGGTCGCGCCCAGCTGGCGCTTCAACTCCGCTATCCTAGTGGCATTCCGACCCACTAATAGCATATCATCAACATAAAGCAATAAGATGATAAAATCATCATCGGCAAAATACCTCACAAATGCACAATGGTCCGACGTCGTCCGTGCATAACCATGCTCTCCCATAAATGACTCGAACTTTCTGTACCACTGCCTCGGAGCCTGCTTCAGACCATACAAGCTCTTCCTCAACCGGCAGACCAAATGTGACTTGCCCTTCTCACAGAATCCCTCCGGCTGCTCCATGTACAACTCCTCCTCAAGATCACCGTGGAGGAACGCCGTCTTCACATCCATCTGCTCGACCTCCAAGTCGAAACTGGCTGCTAATGCTAGCACCACCCGAATAGACGAATGCTTGACGACAGGCGAAAAGATTTCATCATAATCCACGCCTTTCCGCTGACCGTAGCCCTTGACTACCAGTCTCGCTTTGTATCGAGGGCGAGTAGCATCATCCGTCTGCTTCACTCTGAACACCCATCGATTCTTCAAAGCCTTCTTGCCCTTTGGCAACCGCACCAGATCATAAGTAGAATTGGTGTGCAAGGAACTCATCTCCTCCTGCATAGCCACCATCCACTCCTGCCTGTGTTCGTCTTCCATAGCCTCTGCGAAACTTTCGGGCTCTCCCCCGTCAGTCAGTAGCACATACTCATCCGGCGAGTATCTCGTAGATGGTCGACGATCCCTGTTGCTCCTTCTCAGTGGAGCCACTGGTGCTGGCTGTATACCGACAGCCTCCTCCCCTTCAGGAACTACCTCTCCGGCATGCTCATCCTCCTGAGGGACACCCTGACCACCATCAGCAGGCTGATGATCAAGGTTGGGAGCAACTCCATGTACCGGCTCCCCCATAACTGGATCCTCTGCGATGTCCTCTGGAAACTGCTTGAAGCGAAATGACTCTAACTCAGGCAATTCCTCAGCCTCAGAAGGCGTCTCGGAATCCTGAGTGTTGGTCATGGTCTGATCCTCGACGAACACCACGTCCCTGCTTCTGTAGAGCTTTCCTTCCACTGGGTCGTAGAGTCTATAGCCAAACTCATCCCGACCGTAGCCGACAAAGACGCATCACTTCGTCTTCGGCTCAAGTTTGGTCCTCTCGTCCTTCGGTACATGCACGAAGGCTTTACAACCAAATGCCCGCAGGTGACTGTATGACGGCTCCTTGCCGTACCATACTTTGTCAGGCACATCACCCTGCAAAGGAGCACTAGGAGACAAATTAATAATATAAGCAGCTGTGAGAAGAGCCTCACCCCAATAACTGCCCGGCAAGTTTGCTTCTGACAGCAAACACCGCACCCTCTCCATCAGTGTCCTGTTCATGCGCTCCGCTACACCATTGAGCTGAGGTGTCTTTGGCGGAGTCTTCTGGTGTCGTATTCCTTGCTCTCTGCAATACGCATCAAAGGGACCGATGTATTCGCCGCCATTGTCGGACCGAACACACAACAACTTCTTGCCCGTCTCCCTTTCAACGGAGGCCTGAAACTCCTTGAAAGTAGGCAGCACCTGATCCTTGGTCTTTAAGGCATAGACCCAAACCTTCCTGGAACAGTCATCAATAAAAGTCACAAAGTAAGAAGCACCACCAAGAGATTTTACCTTCATAGGACCGCAGACATCCGAGTGAATCAACTCGAGCAACGCCGGCTTCCTCGAACTTGGGTGACTCTGGAAAGACACCCTACTTTGCTTCCCAGCCAAACAGTGCGTGCATTTCTCCAAATTTGTAGACTTGAGCCCCGGAATCACTTTCCTGTTCACCAAGTAGCTCATCCCCTTCTCGCTGATATGGCCGAGCCGCCTGTGCCACAACTCGGTAGACGCATCACTGACTGCGTTCACCTCCTGTGCCCCCTCTGCGCTCCCCTCCATATAGTAGAGACCGGACTTCTTGCTTCCTCTGGCAATCACCATCGAACCTCTGGAAAGCTTCCACTGACTATTCCCGAAGAGACTGAAGAATCCCTCGTCATCCAACCTTCCAACCGACACCAGGTTGAAACGGATATCAGGGACATGACGAACATCCTTGAGAACAAGAACCGCACCCGTCTTCGTTCTCAAATGCACATCTCCAATGGCAACCGCCTTCGACACATCTCCGTTGCCCATCTTCAACACGCCACAGTCGCCTGTCGTGTAAGTGGCAAACAGTGCCCTATTGTGAGATACATGTGCTAAAGCCCCTGAGTCCACCAGCCAAGAATTGTCATCGTAGGCGAGGTTAGTAATGACCTCATCACCTACGACGATCACATCGCCTCCATGCACCGAGGCCGCCGCTGTAGTGTTCTCTTCTTGCTTTCCCCTGTCGCCCTTCTTCTCCTTCTTCCAAGCGAAATAATTCCGCTTGATATGGCCCTTCTTACCGCAATGATAACACTCTGAGTCCTCGTACCGACCCTTGGACTTCTCCCTGCTCTTGTCTCTGCCACCACCTGGACCCCTGCTTTTGCCCCTTCCGCGGCTCTCTGAAACAAGTGCCTCTGAGTGGTGGGATGTGGATGAAGTGCCCTGAGAACGTCTCCGCATCTCTTCATTCAACACCCCGCTCTTGGCAAACTCCAGACTGACCACGCCCTCTGGAGCAGAAGCGATCATAGATACTCGTACGGTCTCCCACGAGTCTGGCAAGGTACACAGCAGCCACAGTCCCTGAACTTCGTCGTCGAACTTGACTCCCATAGAAGATAGCTGGTCAACCACGCCCTGGAAATCACTCAAGTGATCCGTAATAGACGCCCCATCCTTGTACCGCAGACCCATCATCGTTCGGATCAGGAACAACTTGTTTACCCCGGTCTTCTTTGCATACAAGGATTCCAGCTTATCCCACAACGTCTTCGCGTGCTCAATATTGGCAACGTGGTTGTACACGTTCTCATCAACAAACTGTCGTATGTACCCACACACCTGTATGTGCTCGAACTTCCAGTCCTCCTCGGATTTATCACTGGGCCTCTCGGTTGCAAACACAGGTTGATGCAGCTTCTTGACAAATAGCAAATCCTTCATCTTGCTCCACCAATAATGATAGTTTGTGCCATTAAGGTTCACCATGCGCACCGGCTTCGCGTCCATCTCTCCTCTCTGGTTCCTCTGTCAACTCCTGACACCCTTTGAACCCAAAGCTCTGATACCACTCTGTTGGTATCAGCCAGAACAAAACCTATGCTCTGATACCACTCTGTTGGGAAAGAAACGCGAAAACCTTTCCCCAAACCGGAGAGTACCTGCGAGAGGACCGAGCAAACAACGCACGAACCCAAAAACAAGCACACAAAAACAATCACGCAGACACAGAGAATTTTTGACGTAGAAAACCCTTACGAGAAAAACCACGGGACGATCGGAGTCCAACCCTGAGAAGCCTCCACTAATGGAATAGAAGAATTACACCCTCTACAAACTCCTCCGATCCAAATCGGATCCCCACAACACTCAGAGAAAAGAACAACGATTACAAGGCTACGAAGAACGAGAACGACGAGTAGAGATTATCCGAACACGATCTCCTCCGAATATCAACCTTCAATCCTCCGCCTTCTTCTCCGAAGTTGCAATGGCACTCTTGCCTCCTTTTTCTCTCAAACTTGGATAGCCTCCAAAAGTTACCAATGTGCGCTATGGGATTAGGGTTGAGATATCTCAACTTAATACCCTAATCCCGCAACAAACCTGGACCGTCGGATTAGATCCAATGATGAAAACTCATCCAGAATCCCGATTCAGCCCCCGACAACACAGAGTTCGGCCAGAACTCTGTGTGGGGCAACCAGCACTGGGTGGCCAAACCCTGGAACGACCAGACCGAGTTCGGCCAGAACTCGGCCTGGGACCGAGTTCGGCCCGAACTCGGCAGACTTGGTCCAGAACCCCCTTTGGGGCAGCAGCAGCAGTAACAACTACTCCCGAGCTTCTCCGACATCGGACGGCGCTCGTCGCACTCCGGGATCTTCTCCACATAGGTTGGGAACCCCACCCACTCCAACAAAATTCTCTCTACAGAAAGAGAGAGAGAGAGACATTTAGGTAGAGTAGAGGCAGGCTTTGGATGTGGGCTCAACCCTTTGAGGTAATGGGCTAGGCTCACTGGCCTTGATTTTTTAATATATTTATTTTAGTTTTATATTTTGGACTGGGCTTTAGGTTTTAGGCTGAGTTATATATGTATTTTGGGACCCAATAATATGTTTTTGGGCTGGGTATTATATATGTATGTGTTGGTATAAATACATGTATATATGTAGTTAAAAGCTATATTTTTATTCTTGTTATTAATAGTATTATTACTATTATTCTTTAGTTATTTGTTACTTATTTCATTATTATTATTATTAATTTTATTTTGAATTATTATTACCATTTGGTTTCACTAGTATTAGTATCGTTATTTATTAGTAAATCATATTATTATGTTTTATGGTAATTTAAAATATGATTTTTGACTAAAAAATACTAGTATAATATTTTATATCTAAATTATGTTTTGACCTAAATATGGTTCTTCTATAGCTTCCAAAATATTTATTTAAAATATTTTGATTAGTAGTTATCAAATATCATAAAAAAAATCTAAATAGTTTTTTAAATATATATACTTTTATTAAAGAATTTCTTTCTTTATTAGATTAGATTAATCTTGATTGTGACTAGTCGTACGTTCCTATATCTTATGATTCTAACTACTTTATATCGACCCTAGACTAATCGGACTGTCCCAAACCCTATGGCACGGCCCGTTCCATCATTTGAGGTCGTCTTGCATACCTATGACATCCGCGACTATTCTGTGCCAACATGATCAAGTCACAACAACTGTAACTTAACAAAGGCAATTACACTATTGCTTTATGTCTTATTACATTATAATGTTATTCCTTATTGTGTTTCATTGAGTAGCCAGTTGAGATACGATTGTAACACGATATGCTTTTTGTATCATTGCTCGTTTATTGATTGTTTAGTGAGTTAGGAGGGAAAATGCTCAGTAGGTATGTGAACAAAACCCAATAATTGTTATTGTGGATAGCTAAGTCATACATCTCACGTATGGGTTAGCCATACATTTTTATTGTGGATAGCCATCTATGATGTGCCGTATTAGCCCAAGCCATTCACATGTCGAAAAGATTTTCAAACATACTGTCTGTTCTACTTGTACATGTTCATTGCTAGTTGTTCATCCATGTTCTTGCTAGTGGTTTCTTGTACATGTTTATTATTTCTGGTTTATCTACATATTTTCTTATTCTCTACTGTATCTCTACTTTCTAGCTTATTTTATATTAAGTTGCATTATTGCAATAGGGTTGTACTTTGTTCTTTTTCTGACTGGATCATTGCATGTGACTTGGCATGCTTCCTACTTTTGTGCTATGGACTATACGGATGAGATATAGACCATAGAGGCCAACTTTAGAGTCTAGATAGATTAGACACTTCTTGTATTTATTTATTTTAGCAAATTTTTGTATTATTGGATTTGTAAATAAAATAATTATCGTGAATGAGCATTTAGATTTGTTTTGTTGTATTTGAGATTGGCATTGAGACCTAGACAGCATACTACAGCCGATGCTACAGCATAGGTGGATTTGGCTACGTACTCGTATTTCGAAAAGCGGGTGCGAGTTATGACAAGTTTTTTTGGTTGCCCGTGCAAGTCTGATTTTACAAAGTTGTACAAACTCGTGGTAGTACTTAAGTTAGTCATACTATTAAGAGCATACGATTAGGAAGTGCTCATTCACAATTAGGATTAATTTGATTTTAGAAAAATGACTAGGATTAGGAAGCCCTTATTCAATTTGATTGTTGGATAGTTAAAATTGCTACATAGGCTATATGATTTAGGTAGGAATTTATTGAATTCTAAACCCTAATAGATATTTGAGAAATTCTTATTTTAGGATATGTTGTTTTTTTTGACATGATGGTATGATCAATGGTGGGTAGACTATTCGTCTGGTAAATTAGGACTTCCTAGGATTCAATTCCTAATCTTAACCATTTGTGCAATTTTATTTTCGGCCTTCTCTAAACATCGCTATATCGTAGGGTCCGTGTCGCTTATCTATTTCCTATTGCCATAAGTAATTATTTTTCTAAGAGTCGATACTCTATTTTCATATATTGAATTTTGAGCCTAACCTGCTTCAATTATTATATTAATTTTGAATATATTTTTTTGAAATTCAAGACATATGTTTTTTTTCGATCCTTGAATATTAGAGAAATAGAAATTAAAATTTCTACTTCTCTTGTGTTCAGTCATTTTTCTAATCGATCTTTTGATTTTCAAAATTGATACCTAATCGATTGTTTGATTTTCAAAAATTGATACTTTCACTTTAAGGATAGTGTCACGACCCGATCCCAATTTCACTTTAAGGATATTAACTTATTGGGAAAAAGATTGGTGTTTTATAATTATATATAAAAATATAATTTCTTTTCTTAAAATGAGAAAATCGTGAATTATTAATTAATAATTAATAATAATTTTGATTAATCCTACGCGTTACTCAATCCCAGAAATTACAAATTTATTGTTCCTACTGATTACAAAATTTTGCAGAAGATAAAAGAATAGGCTTATGCCCTTACAATTTATTACATGAATTTAAATAAGAAAAAAATGGATTAGTCCTATAAATCACCTACAAAAATTAAATAATAAAATTTTAATTAAATTTGTAAATTAGTAGAAGTCTCAGAACTGGTCCAATCTTCATATACAGCTACTCTGCCTCAACGTCCGGACGAACCGGTGCGTTTGCATTTCACTGGGCCCATTGACCCATATGGTCATCGCCCAAAAATGTTATTAACATAATATTATCCGAAAAATCATTTAAAAATCATTCTAAAAATTTCGGCAGCACTCCCTCTGTTTTTGGTCAACCCAAAAACTGGGAAATGCTCCGTAAACCTGCAAAATAACTCCCGAAACCCGAAATTTAGAGAATATAAATATTTTCAAAGCCAATACAGTATTTTCCATACTTCCCGAAATCAATTCGGGAAACCCGATAATATTGGAAAGAACCATACTTTGCCAACAAACCAATTCTCAATTTTTTTAACCCAAAGTCCCAACAGAACTAATCAAAAATCATCCCACCATTTTTAACATAACCAACAGAGAACCAACTATCCAGTAGAAAATATTTCCATCACAAGTATAACAATAATAACTCTAACAGAACCTTTATCCCGAGAAAACTTCAGAAAACAAATATAACAAAATTGTCCCGCAAACTCTCGGAAAATCCGAGAAAACTTCAGAACTAGGTTCTGACAGAAATAACCAGCAAAATCAAACCACAGCATAGTTCCGATAATTTTCGGAAGAACAAAAAATAGCAACGTAAATATTACGTTGTCGAAAACCGAAATCCCGAAGGATTCAGGGACCAGATTTCATCATAGACTATAAAAAAAATAATCTACGGGATCCAGAAATTACTCAAACGACGGAATCTGAAGGGATGCCTCGGATTCGGGCAATGCCTCGCCGGAGTACGGCTGCACAACCACGGAACAGATCGGGGACGGAGACCCGAACAAAGCGCGGAGGGCGAGGGGGCCGGTCGGCGGCGCTCGGCTGTCGCCGGGCTGGCGCGCTGGTCGCCGGCGGTGTCGGGTGGGCGCGGTTCGGCCGCGGGATCCGCTCGGGATCGGTCGGCGGGACAGCCGCGGGGAGCGGGGCGCACAGCGGGGTCGCCGGGCTCAGTACCTGAGGAAAATCGGCCGAGAGGGGCTCGGTCGACGGATGGTACTGAACAGGGAGTCGGGATCTAGGGCACAGTTTGGGGAAAAATAGGGAAATGGTGATGGAGAGTGGTGAGGAAGGAGTGAATTTATATAGGGAAAGAGGAAGTGGGGGTTACCATTAGAGGAGGCCAACGGCCTTAGCCATTCATGGCCGGCCGGACATGAACAACCGAGGGGTCGGAAAATCCGAAGGAAGCTTCGGTTGAGGAAGAGGAAGAAGAAAAGACTTCTTCAGCAGACACTCAACACAAATGAAATTAAAATCCAGAATGAATGGACTAATGAAATTTAAGTCCAAAACTAAACGGCTAAAACTAATGAATAAAAGACCTAACAAATGGGCCTTGGGCTTTAATAAAATATCAAATAATATATACAGAAGTGGTTTTATATTGGACTTTTAAGGAAAATAGGAATTGGGCTCTGGGTTTTAAGAAAATAATGGCTTTGCTAAAAAAACTTTCATAATTTCACAAATAATACAGAATATTATTCTATCAAAATTATTTAGAAATATAATTAAAATTGCTATTTAAAATAAAAAAAAATGCAATCTAGAATTTGCGGGTTTCACAACCTTTCCTCCTTAGAAAATTTTGTCCTCAAAATTTAAAGAGATAGGGTTAGGAATTACCTCAAATCTCAAATAAATACGGGTACTGCTCCCGCATCTCATCTTCTCTCTCCCAGGTAGACTCGCCTGGGGAATCGTGCCTCCACATAACTCTGACTATGGGAGTCACTGAAGTTCTGGTCCTCTTTTCGCCTCTATCCAAAATTGCTACAGGCTTCTCTGGTACAGTGAGACTCGGTCCGATCTCCAACTCTGAATGGTCCAAGACGTGGTTCTCATCAGGTACATATTCTCTGAGCTGTGAGACGTGGAAGACGTTGTGCACGCCTTCTAGATTAGCTGGTAGAGCTAACCTATATGCCACTTCTCCAATCCGGCTCAGAACTTCAAACGGACCAATGTACCTGGGACTTAGCTTTCCAGCTCTACCAAATCTGATTGTACCTCTGGTAGGAGAAATCTTCACAAAGACCTTATCTCCTTCTTCAAATGCCAGTGGTCGACGACTGCTGTCTGTCCAGTGCTTCTGTCTGTCTTGAGCAATCCTGAGTCTGTCTCTGATAAACTTCACCTTCTCTGCTGCGTCAGACACCATTTCTGGACCCAACAGTACTCTTTCTCCAACGTCGTCCCATGCCAATGGTGTACGGCAACGACGTCCATAAAGAGCTTCGAACGGGGTCATACCAATACTGGCTTGGTAGCTGTTATTGTAAGAAAACTCTACCAAATGCAGATGATCTTCCCACGATCCTCCAAACTCCAAGACACAAGCTCGCAGCATATCTTCAAGTGTCTGAATAGTCCTCTCAGATTGCCTATCTGTCTGGGGATGATAAGCCGTGCTGAACTTCAACTGAGTTCCCAAGCTGTCATGCAAGCTTTTCCAAAAATGTGAGGTAAAACGAGTGTCTCGGTCAGATACAATGCTTACCGGTACTCCATGAATCCGGTAGATGTGTCGCATGTACAATGCTGCCAACTTCTCAGTGGATAAACCAACTTTGAAGGGAATAAAGTGAGCTGACTTGGTTAGTCGGTCCACTATTACCCAGATGGCATCCTTCCCTCCTTGGGAACGAGGCAGTCCTGACACGAAATCCATCGTGATGTGCTCCCACTTCCATTCTGGAATATCCAGTGGTTGTAGAAGTCCTGCAGGCCTCTGTCTACTAGCCTTCACTTGTTGACAGATCAAGCATCTAGCGACATACCTGGTGACATCTTTCTTCATTCCACTCCACCAGACAATAGTGCGCATATCCCGATACATCTTATTGGCTCCAGGATGCATGGAATATTGAGACTGATGCGCTTCCTTCATCAACTCTTTCCTTAATTCGCCAGTCGGTACACAAAGCCTCGTACCATTCTTCAGAGCTCCATCACTGGCGATTGAGAAACCCTCCAGTGTTCCTGCTAACACTTGATCTCTCAGTTTGCAAAGTGCCTCGTCTTGAAACTGTGTCTCCTTGACCTTGTCCATCAGGTACGAGCTCACTTGCAACTTCATCAATACAGAATCAGCATCCAATTCCTTCCGTCCAGGCAGTACAATCTCCAGTTCAAGCTTCTCGATGTCCTCCAACAGGTGCCACTCCTTGGTTAAGAACATCGCCACTGGGTATCGACTAAGTGCATCAGCAACCATATTAGCCTTACCCGGGTGGTATTGCAGGTCGATGTCAAAGTCCTTCATTAACTCTAACCATCTCCTTTGCCTCATGTTTAACTCTTTCTGAGTGAAAACATACTTCAGACTTTTATGATCTGTGTATATTTCCACTCTCTCTCCATAGAGATAATGTTTCCAAAGCTTCAACGCAAAGATCACTGCAGCAAGCTCCAGATCATGAGTGGGATAGTTCTTCTCATGAGCCCGTAATTGCCTAGATGCATAAGCAATCACTTTCCCATGTTGTTGAAGAACGCAACCCAGTCCTTTGCCTGAGGCGTCACTATAGATTGTGAAACCACCAGATCCTGCGGGTAGCGCAAGGATTGGTGCAGTAGTGAGCCTCTTCTTCAACTCCTCAAACGCTGCTTGGCAGTCCTCCGTCCAGATGAATTCCTCATTCTTCCGAGTTAGCTTCGTCATTGGTTCAGCAATTCTAGCAAAATCCTTTACAAACTTTCGGTAGTAGCCCGCCAAGCCCAAGAAACTTCTGATGTCAGCAACTGAGCTTGGGGTAGGCCACTTCTCCACAGCAGCTATCTTCTTAGGATCCACAGAAATTCCTTCTCCTGTGACAACATGGCCAAGAAAATCCACTTTGTCTAGAAAGAATTTACACTTGGATAGCTTACCGTACAGCTTCTCCTTCCTCAAAGTTTCCAGAACTTTCCTGAGATGCTCTTCGTGCTCTTCCTTCGTCTTTGAATAGATCAGTATGTCATCAATGAAGACGACGACAAACTGGTCTAAGTATTCATGGAAAACCTTGTTCATAAGGTTCATGAACACAGCAGGAGCATTCGTCAGACCAAACGGCATGACCAAGAATTCAAACTGCCCATACTTGGTGTTGAATGCCGTCTTGGGAATATCTTCCTTCTTGACCTTGATCTGATGATAGCCAGACCTGAGATCAATCTTGGAAAACACTTTGGCTCCACTCAACTGGTCAAACAAGTCATCGATCCGGGGTAAAGGGTACTTGTTCTTGATTGTGACATTGTTCAGCGCCCGGTAGTCGATGCACATCCTCACCGTTCCATCCTTCTTGGGCACAAACAAGACAGGTGCTCCCCAGGGTGAAGCTCCGTCTCGAATGAATCCAAGAGCCTTCAGTTCGTTGATCTGCTCCTTCATCTCTTTGGCCTCCTTCGGGTTGACTCTATAACATCCCTTAGAGATTGGGGAAGAGCCAGGGACTAAATCAATAGTGAATTCTATGTCCCGATCTGGGGGTAGCCCAGGAAGATTATCAGGAAAAACATCCATGAATTCCGCTATGATAGGATGGGGTGGTCCAGGTTCTTCGGTAATAGAGTAGACAATACTCTCCATAACCTCCGGAGCTCTAGAGACTTCAAACTCTGGCCCTCCAGGTGGGCTGAAGATTACACATCCTCTGTGACAATCTATCAGCGCATGCTGCTTGCTCAACCAGTCCATTCCAAGGACTATGTCATAGTTGGGCAAGGGCATTACCAGTAAAGGTGCTACAAACTTATGGCCAGATATTAAAATGGGGCAATTACAGGTCTCTGTTATAGGTAGGGGTCCACCTCCAGTCATAACCCTACAAATCCTCTTGCTAAAGCCCGTAACTATGTGGTGTGCAGAGATAAACTTTGTTGCTATGAAACTGTGTGTTGCTCCAGAGTCAAATAAAACTAATGCAGGATGAGAATGTACATAGATGTAACCTGATATGACATCTGCATTAGGTTCCTGCTCTGGCTCTGGTTCCTCAGCAGTTAGGGCAAAAGCTCGCCCAGTCCTCTGTTGATGCTGCCCAAATTGTTGCTGCTGAGTGGGCAGAGGTCCCCTCTGTTGATTTCCTCCAGCTCTGTTGGTCGCTGAGGGGCAGTCCTTCACTTGGTGGGTGGTAGACCCACATATCAGACATTGTCCAAGCCTCTTCCGACAGATGTTCACCTGATGACCCGGCCTCTTGCAATAGCTACAAACAGGGATCTGCTTCTGGGGTGCTACATCATTGTTCCTTGCTTGCTGATGATGTTGAGACCTGTTGTTATTGTTGTTGTTGGGCTTCTTCTGATTACCCTGGATGTTGTTGGTTCCAGGAAAATCTCTCTTCGAGCGGCCAGGTTGACTCTTCTCTATGTCTTGGGCTCTCTCCAGAATTTTCTCATAAGTCTTAGCTCCGCCAGAGATCACATGAGTGCGAATCTCCTCTCGAAGTCCATACTTGAATCGTTCAGCACGATCGGCAGGATCAGCTACCATGTTCTTGGCAAATCGGCTGAGCTGGCCGAATTCTGCCGCATACTCTCCCACAGTCATATTGCCTTGCTTCAGGTTCTGGAATTGTCGCTCCATTTCCCTTATCTCAGAAGTTGGGAAGAATTTCCTCTGGAACAACTTCTTGAAGGTGTCCCAATCAACCTGTCTATCCTGGAGTCGGGGTTCATTCCGATACCAGGTGCTAGCTACATTCTGCAGTTGAAGTCCCACTGCTTCAGCCTTGAGGTCTTCTGGAAGTCGAGCGACGCTCAGAAGACGCTCCATATTGTCAAGCCATTCATCAGCATAGACAATTCCCTCGGTACCCTTGAAAGGTCGAGGGTTCTGCTTCTTAAAGCTCTTAATATCGCCCACCTTGGCAATATGATTTCCATTAATTAAATGGCCTTATTATTACATAAATTAATCCTTAAATTTATGTTTACCTTGGCAGGCCTTGGTTCCTGTTGAGCTGCTTCTCCTCTTTCCAATGCAGCCATTGCCACGCTATGGGCGTTTTCCATGCCTTCTCTCATAATGGCCGTCTGCTCACGATGAGCTTCAGCTTGAGTTCTCTGGGCTTCTAGTACTCCTCTTAGCAGACCTATGAGGTCAGTGGGGTCCACAGGCACCGGTGGGGCAACTAGAGTAGGCGTAACCACAGGAGGTTGCATCTCCGTCCGAGAAGATGATGGATCCATTGTTGTATTGTGGGGACGGTCGGCCAGCTGCCGAGGTGTAGGATCCGGACTTGATTGGAGAGGTGGGGTATGGTCAGGTGTTGACATCCCATCACCAGCAGGGTTGATATTGTCAGTGGTCATTCTCTGGAAGTTTTAGGATAAAACATAAGCAAGGTAGCCTATCTATAGTCAAACAAAGATATTTAATAATAATATGTATATATATTGGTCCTATGTTGCGGCAATTTGATGTTCTAGTGCTCTAATGTTTTTATCCTAAGTTTTCCTAAGTTGTTGATAGAGACCTGCATGGGCCACCACTAAAAACATGTCACGACCCGATCCCAATTTCTTGGGTCGACTCGGATCATGCCCAGCCTGCACCGTTGTTGAGACGGCGGCAGTAAGCTGTATTCTATATGCAGGTACAATCAACAACATTTGAATCTATAATTGCCACAACATTTAATTTAACGATAAAAATAAACTTGTCCATTACAAAAGAGTTCACAACTTTTAAAATAACATTAATTTAAATAAAAGATAACAAAACTCCATCTAAGCTGAAGTATCATCATCAACATCAGGAACCTCCTCTGAGAGCACAGCAGGGTACAGCTCCGGGTCATAGTAAGTATTAATCAGAAGCTCGGATTCATCAATAGAACCTATTGGGGGTGGGGTATCCAGTCAGGAAAGGAGCAAGTACAATTATGAAAATAACAATTTGCATAATGAATAGAAACTTGCAATATTAAATAATTTTGAAACAATGATTTTCAACTATAAAACAATTGTGATTTGAGTATGCAGTATCGATGACCGGTTTAGGATGATTCAATTGTATCCTATTGATACGGTCCGGCCTAACCCCGTGTGAAGAGGTGTAAGCTCGCACATTCATTAACTATTGGGCTTTGATCATAGATAACTACATTACTCCCCATTATCCCGATGCAATGATTCGATATTACTCTAGAAGAGAGTACGTGTAACAGTTGTGTACTTAACATGCAAAATTCTAATATTAATTAAACTGCAATTAACACAACCGTACTTGCCTTGAATTTCAATTGGTCGAGATTTGTACTTCGGAAATCGAAAGGTCACGTTCTTCCTTGAAATCCTACATTCCGGGAAACTTTATCTCAGAAATACAAATACCAGAAAAATCTAGTTGCAATCTCTATTTGTCTTTCCTAGTCTGTTTTAGTTATTAGCTAGCTAACACACATCACAACTTTACTAATGAGTTTGAATTTAGAAATCCAATTTATTTAGGTCTTTTCGGGAAAACTTGAAATTTTCAATTTAATATAAAACTTGGTATTTATTAACTTATTGGGAAAAAGATTGGTGTTTTATAATTATATATAAAAATATAATTTCTTTTCTTAAAATGAGAAAATCGTGAATTATTAATTAATAATTAATAATAATTTTGATTAATCCTACGCGTTACTCAATCCCAGAAATCACAAATTTATTGTTCCTACTGATTACAAAATTTTGCAGAAGATAAAAGAATAGGCTTATGCCCTTACAATTTATTACATGAATTTAAATAAGAGAAAAATAGGTTAGTCCTATAAATCACCTACAAAAATTAAATAATAAAATTTTAATTAAATTTGTAAATTAGTAGAAGTCTCAGAACTGGTCCAATCTTCATATACAGCTACTCTGCCTCAACGTCCGGACGAACCGGTGCGTTTGCATTTCACTGGGCCCATTGACCCATATGGTCATCGCCCAAAAATGTTATTAACATAATATTATCCGAAAAATCATTTAAAAATCATTCTAAAAATTTCGGCAGCACTCCCTCTGTTTTTGGTCAACCCAAAAACTGGGAAATGCTCCGTAAACCTGCAAAATAACTCCCGAAACCCGAAATTTAGAGAATATAAATATTTTCAAAGCCAATACAGTATTTTCCATACTTCCCGAAATCAATTCGGGAAACCCGATAATATTGGAAAGAACCATACTTTGCCAACAAACCAATTCTCAATTTTTTTAACCCAAAGTCCCAACAGAACTAATCAAAAATCATCCCACCATTTTTAACATAACCAACAGAGAACCAACTATCCAGTAGAAAATATTTCCATCACAAGTATAACAATAATAACTCTAACAGAACCTTTATCCCGAGAAAACTTCAGAAAACAAATATAACAAAATTGTCCCGCAAACTCTCGGAAAATCCGAGAAAACTTCAGAACTAGGTTCTGACAGAAATAACCAGCAAAATCAAACCACAGCATAGTTCCGATAATTTTCGGAAGAACCAAAAATAGCAACGTAAATATTACGTTGTCGAAAACCGAAATCCCGAAGGATTCAGGGACCAGATTTCATCATAGACTATAAAAATAATAATCTACGGGATCCAGAAATTACTCAAACGACGGAATTCGAAGGGATGCCTCGGATTCGGGCAATGCCTCGCCGGAGTACGGCTGCACAACCACGGAACAGATCGGGGACGGAGACCCGAACAAAGCGCGGAGGGCGAGGGGGCCGGTCGGCGGCGCTCGGCTGTCGCCGGGCTGGCGCGCTGGTCGCCGGCGGTGTCGGGTGGGCGCGGTTCGGCCGCGGGATCCGCTCGGGATCGGTCGGCGGGACAGCCGCGGGGAGCGGGGCGCACAGCGGGGTCGCCGGGCTCAGTACCTGAGGGAAATCGGCCGAGAGGGGCTCGGTCGACGGATGGTACTGAACAGGGAGTCGGGATCTAGGGCACAGTTTGGGGAAAAATAGGGAAATGGTGATGGAGAGTGGTGAGGAAGGAGTGAATTTATATAGGGAAAGAGGAAGTGGGGGTTACCATTAGAGGAGGCCAACGGCCTTAGCCATTCATGGCCGGCCGGACATGAACAACCGAGGGGTCGGAAAATCCGAAGGAAGCTTCGGTTGAGGAAGAGGAAGAAGAAAAGACTTCTTCAGCAGACACTCAACACAAATGAAATTAAAATCCAGAATGAATGGACTAATGAAATTTAAGTCCAAAACTAAACGGCTAAAACTAATGAATAAAAGACCTAACAAATGGGCCTTGGGCTTTAATAAAATATCAAATAATATATACAGAAGTGGTTTTATATTGGACTTTTAAGGAAAATAGGAATTGGGCTCTGGGTTTTAAGAAAATAATGGCTTTGCTAAAAAAACTTTCATAATTTCACAAATAATACAGAATATTATTCTATCAAAATTATTTAGAAATATAATTAAAATTGCTATTTAAAAAAAAAAATGCAATCTAGAATTTGCGGGTTTCACAGATAGATACTTACACTTTTCCTATCATGATCGACTTTTTGAAATTCTAGAAGCTCCTTTGGAATTCTTATCGATATAGTTGTAATAATTTTTGATGACATATAATGACAAGACAGATGCGCACTGTCGCCATTTATTTGACTTATGGAGACCGCGGGTTCACTGTAGTCAGCAGCGCACTGGCAAGGCATGACCCCTAAGTTGAAGTAATTCAAGTAAGCGTAGGTTATCAAATATTATTAAAACTACGTCTTAATTGTCTTATCCGATCATTGAGTTATTATGTCAATGTTGGATAGAGTTGATAGAGTATTTGATACCATATCATATTTGAGTCACGAAACCAAGGGTTTACTGCAGCTAGATGTACACTGACAAGGCATAAATTCTCGGTAAAGTGACTTTATATATACGTACAGTTTTCGAATATTATAGAGACTACGTCCTTTTTGGCATATGACTTTTGATTTCATGGTTTGCAATCTCATGCCCCTCACCTAAATTTGATTTAATTTTTATCATTTTATTTCTTGCACCCTTCATGTTTGTCTTCCTATTTTTGAATCGTTACTAATCTTTTAAACCTATTTTGATTTCCTTCCACTAGATACGTAATCGTATCTAGATTTGATCCATAATCATGCTTAAATGATTTTGGTTAAATAAATTGATAGTGTCGAAACGATTCCAATTTTTTTAATTGTTTTTAAACATATTTGGTCGTGACTAGACCGTTCTGACTATAAATTGTTCGTGCCAATCACCTTTTAGCTTTTAATTCTATCCGCGATTATGCTTATCTAATTTTGATCATTAATCGTATCATTTTTTTGATTATATTCATAAATCGTGTGTAATCGTATTGTTTGAAATTTTGGGGATGAAATTTTTCTAAGGTGGGTAGATTTATAAGCCCACTTTCCGAATTTTTTTATTTTATTTATTCTACTTAGTTTTAAATATTTTTTAGTTAGAAAATATTTTTACTTACATTCGTATGAAGATATTTTGATAACGAAGGGATTTGTCAAAGCCATTTTTTATGATTTGTTTGTAAAAGATATACTTTTAAACTTATTAATTCCTATTATCGATTATCTTAAGTTTTAAATTTATAAATATGTTCTAACTAATATGTGATAAGATTTGATTTTGAATTATTATTTTGGTCAATTAATAGATTGAAAGTTGATCAATCTATAATTGATTTAAATCTTGGGAAAGATTTAGTCCAAATCCTAAGCGTTCCCTAAATAGGTAATCCCCCTCTTATATAAAGAGGAGGTTTCCCCTATTTTTTCCACAACCACAATTTTCCAATCATCACAATCATCATAGCCATCAACGTGTCGTGCATCATGTCCGTGTTCGTATCCATATCCCCTTTTCTACTATTTCTATTATTACATATACCTTTTTCTGCCGTGTCCGACAACTCGAAGACGACACAATCATCAGTTTCCCAAATCCCTAATTCTCGAAAATCCCCAATCCCTAATCCTAATTCCCAATTTCGGAAACCTAATCTCTAACCCTAAACGATCCCTGCAAACGACCGTAGGTGGCTCCTTCCCTACCTCCATCCCGCCGACCGCCGATGATCGACTCAGACCACCCTTTTCACCACGTCCGACAAAACAACCAATGTCGCGATCCATACAGCCTCCATCACACAACCACCACCTACCGGCCTGTCTCCCGCCACTTCACCACCAAAAACTACCAATGCACCACCATCACAGAGAAAGCATAGGGTGGGTGAAGACGGCACTCACCTCATGGTGACCTCCTTTATACTGTCAAAATTGCCACACCAAACCACGTTCGACCCGACCTCCGGCACAAATCACCGATCACCCAGCAGCCATCAATCTCTATGAGTCGACCCCCAATCGTTGTACTAGAGTGCCCCAATTGCGCCGCCCGCGATGAGACCCTAGCTCCGCCAAGGCCCTATGCTCTTCCTTCTCACGCCTCTCGACCGGTGCCTCCAGCCATCTCTACTTCTCCTCCTACTTGATCACCGGTGCCGCTCGAATCGAGACGGCCAACTCCAGCTGCAGCGCCGGTCTCGTCGAGCTGCCAAGATTTTCAATCCATGCTCGCCGACCTGGCCAGAACCCAGTGCCGCACTCCGTCGAGCTCCCCCTCTCTCCACTGACCGAAGCCAGGTCAGCCTTGTTTGCCATTAAAATCTTTGAGTTGGAATTTCAATTACAAACAGAACAGTGTTACAATATAGGACTTAGATGTAGTCCTAGGAGTACACTTTTGTTTTTATCTAGGTCCTATGTCGATGGAGAGAGTGGTAATGCATTGACTCTGTTGACGATCTGATGGCGATTTTAGGTTCTCTGAAGGTCTGGATTGCTCTGGATGTCGGAGCTTGCGGAGGGGAAGAAGTCGTTGAATGTCTATTCCAATCCCTGTGAGTAGATGTGCGTCTCTGTAACTCTGATGATCTCGTTATGTCTATCTCTGTCTGTTTGTCTGTGTTGATGAAGGAATGATCCTTCTATTTATAGCTTACAGGCCGACTGTTCATGCATGCATAGGTCGGATGCACCTGGTCGTGGGAACGCCACATGGCTGATGCTGGCGGGGGCGCATGGTTGATGCGCCCTGATTTGGGGATTGAATCCTTCCTGTTGTGCCTGTGGTACTGCGGAAGAGCTGACACGTGGCGACTGAGAGGATTCTTCGATTGCTGAGATCTTGGGTGGTTAGCACCCCTTCGTGGACTGAACTGAGTCGAAGGGCACGTGGTGTATGTCCATGGCTCAAAGATCTCGAACTTGGTGGAGAGGGATCTGATGAGCTGTGCCTGGGATCCGGCGCATGAGGAGATTCAGCTCGTAATCTTTAGGAATCACGAACCAGTCTGGGCGCATGGCTTTTGAGGCGCATGTTTTGGTCACATGGCTGGGGAGGCACATACAGCGACTTGACTTCTGTAATCAAAAGTAAGTCAGAGGCGCATACAAATCTTCGAGCGCATGGCTACGGAGGCGCAGACGAGTGGTTGGTCGGCCACGTGGCTTGTAACCGACGGAGGAGAGTAATGATGACGCTGACATCAGCGGTGCTTCATTTTTTGTAAAAAGTTGTTGCTGTTCTGTCATCAAGGCATGGCTGCTGTCGTATCAGACTTCAGCATTTAATGCTTCTTGATGGGCAATGAGCTTTTAAGTGGGCGCATTGCTCTGCGTTCCACTAGGCGCATAAGGACGCATGGAGCGCATCCTTACGAGGCACTTGGTACTGATGGGCACGTCTGTATGATGCGCAGGATCTGACCGGTGCGTCTGTTGCATGGCGTATCTTTATTGGTCCGACTGCTGGGTTCCCAATGTTTTGATTGTGCATATTGACTGAGTTGATTTCAAAGGGATAGGTTCATCACAATGAATGCAAATTCATTGCACGAAATTCGGAGAGCCCGCCACTTGGCGCATGGGTTTGATTTGCCCGGCCTATAAATCGCAGCAAGGAGAGAGTTTGTTTCTCGTTTTCTTCCGTCTTCCCGAATGGAGATGAACTTTTTCGCTCGAGCACATTCCATTGACAAGACGCTCCCGAGGGTGAAGATGCGTCGAGTTGTCTTCGTACACACTCGTGAAGGTGACTGTTACATCCAAAAGTTGAGATCGCGAGGTCCCGATGCAGGCCGAAGGTGCCTGTTGTATCCAAAGATCGGGACGTTCGAGTCCCGTCTTCGTTATGCTGGAAGAGCCCTAGATCGAAATTGCGATGCTCTCCTCTTCCTTGGGCTTTGGAGAGCTCCTCCTCCTACTAGAGTGGGGTTGGTTGCCCACCCTTGTTATGCTTAATAAATGTTTCATTAGCCGAAGCACTTGATCGGGTCGAAGTAGAGCGCATATGCTGAGACTTCATGATGCGCCTAGCTGAGACGCTGAAGAGATGCGCCTGACTGAGACGCTGAAGAGATGCGTCTGACTGATAATGCACCTGGCATGGGGCGCATGTCAGTTGCTGTGCCTGGCTATAGTTTTAGGATCTTTCTTTTTGTAGAAGTTCTTCTTTGTAAAAGCCTTTCTTTAGACATGTAATAGACTTTTATATGAAATAAAAATCTTCTTTTGATGTCCGTACTTTTGCTGTCCTTTGCTATGCTAAGTACTTCGTTTGAGCTTTCTGGTGCATGTTTGAGTCTAGTCACGTAGTGTTAAGTGCATAGGAGTTCTGGCCTATAGATGCGCCTGAAATTCTATGCTTCTACAAGACCCCCTTCAAAGTTTTCAAAACTTTTCATCAAGTTTTGGAATACTTTGAATAAGAAGCATGATAGTGTCTTCAATGACTGTTCGGGGCGCATGATTGCTCCGTACATCTGTGATGGGGCGCATGCTCCTCTCAGTTTTAAATACAAATGATAACGATTCGAAATAAACGAAAAGATTAATGATGATCTTTTGGATATCTGCCATTATCATTTCGCAGAACCCCAAGCGGCTGCTAACGTCACGCTTTATCGGTTTACGCATATGACCAAACCTATAAATAGGCATCTGGTGGAGAGAGAGAGAGAGAGTCCTTCCTCTCCTTGCTTCCTTTCCTTAGAGTTCTTCTTTTAAAAAAAACCCTAACTTCTTTTAAGAGATGGTTCCCAAAACTCCTCGCGGTGGTGCTGGCCGAGGGTGAAGCAAAGGAAAAGAGCCTGCGGCGGTCGACGTTGATGATGTCCCCAAGACGCCCGTCGACGTTCGGCCGATGGTGATTGGTGGGTTTCATCATTCTTTATCGTACTTTTCTGTACTTGCGTAAAAACAATTTTAGAACTCATATACGCCGACGCACATGGACCTCGAGTCCTGATGATGTACTTAAGCTTCTCGCTGATGCGCATGGACTTCAAGTCCTGATGATGCAATAAAGCTTCTTGCTGATGCACATGGACTTCGAGTCCTGATGATGCACTGAAGCTTCTTGCTGATGCACCTGGACTTCGAGTCCAGATGATGCACTGAAGCTTCTTGCTGATGCGCATGGACTTCGAGTCCTGATGATGCGCTGAAGCTTCTTGCTGATGCGCATGGACTTTGAGTCCTGATGATGCGCTGAAGCTTCTTGCTGATGTGCATGGACTTCGAGTCCTGATGATGCGTTGAAGCTTCTTGCTGATGCACATGGACTTCGGTTCAGTATATGCGCTTCTGATGAGAACGTGGCTCAGATAATTTACCGTGTTAACATATCTGAGTCTTTGTCATCTTTTTCTGACCGCCAGTTTTGATGATCGTCCCGCTCTTGAACGAAGTGCTTCTAGACGGTGCTCTCTGTCAGATAGGCGTTGACTATAACGAGGAGGTGATAAATCCTGTCCGAGCTGCCATCATGCTGGATCAGCCTCTCGAGAGAATGACCCAAATCTGGGAACAACAGTATGCGTTCCTCCAACGGATGATGGAGCGTGGCAGTTTGAAATCTGCCGTTTCTGATAATGTGACTTTCTTTAAGCCTGAGTTCCTATTTGGGGATCGCCTCACTTCTACTGAGGCGAAGGTATTGAGGATCAAGAAAGATTGGTTCTTCACAGCCAAAGAGGTGTACATGTCTATTAAGCAGCTCGAGCGTCAATGGCCTTTGACAGCTTTCTGTCGTCTTGCTTCCAAGAGGAAGATGACATGGGAGCTAACCCCGTCTCAGGGGGGAGCGGTGGTGGGCACCATCAGGATCAATGCTACCTCGAACCAGAGGAATACTTTGGCCGCCACGCGGGCTGGGCCTTCTTTCATCTGGCGAACTCTGCGTCCTGGGAGTATTTATAGTGACGTCCCTACCGACACTTTTGCCTTTGGTGCTTCGACTTTCGTAAATCGTATGCTGTCATCGAAGCGGTCGTACCCGAAGGGTAAATTTCGGGTAGAGGGTTGGTGTCATTATTTATCTAAGTGGGACATGCTAACACTCTGGGTTCTAACGAAGTTTCAAACCGAACTCAGGAAGATTGGGCTGACTGCCGCTATCCGTGCCACCCAGGCGGGCGTCGATATCAACAGGCATATGTTCTTTGCGCTCCTGGAGATATTTAATACCCAGATCGGGACCTTCTTCACTCCGGTGGGGGAACTAGGACTTGCACTTCATGAAATGTATGAGGTGTCGAGGCTTCATTGGGGATCAGAACCCTATAAGGAGTACTTTTCGACTAACGAGTGTAAGTCCTAAAAATCATGTTGCATCCATCAAACAGGCAGAGAAGTCTAAATTGTGCACCCTTCAAATGAACTGCGCTGAAGACATATTGCGCTACAAATCAAACGCGCGAGGCCGAACTGCGCTAACGCCCGAGCGCGCTACGCTGACATGGCAACGCCATCATTACCTGACAAGAAGATCAAATCTTCTGATAGCGTGACAGCCCGAAAAGCGAGGAGTCTGTTCGTTTCTTGTGCAGCACGGTGCTCGAGAACAGCTGTACAGTCCAGTACAGTCTGCCATTCCAACCTGAGCGCAGTCTACCAGTCCAACCTCAGCACAGTTTGACCAAGTCCGAATCCCAGCGCTATCCATTGACTAGAAGGAAGCACAGTCTGAAGCTAGCGCTATTCAGGTGGCGCGATCCATCAAACTTGTTAAAGATAACTGACATTTATTATGTGGCTTACATGCCATCAATTGCTCGCCACGTGGCAACCGCTTGTACACGACCAAGCGCATTTCAATCAAACAATGCCACGCGTCTGAATACGGTTAGCCCACGATCGAGCAACTGCCCAATGGCCAGCGCAGTTTGCTGTCTGCACAGTCTGTCTCCAGCGCAATCCATTGTGTGCAATCCAGAATGACTACAAAATAGTTATTTCTAGAACTCTATAAATAGAGTTTCAAGTTCTTCATTATGGAGGATCATGATTAAAAGATCATCAGAGATCAGGAGTTCTTGTCCAAGTGCTGCTGCATTCTTCAGAGGCTATCGTCTTCAAAGTTCACATCGTCCAAGGGATAAAGCGATCGTCTTCAGATCGGATTCCTATAGTTGTACTTTCCCAGAATTCATTGTACTCTTGTACTATTCTTTAAAGTTTGTGAAATAAAAGACTTTTGTTTTTGCAAACAAAATGGCGACTCTGCTGGGGACAACTTTTTCCTCCGACGAGTAAGTAACAACTCAATGTGACGCTGCATCTATCGGAAAGACGGAGAAGACGCTGGTTGTAAAGGTCAACCAGACTGCCTACGAAGCTATGATCAACTCTGGGACTACTCGGCGCACTGTGGCCTCTGCCAAGAGCAAGGTCCAGTCAGTGTGAACCCTAAAGTCCTCTGCGCAGCCTGTTGTTTCTTCTGACAGGAGGCCAGAATCCACTGCTGCTGCTGCTGCGCAATCCATAACCCTCCTTACTAAGGCGCAATCCAGAGCTCCTACAGCCCATGCGCATCATGCTATTCCTCTTGCCATAGCGCAGTCTACAACTTATGCTGCTATGGCAAAGTCTAAGACCCCTCTCCCTCTGGCGCAGTTGGCGACCTCTGTCCCTCCTGCGCAATCCAACACTCCTTCAAACAGAGCACAACCTAAGCCCTCTGTAGTCAAGGCTTCACTTGCTGCTTCTTCCAGAACACAGGTTGCACCTCCTGCTTGTTCTATGGTCAAGGAGCCCTCTGTCATCATCTCCAGAGGGTAAGCTGTTGCTTCTTCTATTTCTGCGTAACCCACAGGGGGTAGTCTTTTGACTATTCTTCCTCTGTCTCAGCACAAACAGAAAGGCTCTTTGGTCTTTTCTCAATCTTTCGTAGTCCAAAACCTAGAAAATAACAGAGGGAAACGCTCTTTAGCCAACCCTTCTTCACAAAATAAAGGAAAAGGCCCTTTGATCTTTTCTCAGTCTTCTCTGGTTTTTACCTCGAAGATCCATCTGAATATGCCTCGGCACCAAACAATACAAAAACTCTCTCAAACAAGAGTTCTTCTTTCCCTACTAAAGAGAAGAATATTGATCAAAGAGGCATTTTGCCTACTCCAGTAGCACACTTTCAAGATCTCCCAACTCTTCGGATATCCCGCTCAAAGCAGGGGAAATTGCTGGTGTCTCAGACGGAGGTCCCTGGGGGTGAATTTGTCGATTTACGAACTTATCTAAATAAACACAAGCAACCAACGCTGAAGGCAAACTTGCATCAAAAACAAACTTCCAGGAGGAAAAATCCTGATACCTATGCCAATGAGTTGAGTACTTCTCTGTATACTCACGGGACAAAGCATCTGAAGAATCGGAATCATGTTCCGAATGTCGTCAAAGAATATATCCCTGATCTTCGGGAACACCTCAAGCAGAAGCGGAACAACATCTCAACACCTCCAACCCAACCATTAGAACACCATTGCAATCACAAGGTGGTTATTAAGTTTTGTTGCCAGACGACAAAACGATCTGTCTTCGATCGTTTAACTTCTGAACCAATGTCAGAAGACGAAGACTAGGTGCTCTATGCATCTGTAAACATGGCTTCCCGAGACACCGGGGGTAGGAAGTATTCAAAACACGACAAACCCCGTAAGCCCAGTCAACGATATCTAGATTTACTCCATGAATCCTCTGAAGGAGTATTCCGACACACCCGATCCCGAAGTCGAGACACAGCCGGTCGTAGGAATCTTCTCCAAGATCCTTCTGGTCACTTCTCCGTTTCTCATTCAGGGGACGATTCTTTCTCTGATTACGATGCATATAGCGAAAGCTCTGAACAGACAGTGTCTTCTACTGTACCCAGAGAAGTTTCAGTCTATGTTGTTACTGAAGATCTAGACGCTTCTAGTTCAGCTAGTCAAGAGCAACGAATCGTCGCACTGGAAGATAAATTGAAGACCATGGCTGAAATGATCAGGAGTATGCATACTGTTATCATAGCTCAACATACAGTATCACCGACTGCACCTGCTGTCAATCCCGAGATTATAACATCATCGGTGCCTGTCAATGCAGGTCTGGGGGTACCGTCTCCTCCTGTAGCCTCAATATCTATTCAAGTTACACCCAGTCATTCAGGGGCTGGGGGTAGTGCTTACCATGCTGTTCCTCCTCTTAACCCGATAAGCCAGCCTATTACTTCTCCATCCTCAGGAGATGCCAGTGAGGCTATAAAACTACTACGTAATCAGTTCGAGGCCTTCAAAGAGAAAGACGGTCTACAGAGGTTGGGGATCAAACAACCTTATCCGGTAGAATGGAAGGAAGTCCCATTCCCTCCAAAGTACAAGATTTCTACAATCACGCTGTTTGACGGCAGCACTTTTCCGAGTCAGTTCATTAACCATTTCGAGGTAATGACTGTCCAGCTCCAGTCAAGTGATGCTCTTCTTACCAGAGTCTTTGTCGGTTGTTTAGCCAGCACAGCATATGATTGGTACCGCAGCCTGCCTGACGGCTCTATCACTTTATTTGCCGGGCTCAAGCAAATGTTCTTGGAATAATTCTACGAGGGTATCAATACTATGACTATATCTGCTCTCAACAAGATCAAGCAAAGACATAATAAAACTACTGAAAGTTTTATTGAACGATTTCGCCGAGAAGCACTCAAAATGCCTCCCGAAACCCCATCTGTTGTAACGATAGACACTTGTAAGTCAAACTTGTTGCCTATCATCAGCATGTGGATGGGGTCAACACAGTTCCAGGACTGGCCGTCATTCATCGTTAATGCTAAAGCAACTGAAGTTAGTGCTGAGAAGTTCAAACAGTTGGGGGTACACATGTCTAACCCTGATCGAGATGAACCTTCTGCATCCCATAGCGGTAATCGCCAGAATAATCATAAGGGCAAAGAAACCTTGAACATCAACCTCAAGAGCAAGGAATCTTTAGCCATTAACGTGGCTCAACCCACGTCTACATCTGCTCCTTCTGTACCTCCACCAAAGGAACTTCGCCCAAAAGTAGAGTATTCCTTTGATGAAAATGATACAGCGAGCATCTTCAACTGTTTGCTGAAGAGCAATAAATTGCAACTTCCTGACCCGAAGAAGCCTGATGAAGTTGGTAAGACTGACCACCCTAAGTATTATGTTTATCACAGGTTTATAGGGCATCCTACTCGGGCATGCTATGTGCTCAAAGGCAAGATTCAAGAGTTGGTCAACGCCGGTGTCATCACTCTCCAACAGGATGAAAAGACTGTTACGGCCAATATAATTTCGGTACAGTTTGGCGATTTCTCGCCATAAGTGGTGCAGAGTGGCATCATCCCCATTCCTAGGGCCATTCTGGAGATTGAGAATCTTCCTTCTCCACGAAGTAAAGGTCTTGTCCCCTTATCTCTTGATAATGGCGAGATCATGTGGATTTATCCTGATCTTGTTTTCAGATTTCGAAGTTCCTTCTTCCTCCAAGCAAAAATAACGCTCTAAGGGCAAGAAAAAGAGCTACAATATGGTGTCTTTTGACCCCATAGTTGAAGAAGAGATGCTATTGGACACCAGGTCAGGGAAAACCTATCAACGGGAGCATCCCGAAATTCAGGAGGATCCTGTTTCGTCTTCCGAGGCTGTTCCAGTGCAGCCTGTCTCTACAGAGGGCATCCCCTCTACATCATTATCGGTTGTGGAACTAACTCTTCCTAAACCGACAGCAGCCGACAAAGGCAAACAACAAGTCCACTTTGACAAAGTTTTGAAGAAGTCTTCCCCCTCTGGACTTAGAAAAGCCATATAACTTTGACATATTGGCTCAATTAGCCAACACACCAGCCAGGCTATCCATTTTTGAGCTCTTACGCCTCTCGAAAGAGACTCGAGAAACACTGAGTGAAGCTTTGATGCAGGCAGACACTTGCCTAACTCTTCTCAAGAAACCTGAGTCAGAACCTGTCTCTTGTCTCCACTTTCACAGTGTGCTGGAATTAATTCCAAACATCACCTTCACACAAGATAATATGTTGATGGAAGACAATCGACATAACCTTCCTCTCTACTTTACAGGATATGTTGACACCATGAAGGTCGATCATATTCTGATAGATCCAGGGTCAGCACTCAGCATCATGCCTAAGACGATGTTGGATGCTCTGAAGATTCCAGTGTATAGCCTCTCCGGCGCTATCACCACCATCCTGGGATTCAACCAGGGAAGAAGTGAACCTTTAGGCAAGATACGCTTAAAGATCCAAATTGGCAATCTTCGTACGAAGGTAACCTTCTACATTATAGACAACCATGGTTGTTCTTACAATGCTCTTCTGGGGAGATCATTCCTTCATGAACACAACATTGTTCCTTCTACTCTCTATCAATGTTTCAAATACGTTGATGACAAAGGAGAAGTCCAAAAAGGAGTTGTGGATCTTTATCCTTTCAAAGGCGTTGAAGCATATTGCAATGATGCTCGCATGTACAAAGAAGAATTTATGAAGGTAGTATTGGCCATGGACGGCGAGGAAGAACAAGAAACAGTGTCCAATGATACTCTCATCATACCTGTCAAAGGGCGTGTCCCTCATCCTCAATCCTACAAATCACTGGCTATTCATCTGCCAGCCCAGAAGCAATCAACTGGTGATAATCAAGATAAAAGGGAGCTCACATCTTCTAAGCCGCTGGTTATTGACTTACGTCGTAACAAGGATAAAAAGGAGCTCACCTCTTCTGAGCCACTGGTTATCGACTTACGTCGTAACAAAGATAAAAGAGAGCTCATCTCTTTTGAGCCGCTTGTTATCGACCTTCGTCGCAACAAGCTTAAACCTCCTTGCTCTTCTATTCCTTCTCTTGTAATCGATCTGACCAAGCCGGCTAAGGCTAAAGGTCCTGTTGTAAATATGGATGTACAAATCAATGAAAAAGCATCTACTTTCCAGTATACTGATGTCATTTATCATACTAAATGCTATTTGGATATGCTAGACAGCTTTTAGTCATTTACAATAGGGGTCATACAATCCCTTCAGACGGAAGTATTAGTTGAACATCCAGATGACTTATATTTTGTTGTCCCTTCTCGAAAGTGAGACGAGAGTCCAATACTTTTTAGTAAAGGGCCAGAACAAAAATTCAGCTATACGGATGATAGCAAAAATAACGATATGGGACATCTCCAACTTCGTCGTTATAGTCAACAATCAAAAGACATCATCCGAAAGATGGGTTATGACTTCAAGAATGGCCTCAATTACGGTAAGGGTAGACGAACTCCTATCCGTACGGTTATTCCGAAAGAAAAATCAGAGATGTATTACAGCAGGACGAAAAAAGGTCTCGGATATACTTCACCTCCGGTCTTATCTCCAGAAGTCTCCGAATTTGATAATGAGGAATGCTCTAACTCTTCTGATTCCAGATTATGGGATTCTGATACCAGCATCGGTCAAGTTCATCGATTGATCGTATCTTCTAACATGGTCTCCGTTGAACTCCCAGAAGGCTATGAAGAGGATATTGAAGAAAATCCTGAAACAGAGCCTTGGGCTCAACGAATGGATACCCAATAGGAACTTTGATTCGAACAACGAGAACCTCCTACCGAAGATCAATTAGTTCAAATTGACGTAGGAGAAAATGGGCCACCTCGTCCAATATTCATCAGTAAGAACCTCCCAGAGGCAAATAAGCAAGAACTAATTCTTCTTATTCGAGAATACATTGATGTCTTTGCTTGGAATTATGAAGACATACAGGTTTAGATCCCAAAGTTGTTACTCATAAACTGAATATTTTGCCTAATGCAAAGTTGGTCAAATAGCAGCAAAGGCGTTTCAAAACAGAAATGATAGACGCAATTGATGATGAAGTCAAAAAGCTCATAGCTTTGGCTTTATTCGAGAAGAATAACATCCTGATTGGGTAGCCAACGTTGTCCTAGTCTTGAAGAAAACTGGCAAAGTTCGAGTTTGTATTGACTTTCGGGATCTTAATGAAGCTTGTCCAAAAGATGAATTTCCTCTCCCTATTACAGATGTCATGATCGACAATACTTGTGGGTTTGAAAGGATATCCTTCATGGATGGATTATCTGGATACAATCAGATTCGGATGAACCCTGAAGATAAAAAACATACTTTTTTCCGCACCCCTCGCGGGGTCTATTGTTACACTGTGATGCCCTTTGGTCTCAAGAACGCTGGTGCAACTTACCAGCGAGCTATGAGTACCATCTTTCGAGATCATCTGCGTAAGACTGTCGAATGTTATGTCGACGATTTTGCTATCAAGAGTCGTCTAAAGGAAGATCACATCCAAGATTTAAGAACTATCTTCAATCTAATGCACCAACATCAGTTAAAAATGAATCCCACCAAGTTATTCTTGGGTGTCTCTAGTAGTAAATTTCTCAGCTTTGTCATTACCTCTAAAGGTATACACGTGGATCCCGAGAAGATCAAAGCCATTCAAGAGATGCGTCCTCCACGCAACTTAAAAGAGCTACGAGGATTCTAAGGTTGACTTGCATACATCAGGATGTTCATTTCAAATCTGTCTGGACGCTGTAGACCGTTTACTCAATTAATAAAAAAAGGTGTATCTTTCGTTTGGACCGAAGAATGTCAACAAGCATTCGATGATATAAAGCGGTATTTGATGAACCCACCAGTCTTAGTGCCACCAATCTCAGGCATACCATTCTTAATGTATGTCCGTGCTATGGATCATTCATTGGGTGCTTTACTTGTCCAGAAGAATAAAGAAGGCCATGAACAAGCCATCTACTATCTTAGTCGTACTATGATCGGTGCTGAAGACCGTTATAATCCTGTTGAGAAAGAATGCCTAGCTCTTATGTTCGCTGTTCAAAAGACTCGACATTATATTATTGGCCAAACCATTCACATCATTTCCCGAGTTAATCCTCTTCGGGTACTGATGAAGAAGTCCAGCACACTCAATTTTCGACTGGCTACATGGGCCATTCTGTTAGCCCAATACGACATGGTTTATGTTCCACAAAAGTCTGTTAAGGGTCAAGCACTGGCTGACTTTTTAGCAGCTCATCATGTTTCGGAGACATCTAAGCTTTATGACGAAATTCTAGATGAAACATTGGAATCAAACATGATCTCTAAAGAATTTTCTACCTGGTGTCTGTTCTTCGACGAAGCATCCCGGATCGGACCAAATGGGACCATTATTACAGGAGTTGGAATTGTACTAGTCTCTCCAGAAGGATTAGCTATCCAAAGAGCTTATTCCTTAGATCAGCCATGCTCTAACAATGTGGCTGAATACAATGCCTTGCTCATTGGACTCCAATTAGCAAAACAGTTAGAAGTCGAATATCTTGAAGTCTACGGCGATTCTAAACTGGTTGTCAATCAGGTTAGAGGAACATACGAAGTTCGCCACCAAGATCTAGTGCCCTATCATGAAGCTGCAATTTACATGGCTACATCATTCAAGGCTTTCTTCATTGAATATGTCCGATGAGCTTGTAACACTGAGGTAGATGCTTTAGCTAATCTCGCAGTAGCTTTAGCAATTCCTGTCAAAAGACAATAAGTGGTTGTTGTTTCCAACAGAGAGTTGTTCTGCATTGAAAACAATCGCAACATTAAGTTCAGGTACTTCGCCGAAGTCAATGTTATCAATGAAGATTGGAGAGCTCCTTTCATCGACTTCGTAGTTCATGACATACTTCCTGAAGATCCTAAGGAGGCTACGAGTATTCGTCGACGATCTCTTCGATTCTACTACAATCAAACTACCAAGACTCTCTATCGACGGACTTATGACGACCTACTCTTGCTCTGTCTTGCTGGTGATGAAGCAAAGCAGGTATTGCGTGAAGCTCATGATGGTGTCTGCGGAGCACATCAACCCGGCCCTAAACTGCAGGATCGTATCCGACGAATGGGTTACTACTGGCCCCCTATGGTGTCTGATGCCATCGAATATGCAAAGAAATGTCGAGCTTGTCAAATCCATGCAGACTTCATCCATCAACCGTCAGAATTCTTTCATCCGACTGCTGCTTCCTGGCCTTTTGAAGCTTGGGGTATGGATATTATAGGTCCCATTAATCCTCCTTCTTCTAAGGGACATCGGTTTATGTCACGATCTGCACCCGTTTTTTTTAAACGGATACAAGACGTGTCCAAGCCAGCCTACGCCGCAGTATCGACGGTAGAACGCTGTCACGGCCATGAAGATCAAAATCACAAATAATGCTCATTCACATAACTAATTTAACCTTTACAATATTCACAAGTTTTACATTTGCAGAAAAATATAAACTTGTAAAAATATTTGAATGACTACAAGTCCACTATCTAGCTAGTCTCTAGGCTTTTGTCTACAAGTACCCCCGTATCTTCCATGCTAAGTGAATCCTCGGCTAACCTGAAAAATGTTGGTTTCCAGTCAGGAATGGAACGAGCACAATTCACTGAATGCAATTTCAAATAAAGAAAATGACTATAAAATAAAGGTTAGACATCAATTACATATTTTTGAAAATAAACAAGAAATATGAAAAACCAATAGCAAATAAATAGACACAAATACTTTCCCCAACTGTTAGAAGTACCTTTGATATGTGATCAGTCTGGGGCACTACACCACACGGTCTACGAGCTCTACTTGCATAAAAAATAAGCACTATCTACGATGTCTACTTGCAGAAAAATAAGCACTGTCTACGATGTCTACTTACAGAAAAATAAGCACTGTCTACGATGTCTACTTGCAGAAAAATAAATACTGTCTACGATGTCTACTGTATGAAAATAAGCACTGTCTACGATGTCTACTGCATGAAAATAAACACTGTCTACGGTCGGATCACACATCCTTGGTACTTCTCATTCCCGACTCAACAATTTATAATAGAAAATAATCACATAACCAATGGCCAATCAATGAAATATAGTGAAAATCAATATCAAAATGCAGACAATAAACTGTACTCGCCTGTGGTCCTTTGCTGGTGAAACCGACGATCCCGTTGGTACAGATTAGTCCAATTGGCTAGGTTTAATGCGAAGAAGTTCGGATTCACAAGAAAATGAGGAGTATGATTAGTCACGATCAAGGAATTATAATCAAAGAATTTACGTAAATAAATATATATATCTATTTTAGAAAATATGTATAATATATGAAACTCTCTCTCTCTCTAGTTAAAATATTTTAGGTAGTTACTTGTACATTCTTGAAAAATCATTTTAGGGCTAAGGACTAATTATGTCAAATATATATTTTCTTGGTCAAACTATATTTTCTTAAAAATATACTATAATAATATTTTAGTAAGTAACAATAATATTACTTAATAGAACTAATGAAACAAAATACTATAATAATAATACCCATAATAATACACAAATTCACATGTATGTATATATGCTGATATTTATTAAATGGTAAACCAATAATAATAATAATAATAATAATAATAATAATAATAATACTGACTATTATTCCTCCTTAAATTCCTGAACCCAGTAATTACACTTAAGTAACTTCTCTGTTCCCAATGTCCCTTTTCCAAATTTTAAGAAAGAAAGTGTTTTCTTGGAGAGAAAAGTATTGGAGAAGAAGAAGAGGGAAGAGAGTAAGAGATCGAGCGAGAGAGAAGGAAAAGAGAGCGGAAGGACGAGAGACTAACCATGGTGGTCGTCGGCCACGGTGCAGCTCCGATGCTGGAGGCACGGCGCAGAGGGTGCAGACGTTCGAGCCGGACGAGTGGCTGGCGCGGAAAGCGTGGCTCTGCGGAGCCACCCGGGATGAAGTGCGGCGGTCCAGTTCGACGACGCGGGCCCGCGATGGCGTGGGATAGAAGGCCGCGGTAGTGCCTGCGTTGGACGAGCGCGAGGAGGAGACAGCTTCGGAGGGTGACGTACTGAGCAGAGGAGGCTCGTGAAGAGCGGTGGAAAATCGGACCCGAATGCATCCGCGCGATGGCGCAAGAGCACGGCTCACCGTACGAAGGGCCCGTCGTCCTTCCACCTCGGAGATGGCACCGAGCCTAGTTGACGCGGTAGAGGGGTCCGCCCCACTCGACGTGACCAGCGCGGACGCAGCGTCGGTCGAGGTCGGTTGCGGCGTGAATAGAGGACGAAGGACGGGAGCGACCGGGGCACGAGGCTGTGGTGGCGTTAACGTCGACGCGCTGGCCGAAGAACCCGGTGTGGGACCGAGAACATCGCCCATACCAGGTGGATGCGATGAACGGCGAGGATCATGACCGGTAGTGTGGCAGCAATCGTGGATGGTGACGGAAGGTGAGAGTGGTGGTGCTCAAATTTGCCTATATTGGGTCCAGCATGTTGGACACGAGGATTTGGTTTGTAGCTTGTAATATTGGAATAAGATACAATGCTACGGACGCACGGGTCCGGACACGGATGCCCGGGATCGGACCTGAGGCTGGACACGATAATTATGGTGCCGGTTATTTTTGGGTGGTGATAAAGATGGGAGTGACACACGACAGTGGTGGTGGTGTGTTTGCTGTAGGCGGGGTGATGATGACAGGGTGGTTGTGATGGTAGTCCGGGTGAGCATGGAGTCGGGGATAGGCTGGGAATGTTGGTGTTAGCAATAACTTAGGGTATGGATATTATAGGTCCCATTAGTCCGACTGCTGCTTCCTGGCCTTTTGAAGCTTGGGGTATGGATATTATAGTTCCCATTAATCCTCCTTCTTCTAAGGGACATCGGTTTATATTAGCAATAACTGATTATTTCTCCTAGTGGGCCGAAGCTATACCTTTGGCTGAAGTCAAAACCAGCAGCGTCATCAACTTCGTCAAACACCACGTTATTTACAGGTTTGGTGTACCTCGACGAATCATTCACGACAATGGACCTCAGTTCATCAGTCAAAAGTTCACCAGGTTCTGTGACGATCATCGGATTGACAATGTCGCTTCTACAGCTTACAACCCGGCTGCTAATGGCTTGGCTGAAGCCTTCAACAAGACTATTATCAAACTCCTTAAGAAGTTTGTGTCTACTAACAAATGAAATTGGAGTGAAAAGCTTGGAGAATGTCTATGGGCCTACCGTACTACGGTCCGCAACCCCACAGGCTGTATACCCTTCTCTCTGGTTTACGGTTGTGAAGCAGTTCTACCTTTGGAACTTCAAATTCTTTCCTTGAGAATTGCCATCGCTAATGAACTTACTACGGAGAACAATGATCTTCTTCGACTTCAAGAACTGGAGGCGCTCGACGGGAGGCGGCTATTGGCTCAACAACATGTTGAATTATATCAAGCCCGTATCTCGAAGACTTTTAACCGCAAAGTTAAAATCAGAGCCTTTCAGAAAGGAGAACTCGTTCTAACAGTCAGACGTCCTATGACTATGACTCACATGAGCAAAGGCAAGTTCGATGCGAAATGGGAAGGGCCCTATATCATGAATAAAGTATTCTCAAATGGAGCCTATCAACTCACAGAGCTGGACGGTCGAGTGGCGATGATGCCTATCAACGGCAAATTCCTTAAAAAGTACTATGTATGAATGTAAAAGGGATTTCTTGTAAATATGACAAGACAGTTCATAAATAAATTTTGATTTTATTTTTTATCATAAACGATGTTACATAATATCAAGGACAAGAATCACTATCGTCCTTCCTAAAGACAGGACGAGGACCACTACCATCCTTTTCAAAAATATAGTCGACAAAAGAGCCGAGGACATCCTTGCTCGAATTTACTAGAAACGGGCAAGTGGCCATCCTCATAGCCTCTTCTTCTTCAGTCCTCCCTGGTTCGACAAGGAAGTCCAAGATATCCCGTAGTGGCTTGGGTGCAGACGAACCTTCGCCCACATCCGTCTGCTTTGGCTGGGTTGACTCGGCTGGACGTTCCTCAGCGACTTCTTCGACCTTCAGGATGATCTCAGCCTTCCTGGATGCATCTCCAGATGACATTTTGTATTACAATTGAAACTGATCACTCCATCTAAATTTCTGTTTTATTTATAGGCAGAGATTTTTGAGACAGTCGATTACGCGAACCGAAGCGACGGATTCTTCACAACATTTATTCCATTCATCTGACGATTCATCCATTCATTCCATTTATTACGACGGTTCACCCGTTCATTCCATTCATCCGATGGTTCATCCGTTCATTCCATTCATCCGACGGTTCACCCGTTCACCCATTCACTTCATCCAATTGACGGTTCATCCGTTCATCCTGACGATTCACTTCGTTCATACATTTTGATGACTCATCCGTTCATCCATATCAACCACTTGTCACGTATTTATTACCTCTGATTAAGTTGTCTACCAAAATAATGATATTCAAAAAAAAAATTATATTCTGCCATGTCCACATTACCTCTGAGCAGATATAATGAATATAATTATTTTCTAAATCAAGAAATATATCATGTCCTGAACCTCTGAATATATTTTCTATAGCTATTATTTATATCCGTAATGGGATATGCAACAAATAATAGATCCACAAAATAGTGTCTTTTCATTGATCAAGATAAAAGACGTTACAAAAAGACATATCATAAAGAAGAAAATACAAAAGGTTTTCTTTCACTCAGTCGGTGGGGTCATCAGAATAGCTATCTGCTACTTCTAGGTTTGAAGTCGTTCTTCACGAGAATTCAGCACCCGCCTTCTAGCCTCTTCCATTCCAGATTCAGCGTCAAATGTTGGCAAGGTCACTAGTCGGCGAGCGATTTCATCTTGATAAAATTTGACAAACTCATTCTTCTCATGGGTCAGAATGTCCAGTTGCTGATCTGCAGCTTGATGCTGTGTGGTCTCTTCTTCAAGAGCAAGTTGAACGATTCTTAACTATTCTTGAAGTCGAGCAAACTCTTCCTTCAGATCATCAACTTTCTTTTCTTTCTTCCCAGCAGTAGACGCTACTATATCCATCTGAGAATCATACTCTGAAGACTTTATGGCGAAAGTATCCAAGAAAGTCTTAAAATCAGCTTTCGTGACCTCAGCTTCTCGAGTCATCCTTTCGAACTCGGTATTCACCAGTGGCTCCACCTTCCCTCGGTTAAGATCTTTGTAAATCTTGATTGATTCCTCCAGCTCATCCAGCACATGTTCAAGGTAAGCAGCCTAAGCTTCATCACCTTGATCTCGGATGCCGTCGATCAGATAAGAAGTTGGACTTCTGACAGTGATAAAACCAACATTTTCTTTCTCCATTACCCTTTCTACTAACAGTCCCAAGGAACTGAAGAAGAAATTGATGAAAGAACCAACTATAAATTTATTGGTAGCTACTGCACTAGGTGTAACAGCTACTCCTACAGAAGCTTCAGTAGCAGATGCTTGTGAAGGCGGAAGTTCGGCTTCTTGAACATCGACCGTAGCCTCTTTTGACAAAGGAGCCATTGTAGAGCTAGTTGCCCCTCCTAGATGTTCTTCTGCGAAATCAAGTAAACATCATCAGTTTGCTGTCACTAAAGACTATCAGAAAAAAAAGAGATCAAAATGAAGGCAAGCTTACCAAAACTGGATTTAGTGACAATTTATCATTTAATGAAATAGGCTGGAGCCTCGCGGAAGTAGTTTTATACATTACTTCCTGACTACTTCTCGCTTCGGAGCCGCCTGATAGATGACGGCTGCCGCTGGCTATCGCCTCTGTCTGCACTATGTCAGTGCATACCAGAAGAATCGGAGAAGGCTGAATTTCTGCATGAATGAAAGTTAAAACATCAGTCATTTGATCTATAAATGAAGATTACCAAAATCAGTCAATACCTCTTTGATCGATGATAATAGCTTCCTCCGGTGCTACTTCATTAGCAGCACTCTTCTCTTGGGATGCATGGACAGCAGCATCCTCTTCCGGATTGCCATTAACATCATCCGCCGATGTTTCCTCGTCATCTGCCCCCTCCTCTTGTGCTTCCTCATCATCACTTGCATCGATTGGATCTATGTCATGGAAGCCGAAATCATATCCATCCAGGGCCTCGATCATCAGTCGATCTTCTTCAGCACGATACGATCTTGGTGTAGCTGGAAGATGAGCAGCTTCCATTGCAAGTGTGGGAGATGGCAATACTTCGACAGATGATTCTGACTCATTGATTGGGGTCGGAGTTGCAGTCGCTTCTCTTGCTTCTGCAGCCTCATTTTTTGCCTCCGTGGTCTCTTCTCTTGTGTCTGCAATCTTGTTCCTTATCTCTGCACTGGTAGCTCCTTCTTGTGTATCTGTCACCTGCTTAGGCTCAAGAGCAGGCGTAGGTGAAGGCATCATAACCCCGGCGGCAGCACTTATCAGGGCAGATGTATGGATAGGAGTGGTTACTTTCTTTCTGAAAGCTATTTTCTTCCTCGTAGAGGTTCTTCAGGACTCTCTACGTCTGCAGCGTGTGTTTGTCTTTGGATGGAAGTTGGGATTGTCGCTTCTTCTCTGTGAGCCGACTCAGCCTGTTGTCGAGACTGCGATCGAGTAGTGACCCTTTCTGAAGAGTCTACAACGGTCTTCTTCTTAGAGATAGAAGAAGATGGTTCTTTCGCCTTTCTTTTCTTCTCCTTAATCAGAGATCTTGCAACTTTCAAAGAAATACGCAACGGTTCATAGACTTCTTCAGGGAAGTTGGCTTCCTCGAAGCTCCTAGAGGCGCATCAGCCGGCTCGTGTTCTTTATCATTACCAAGAGGCAACAAAACAGCTGCTCCTTTTTTAAATCGTGTCACCGTCGTAAAGCTGTCTGTTAAATTGAAATTCTCAGCAAAAGTATTTGATGACATATAAAAGATCGAATAAGTATACAGCATGCACGAGCTACGGTCATTCCTTGTCGGCATCGAGAACGTTGTCTTTGTGTCACGGGCATTGTAATAGGCCCAAGCCCGGGCGCCATCAATCAAATAACCTTTTCCCTATAGGCATGTTATGGTATTGCATACATGGAATTGGTCATAGCCGAATTGGCGTACAAAACGGCTTAGAAGATAGGGTTCAAGATAACATTCATCTTCGAACCGGTATACTAGATGTGATGGCCGAATCGTCCTCAGCCAGTCGAAGGTGGTATGGCCCAAGGGTGGCACTCTCACCGAGTCGATCATGTTTGTCGATACATATTCATAACCGATTGGAGGTGGAACACAGTAAAAGTTCCATCCTTTGCCCATATTCAAGACTCGTCTGCAGTCTTTCAAAGTTGTATAGAAGTAGCCATCTTCTTAGAAAACTGCCGCTCACTGCCCCCATAGCAGGGTTCATTAAGGAGGGATGGTATAGAAGCAGCCATCCAAACAGATATGTATACGGCAGTTCCAGCAGAGGAAAATGTCCCTTTTTGCCTTTTCCTCGAATCATCGAATCAACGAAGAGACGGAGGCCGGCGTTCATCCTGCATGTCATTGCTGACAACAAATCCATCCGGTAGCCGAAAACTAGACGGACGGCAGCAAACAGTACACCGCGATGGAAGCGGTCAACTGTACTGGCCCCAGGTACGACATATCGTCGAAGCCAGTAAGTAAGGAAACTTGCCAGTTGAGATTCCTTCAACATGGGCCTGTAACCCATCCTCATGTAGCTTTCGACGATGTCTCCTTTCTTGAAAGGAGGATACTGAAGATTATCCTCAATCTTGATATCCATATTGTTGTGCGTCTCCATCAACTCTATCACCCGCTATTGCTAAGTAGTTTGAAGAAGTTGGGATTACAGTTCTCATGTTCTTTGGTCTTCTTCTCAATAATATGGTTGAGGAAAAGATACGGCAACCACTTGGTCGAATAGCAAGTGCTGGCCGTGCCACTCTTGTAGTATAGAGAACAAATCTTGTAATGGCAGAGTAGCTCTTCAAAAACATCTACCATACTGGCATTTTTCTTGCGCAATTTGTCCAATTCATCATTTGTCGGGACAAACTCTTCATAGGGGATATCCCCCATTGGCAGATTAGAGATGTATTTCATCTCATGCAAAGCTAATCCAATTTTCTCGTGCGGTGTCATGAAAGTCCCAGTCCTATAATTATATCTCTCCGCCAACGCAAGGAATAGATGTGGATTAGGGGGGAAGCCATAGATTGTGGCGTACACTACCTGATACAGATCAATTTCTTTGAGCTGATCTTCAAATTGGACCAATATCTAATTGGCCACACAGATCCACCTTTTATTGTCCGGGTTCACAAGACCTGTCAACCGTAGATCTTGGTCCGGATACCTCCCTTCCACCTTTGCAAACTCATTTGCGAATATTGGAGTTCTTACTGGTAGCAGCAGAGAAGAATCTTCTGGCGGGATGCAATCGGGTTTTAGTCCTCTAAGTAGGGAGCTATGTCGCTCAGAAGAACTGTAGAATACATCTTTATGGTCCGGCCCCTTCTTAACACAGATATTACCCACTCGGGCCTGCTGCAGCGTAATTATGTCCCATTCCATTCTTCTGGGATAGCTCGCAAAAGCATATCTGGACAGAGGAAGACATCTGGAGATCTCTGTCAAATTTATCGTCTTATCGCCCCTTTGAAAGATTCTTTGGTCCATGCGAGGCCTTGGCTGAGAATTCTTATCAAAAGCCTCACCAAACAAAAATAAAGGTTTCTTGTGGGTGACAGTATCAGCAGTCTGAAGAGGTTGCCCGTTCATCAGACATAATAAAGTATCATTATCTTGTGCAACCAAGACAGCTTGTCGAGATGACGGTAAAGCATATTGAAGAAAAGAGACATGTGAGAGATCTTTCTTGAATTCTGATTCAGACAGAGATCCTGCAAGAACCTCGTAGTTGGGATCTTCTCTGAGGTTAACTGCATCAATAAAGAGACAAAGATCAATATGTGCAAAAGAAATTAAAAACTTCTTCATCAAATTGCGCTGAGTGGAACAATATGTCCGATTGCGCCAGCACAGCCTACATTCACAAGACATCAGATTACGCCAGCCTACTTGCACAAGACATCAGTTTGTGCTAGCACAACCGACATGCACAAAATGTCAGTTTGCGCATCGATGCACAAATCGATGGATTGTACTGAACATTTTGTCAGCGCTTTTCAACCGATTGCGTAAAAATACAGTTTTCATAAAAATGAAAACTGTTGTACATGCAGCCGAAACCCTAAACAGGGTAGCGCAAATGGTTGAGAATACCATCAATCTCTAAAAAGAGAGAGGCATGAAGGGTCGAAAATATCAAAAACCCTAAAAAGGATTTCGATCATGGTTCGTCATTCACCTTGAAGAGCTGGGTGGCCCGTCTCGTGACGAGATACTCACGGTACAACACGAGTCGAAGGTTCGGCAGGGGCCTTTTCCTTCCCAGTGGCCGATCGCTTGGGCGCCATTGATGTCGACGACGAGAGGAGGAAGAAGAAGTCGGAGTAGGAGAGGAGTTTCTATCTCTTGAGAAATCGAAAGCAAGTAAAGATTAAAAGAATATAAGATGAAACTATTTATAGTTTTCTCACAGAAACGTAACAGTCGTCTCCGATTGTGCCGCGAAAGACGGAGCTAATTCTTCCAAACGTGCGACCAAAGCGCAACTTGATTTCAAATTCGAAATTCAAAGTATTTCGAAACTTTGAATATTTTCAAAATTTGAAAACTTTGAAGGGGGTCTTGTAAGTCCTAAAAATTAAGTTGCATCCATCAAATAGGCAAAGAAGTCTAAATTGTGCACCCTTCAAATGAACTGCGCTAAAGACAGATTGTGCTACAAATCAAACGCACGAGGCTGAACTGCGCTAACGCCCGAGCGCACTACGCTGACGTGGCAACACCATCATTACCTGACAAGAAGATCAAATCTTCTGACAGCCTGACAGCCCAAAAAGCGAGGAGTATGTTCGTTTCTTGTGCAGCACGGCACTTGAGAACAACTGTACAGTCCAGCGCAGTCTACCATTCCAACCTGAGGGCAGTCTACCAGTCCAACCTCAGCGCAGTTTGACCAAGTCCGAATCCCAGCGCTATCCATTGACTAGAAGGAAGCACATTCTGAAGCTAGCGCTATTCAAGTGGCACGATCCATCAAACTTTTTGAAGATAACTGACATTTATTATGTGGCTTACATGCCATCAATTGCTCGCCACGTGGCAACTGCCTGTACACGACCAAGCATATTTCGATCAAACAATGCCACACGTCTGAATACGGTTAGCCTACGATCGAGTAACTGCCCAATGGCCACCATAGTTTACAGTCTACGCAGTCTGTCTCCAGCACAATCCATTGTGCACAATCTAGAATAACTACAAAATAGTTATTTCTAGAACTCTATAAATAGAGTTTCAAGTTCTTCATTATAGAGGATCATGATTAAAAGATCATCAGAGATCAGGAGTTCTTGTCCAAGTGCTGCTGCATTCTTCAGAGGCTATCGTCTTCAAAGTTCACATCGTCCAAGGGATAAAGCGATCATCTTCAGATCGGATTCCTATAGTTGTACTTTCCCAAAATTTATTATACTCTTGTACTATTCTTTAAAGTTTATGAAATAAAAGACTTTTGTTTTTGTAAACAACGAGGAGTTCCAAGTCCTGGGGGACAAAGAAGAGGAGATGATGGCTGTCTTCAAAGAAGTGACGAGTCATCACTATTATATGCAGAAGAAGGATAAGGGCGGGGCGTAGCCACATGTGACTGCTTGGAGGGATTATGTCTTTGAGCAAGACGAGGAGGATCCCTCTCGGTTCATGACTCCGCCAGCTCTTTCCAGTACTGAAGTGCTCTCCGAAATGAGCAGACTACATGAGAAGAGTCCCCGCGAAAACGAGGACCGGGAGTCGGACGAGCGTTCCTACAGCTGTTTCTGGCACCGTACCCTTCGGATGTCGTCCAAAGTAGTGTTGGCTGCTCATCTGATAATTTGGCTCCGGGATTATGTCTTTTCGGGCGGGTCAGGCTCTATGGAGAGGGTGACCCAGAACCGCATCCTGCCAGCTGTGAAGTTGGTTTTGGGCGTCGCTTGGCTCTACTCCCCGCGATGGTGTGTAACTTGCTGCGAGGTTTACGAGAATTCGTGGGTAACGTCGTTCATGGACGAGGTAAGAATGACAACTTTTCCGTGTCGAACTGCCATTTCATTATCTGATGGGGTGGTTGATTTTGTACCATCCCAACGTGATGAGTCCAGGCCAGGAAGAAGATCACGTGACCGGAGATGCATTCCTCTGCCGCTTCTACCAGAGGAAATGGCTGCATACTGGTGTTCCTGTTTGTAGAAAAGTTTTATCCTACCTTCAGGGATGGAAGATCACAAAAGTTGGTCCCATCTTTACAGGCTTCGAGGCTAACAAAGATTTAGCAGATTCGAGTGAAGATGCAACAACTCTACCTCCATGGAGATTCCGTTGGTTGCAAAGCATCCGGCCGTCCTATTTGGTGTACCGAAATAGGAACCAGTGTTACCTGGAGCCGTATTTACTAAGCCGTTTTGCACGTCAATTCGGCTATGCTCAATTAATGTTGGAGAACCCCAGTACTAGCCTGGGGTATACTGGGAGTCTGCTAGACGGGGCACGAGCTTGGCATTACTATAATGCCGGATGCATCGGAGCTCACTTTACCATGCCAGTTCTGAATCCACGGACGCCGATTCTTTTTTCAGCCGCCAAATTTTATTGTGTTATGAACACCGTATCCCCTGGATATGACAGGGAGACCAGTTTCATTGTCGGCACCAAATTAGAGGTGACTGGGAACATGTTGGCGAAGGCTCGATTGTACCGTCCGCCAGAGGTTGGTTACCGAGATACTCCTGCCGTATTTTCGAGGGGTACTCAGGCAGAGCCCTCGGCTGATCACCCGAAGAGACGTGCCGACACGGAGGCCGGTTCTTCTGCGCCGAAGAGGCAGAGAAAAGCAATGTTACCGGTATTGTCAACAGAATCAGCTCCTGTAGAGGTAAGGACGTCCTACATAGTCTAGTTCATCCCCCCATTCTTGTGACATATGCTTTTTTTTATAGGAGCCACTGAAGAAGAGAACCCCGAGCTTCAAAATCGGGTGCTAGTAGACCGAAGTTGGTGGCGAGCACCTCTGACGAGCGTATTTCGCCGATTGCAGCATCTCCCGTGGAGGAGAACCCTGATGACGTCGCTTCTGTGGAGATTTTAGCATATCCAGATTTTGTTGGAAGGGAAGCTGAAGATGCAGCAATTCTCGGGATAGTACAAGCTGCCGTGGGGGCCTCTGGTATCGAGGTCCCAGCAGAACTGGTGCTTCCGGATGAGGAAGAGGAATGGAGTTCGTCTTCTTCGGATGACGTTGTTCCGGAGATCCCCGAGCCTATAGTAGGGGCAGCGGACGTGGTTGTAACAGAGGAGAGGGTTGATTCCTCTTCTCGTCAGGATGAAGAGAGGTCGGCTACACCATTACCGAGCCCTACCCCAGACCCAGTAGTGGAAGCCGAGCTGGCTGTCGACCGGGAGGCACTGACAGACTCCATTCCCACGGACGGATTTAATGAGGGAGACGAGACTCGCCTGCCGAGCCCGACTCCAGAGGAAATGTCGAGTCAGGGAACGGGTACTGATCCTACTGTCTTGCTGGAGGAGGAAGGTCCTGTGCGGGCTGCAGGTAATGTTTTGGAGATGGAGGAGATAACCCCAGACGTTGGTAGTCCCTCCGAGATTGAAAAGGGTAAGGGTTTGCTGATGAATAAACCCTTTGTTGTTTCTCGTACCTGGAAGACGATATCGACACCCCATTCGGCTCCTTCTGCCCTCTTGGGTCCTCGGGCGAGCGGCGAAGTTCAAGTCCCCAACGAGGGAGGGTCCGCTGATATTGAGGTTTCAGCCTCACGGACTGAGGTTGGTGGATCTTCTTCAGGTCCGCCGTCTATCACAGCAGCTTCTATAACTCCTATTATGACGCCTCAAGTGTTGGCTGATGCGGATGAGTATGTATAGTTTGCCATTGAGGCGACGTATAAGATGCTGCAGAAAGGCGTATCGACAGTGCTGAATGCGAATGAGAGTTTCACAACGGCAAAAGCCATGGCGCTCCATTATATTGGTCTGATACGTTCCCACCGGGGCTATGATTATATAGCTGAGATTCTGGAGGCGTCGGTGGCTGAGTTTGACCAGCACCTTGTCGAACTTCAGAGTATTCGACGGAATGACTTTTCTGCTCTGATAGAAGCAGAAAATGAGAAATTGATAGCTGAAGTTGAGTCGTCTTATCAGGCCACGGTGGCCATCTTGGACCCCGAGGTGACCGATGCTGAGGCTACGACGGAGAGACAATCTCAGTCCACGCAGGAGAAGGTAGAGCTGTGGGCTACATTGAATGCTAGTTTAGCGGAGGTTACTGCCAAGATTTGCCTCCTTGAAGACCAGCGAGCCCAACTTTTACTAGATGCTGAGCGAGCCCAGGCTAAGCACATAGCATCCAAGGAGAAAGAATCAACTTTCACCCGCCATCTTCTTTCTCTGAGTTGCCAACGGCAAGAGTTGGATGCCAAGTACGAGAATGATACTGCTCCTGAGACTGTGGAGGTGATGCGTCAAGAAGCTGAACGCCGAGTCTTGGCGACTGTAGGGACTCGGGCTGAAGACTTGAAGCATCGGATCGAAGAGCTTCCTGCCAATCCCAATGATGCTTAGGGATTGTAGTCTCTCTCTTTTTGTTTTTGTTTTTGGCAACTTTGCTGGGGATGTAATCCTTTACTTTTGAATACAAAATAAAGAATTTTTTGGTGAGTTCATCTTTTCTGTCATGAACTAGTGATTTGTGTGGACCTATTATCTGTTGCGCACCTTGGTTTTTAGGTACAGATAATAAGTTTGAGAGGACTGACATATTTGCTTAGAGGTAATGTGGACGTGGCAAATATGGGGTTCAAATGACGAAATCTTCCTACTCAGAGGTGTTATGGACGTGGTAGGAGTGACTGTGGGGGGATACGCGGAACTACTCAGAGGTAATATGGACATGGAAGTTCTACGATCGATGTGCGGCAACGCGGGGGTTGTTTGTACGAGATGTTTACTCAGAGGTAATATGGACATGGTAAACATGATAAGTAGCACAATCCTACGTAGTGTAAGATTCTACTTTGCCGGGTGTAGAGGAGCAACTCAGAGGTAATGTAGACGTGGTTGTTCTTCTACTGGAGATAGAATGCCACGGAACAACTGGGTTCTGAAAGCATAAGATTTTGTGAAAGGGAGGTATATGTGAGCTCTGATGATCAGGTCCACTGATTCCTTTGCTAGGTAGAGATGGAAGTACATATCTGAAAGATGTTAAGAGTAGTACTTCTTTAGGAACTTGTCGTTGATGGGCATCATGAACAAGTTCCCGTTCGGTCGGGCGAGGCGATAAGCACCGTTTGAGTATACCGTCTCTATGATGAAAGGTCCCTCCCACTTGGGCTCGAACTTTCCTGGTGTTTTGTGAGTCAACACCATCGGCCTCCTGACTGCCAGGACCAGGTCGCCTACTTGGAAAGTCCTCTGCTTGACCTTTTTGTTGAAAGCCTTTGATATATGGGCTTGATAGAGTTCAATGCGCTGCTGAGCTGGGAGACGTTTTTTGTCAAGTGCCTCCAATTCTCGCAGACGACGATGCTGGTTGTCCTCTTCTGTCAATTGGTTTATGATTTCTATACGGAGTGAGGGTATCTGGATCTCGAGAGGCAATACCGCTTCGCTCCCGTAGACTAAGGAGAATGGTGTATTGTCTGTCGGAGTCCGTACTATTGTACGGTAGGCCCAAAGGCATTCGTCGAGCTTTTCGTCCCAGTCGCATTTGTTGGATGATACGACCTTTTTGAGTAGCCTGACGATAGTCTTATTAAAAGTCTCGGCCAATCCGTTCGCTGTCGGATTGTAGGCGGTTGATGCCACATTCTGAATACGATTCTTGTCAAAGAATCTGCTAAAAATATGGCTGATGAACCGTGGACCATTGTCGTAGATAATCCTATGGGGTACCCCGAAACGGTAGATAACGTGATGCTTGATGAAGCTGATCACCCGAGAGCTTTTCACTTCCGTCAGTGGAACTGCTTCTACCCATTTGGAGAAGTAATTGATGATGGCTAGGATGAAGCGGTGTCCCCTCGATGAATGAGGGGTGATAGGTCCCACAATGTCCATGCCCCAAGCTTCAAAGGGCCATGAGGCGACCGTAGGATGTAGTGGTTCCGATGGTGTATGGATAAAATCTGCGTGAAGCTGGCAACCATGACACTTTTTAGCATAGTTGACGGCGTCGGCTGCCATGGTTGGCCAGTAGTAACCCATGCGTTGTAGTCGATCCTGCAACTTAGGCCCGGGTTGGTGAGCCCCGCAAGTTCCATCATAAGCTTCCCGAAGGGATTCGGCTGCTTCTTCGTTGGATAGACATCGAAGAAGAAGTCCATCGTAGGAATATTGGTACAGCGTTTTAGTAGCTGTATCATAATAGAATCGAAGGGAACGCCTTCTGACCGAGACGGCTTCTTTCAGGTCTTCTTGGAGAATTCTATAGACAGCGAAGTCGATGAATGGGAAACTCAAGTCTCGGACATTAACACCGGCACTTGTCATCATGGCATGGGCCATTTGTGTGCATAGGTTGTTTTTAGGATAGACCAAGTCTTGACCAACTACCGTGACATAGTGTTGAGTCCCGAGGGGTGCTGCTAATAAAGCTGTGAGGCTAGCCAGAGCGTCAGCCTCCAGGTTTTGTAGCCAAGGTACGTGTTCTATGAAGAACTTGGTGAAGGTTGAGATAATATTCAATGCAACTTTATTGTAAGGAACCAGATCTTCATGACGAACTTTGTACTGCCCTCGGATTTGATTAACGACAAGTTTTGAGTTGCCGTAAGCTTCCAGATGATCCACCCCCAGTTGTCGCACCAACTGGAGTCCCATGATGAGAGCGTTGTACTCGACAACATTGTTGGAGCACGGCTTTGAAAGGGAGTAAGCATGATGGATGATCAGCTAATCGGGGAAGACTAATACCACCCCCACTCCTGCTATGATTTGGCCTTTGGGGCCTGTTCTCGAAGCACCATAAAAAAACTCCCGCCAGACGGAGTTTTCTTCGGCGACGTTTGATTCTTGGACCTCATCCGGGATGTCTTTATAGAGTCTGGAGGACTCTGGGATCGGGTGCGCGGCTAAAACGTCGGCTAGAGGTTGACCCTTGACGGCTTTTTGTGTAACAAATACCATGTTATACGGTGTCAGCAGGATTGCCCATGTAGCTAGTCGGGAGTTCAATGATCTCGGCTTCGTCATGAGAACCCTGAGTGGATTCACTCGGGAGATGACATGAATTGTCTGGCCTGAAACGTAATGGCGAGTCTTCTGGATGACGAACACCAAAGCCAAATATTCTTTTTCAACGGGGTTGTACCGGTGTTCAGCCCCGATCATTGTCCTACTAAGATAGTAGATAGCTTGCTCGTAGCCTGCATCATTGTTCTGTGCTAATAAAGCGCCGAGGGAATGATCCATGGCACGGACGTAGAGGAGAAATGGTTTACCTGTGACGGGTGCCACAGGACTGGCGGGCTCGTCAGGTAAGCTTTGATATCATCGAAAGCTTTCTGGCATTCTTCTGTCCAGACGTAGGAGACTCTCTTTTTCATGAGCTGGGTAAAGGGTTGACATTTTTCGGAAAGGTTTGCTATAAACCTTCGGATGTATGCAAGACGCCCTTGCTGGCCTCGAAGTTCTCGGAGGTTCTTCGGAGGGTTCATGTCAAGGATGGCTTTGGTCTTCTCGGGGTCGACATAAATGTCTTTCGCCATGATAATGAAGTCCAAGAACTTTCCGCTAGAAACCCGGAGGAAGGATTTAGCGGGGTTCATCTTGAGTTGATGCGCTCACATGAGATTGAAGAATGTCTTTAGGTCTTATAAGTGATCATCTTTGAGACGGCTCTTGACGGCGATATCATCAACATAACATTCAACTATTTTGCGTAGATGTTGACGAAAAATGGCACTCATAGCTCGTTGGTACGTCGCACCAGCGTTCTTCAAACTAAAGGACATTATTGTATAGTAAAAAACTCCTTTCGGAGTCCTGAATGACGTATGTTTTATGTCATTGAGGAACATTTTGATCTGGTTGTAGCCCGAGTACCCGTCCATGAAAGATATGCGTTCGAAGCCACATGTATGTCAATCATCACGTCAGTGATTGGAAGCGAGAATTTGTCTTTCGGGTAAGCAGTATTGAGATCTCTGAAGTCGATGCAGACTCGTATCTTCCTATTCTTCTTGGTGATAGGGACGACATTGGCCACCCAATCCGGATGTTGCTCTTCACGAATGAACTCGCTGCTCAAGACTTTGTCCACCTCTTGATCAATAGCGATTATGATGTCAGGACAAAAATGTTGTTGTTGTTGTTTTATAGTCTTAGCATCAGGTAAGATGTTATGTCTATGCATTACGATCTGGGGATCAAGTCCCAACATATCTTTATAGCTCCAGGCGAAGACGTCGATGTATTCTTTGGCCAATTGGACTAAAGACTCCCGGTCTCTTCCCATTAGACTCTTGCTGATGAAGATAGGTTTGGAAGAAGACTCGTCCCTAAGGTTGATCTGCTCGACTTCGTCTTCGGTAGGGGGTTCACATAATTAAAAACGAGACTCCTACTGCGCTCCTAGGCGTTAAGCCCAAGGTTCTTCCTCGAAGAATTCCGACGTTTCGTCTTCGCCTTCATCCTTTCGAGATTATGCAGATGCCATGTTGACTGATAGCACCTTCCTGAAGACTGAGCCGATACTGGTATCGGAATCCTAAGTAGATGCTTCAGATGAATAAGAGTGCTCCACTTCTTCTGCTTCCGAACTCTCTGAAGTTGCCGGCGATGTGACATAGCCCACCTCCCGTCGAGTACGATGATAGTAGCCCTGTGGCTTTCCTTTGGGTGTTGGGAGTCGGAGGGGAAGACGCCAGCCTTTGTCGTAGTTCAGGCCCTTGTTGCTTTTCAGATCGTAACCCATCTTTTGGATGAGGTACTTTGTCTTATCCGTGTACTGATAGACTTGTATTCTGTCGGTATCCGGTTCTGGCTCGAGTGGTGGGAGGTCTTGATGACATTCGACTTTGCCGAAGATGATGGGTTCTTCGTTCCGGTTCTACGGTGGGACTATAAAACAGACTCCTTGGGACGGGACTACTCGACTTACATGATTGACGGTCGTTATTTGTGTTTGTAATGACCATAGAGCGTTTTCTAGTGTATACATGTCATTCCAATATGGAAGACTAGAATAATTGAAAGATACTCTATTATTAATAAAACACGAGATTTTGTCTCGTAGGATTATATTGTCAAGAGAAGGTGCATCTATGTCAGCAGATATGTATTCTCCTAACTCTTCATCCGTGAGCACTGGGGCTAGTTTGGGAGAACTCATCACAGGCTTGACCTTGGGATCTGAGAGGGCTATATGGGCCTTCTCTTGCAGCTTGGGTGAGGCTGAAGATTACGGAGGCTTGCCTTTAAGACGCACCTTCAGGGGTGCCTCAACTGCGCCTTCGGTGACCGGTGCCTTCCCCTGTAGTTTTGCCACAAGGGGATCCGACGTTTGAGGAGGTCTTTCCTTGAGCCGTATCTTCAAAGGAGCTTCGGTGGGTGTTCTACCTAGAAAAGTCGGTGCTTTTTTAGGTAACTTGATTGCCATGGGAGGCAGTGTCTGAGGCAGTTTTCTATTGAGTCGAATTTTCAGAGGAGTGTCGGGAATCATTTCTGCCTCCACGTCCGTCTCTGCCGCCGTTTCTGCTTCGTCGTCAGCATCATTGGCTTCCCCTTAATCGAACGACTTATATAAGCTAGCATCAGTGAAGTAGGCTTCGACCCTCTTGAAAGGGTCAATGTCCGCGAACTCTGTTCGGATGATATCGTTAGTGGACACATACTTCATGCATTAGTAGAGTGTAGACGGTACCACCATGTACTCGTGCAGCCATGGGCGACCTAGCAGGAGGTTGCAGTTGACATCGGCGTCCACGACATAGCAGGTCATTTTGGTTCGGAGATTACGGATATAACATTTTAGTCGGATTTTGCCCAGCGGTTCACTTCTGCAGGCATTGAAACCGCTGATTGTAGTGTTGGAAGGCGCCAGACGGTGCATCGGGTTCCCCAGTGTTGAGAGCAGAGTCCTAGGGATGATGCTGAGGGAAGACCCTGGATCGATCTGAATTCGCTTCACCTTGACGGAACCCACATACCCTGTGTAATACAGCAGCCTGTTGTGCCGATTGTGCTTGAGCAGCATGTCTTGTTGGGTGAAGGTTATGTTGAAGATAACCTCTTCCGTACAATGGCAGTGTGCACATGTTGTTGGGATATCCTCAGGCTGCTTAAGCTGGCTGATGAAGGACTCAACATCCTTCAAGGCTTCACAGAGAGCTTCGCGGGTGTCTTTGGAAAGATGAAGAAGCTCGAACAGAGATAAGCGGGTAGGAGTACTGGCAAGTTGTACCAGTATATCAAAGTTGTGGGGCTTGGCTAGCCCCGAAGCATTTTCTCTTTGCAAAGGCTTGTCGAAGCGGGCCTCTATGTGCTTCTGTTTATTGGCTGCTGGAGGTCTGGATGGACCCTCTTCTTGGGCAGCAGGGGCAGCGCAGGTAGGTACTACCTCGACGACAGCTTCGTCAGGTTGGGCGTTATGTTGCGAACGCTTTTGTACAGGAAGTGCCTCTTCCGTGGAGGAAGAGACCATGCGGCAAGACTTGGTCTTCTTGCCTTTGGTTTTGGAGGCAGAGAGTACCCCCGGTTGAGTAACTTCAGAGACGAGATCTGGGTGAACCCATAAGATCTTTTCCCAAGATGTGGTGAGCGGTATGAGTCCCTGTTGTCACGGGTAGGTCGTAGGTTGACTACCTCCATTATCGTCTTTGGGATGGGGACGATGCCATCTTGTAATTTGGTTGGCGGCAAGGTGCCAAATTGGAGCGACACCAGGTTGGCCGAGACTATTTTCTTCTCGTAATCGATGGAGATGACATTTGTATTGATCATACGCTGGATGTAATTCTTGAGGACGTAGCAGTCCTGAGTCAAATATGCGACAAACCGATGGTAGTGACAGAACCTCGGATTGTCAACTCTCCCCACCTCGTCGTGATGCTTCGGATCTGGTAATTTGATCTTATCACCCTGCTTCAACATCTCGAAGGGTTGCAAGGTATCTTCATCATTGAAAGAGTAGACCTCTTTTGGCCTCGGTACAAGCGGAGGCTTCTGAGTAGGTGCTTATGCACTTTTAGAAGCATTGACAGTCAATGCCTGCTTCCCCTTCGTCTCACATCTAGGGTTGCTGGTAGCAGGCCATTTTTCCTTATCTTCAAAGACAGGAAAACTGACTCCCAGAAGGCGAGCATTGCATGCCTTCTTTTCAACTGCTTCGACCTCAATAATCAATGAGCTCCAGTCGGAAGTAGGAGTGGAGTTGAGCCAGAGCTTAACCGCAGGCAGCTTGTTCATGCTGCAGGAGGAGAGGAGTGCATGTTCTGGCATACCCGGGGACAGTCTGAAGCAGGCTTGTCGGAATCGTTCAATGAATGCTCGAACCGTTTCTTTTTCCTTCTGACGTACCTCTATAAGGGACGCATCATCATGTCTTTCCTTCTGTCGTAGAAACGATCGAGGAAGAGGCGTGTCAAGTCATCAAAAGAGGATATGGAGTTGTTAGGGAGACTGCAGTACTAGTCGTAAGCCACTCCTTTCAATGCCCGGACAAACATGCTGGTGAGTAGCGCGTCTTCCTTCGGGAGATGTCCCATTTGAGACTGGAAGTACGTCAGATAACGGCGTGGAGAATCCTTTCCGTCGTATGGCGTCAACGTTTGTGGTTTATACTTGGGAGGATAGACCACTTTGTTCCATTCGAGGGGGTATGGTTGTGGATCCCCATCTTCTGGCACTCCTTCTGTTTGTTCTTTGACCTGAAGCACTCACGCAAGTCCCAGATCATCTCAACCACGTCTTCCGTGGAGCTGGGAGTCGGAGAAGGTGGAACAGTCTGGAGTTGTACATTCGAAGGTTCCGATATCCGAGGTGCTTCGCGGCAATCGGTATTCAAGGATGGCCGTTGAAGGGGCACACTTGATTTCCCGTTAGCTCCTGGGTTAGGATTGGTGGAAGGTGCTCTGGCCAAAGCTGATCGTATCTCGAACACTACTTGAGTCAGTGTTTGTATGGAGGCAGAGAGGGTTTTGAGTCCCCCTCCAAAGTATCCATGTGCTGAACGAGGTCTGCTGGCGGAGCATCTGACTCCGTATCACCTCCTTCCGTCATGTATACTGTCATGACGTGACTAGAAGTGGATGGATCGGTTGAAGCTTCGCTTTCAGCCTCGCTCTCTTATAGAAGAGTCACTTCTCCTGGAGTTTCGTCTTGGCTACCCCCGGCTATGTTCTGGGGGATATCTTCGTCTTCGGGAGGAGGATCAACAAGGGCTTGACTACCCCCAGCTATTACTTCTTCAGAAATCTTCTTTCTTGCCCAGGTGCCTTCAAACACTCCTGAGGATGGGACAGTCACCTTGGTCTTCCTCGGCTGGCTCTTGGATGAGGACGAGGTCAAGGAGTTGCTAGTCGCTTTTCGGATTGATGAGGAGTTAGAGACTACGTTGTAAGAAGCAACCTTTAGTTCCGGCTCTTCTTCAATCGACACTTTCTTCCCGAGGCGACGCCGGAGGGGTGTTGACGATTGCAGTCACTGGAACACAGACTACCTTTATGGTGGGACTGCTATCTTGCAACAATAGTTGATGGTGACCACAGCACAGATGTGCCCTATGAGGGGCGCATTGTGCTTGTCGGTCGACTCTCCTGACGGCGTTTGTGAATAATCATATTACGCAAATCGTTAGAGGAGAGTGCCACCTTTACACCCCCATCAGGCACGTGACAAGCCCAAGCGCCGGGGTGATCAAATGAATGTTGTGCCCCCTGATCCAGCACATAAGGCACGCCTAGATCAATAGTTGGGGAACCACATTTATAGTGACTTGAACCAGCCTCAGACGCACAACCAATGTAGGCGCGGGGGTTCAAGACCACAGAATTTGCCTTGTACGACTTGGTTGCGAACGTAGCAGATGCGCCCAAGTGAGACAAGGACTTTGAGGGTCGGCTCATTTCTGGCGCAGAAGCACCCGAGTCAACTTTGTACAGCTTACCATCAGCAGTGCGCATGATTATGAGCGCATGCTTCTGGTTTGCCGTTGGCATAGCACGTTTGAGGCGCATGGCCCATGCCGACTTGGACTTCTTCGTACCAGCCCACTGGGGCCCATAGTACTCAGATTCCAAATTATCCTTGCCATGACTGCAAGTGAGTTTCTTAAAAACAGAGGCCTTCTGCGGCACACCAGATTTCATGCGCAGGGCGTTAGATGCACCCCTGCTCCGTCGGCGAATCTTCCTTGACTGAGAAGGAGATGGTTAGGGAATATGGTTAGTACCGTATTTTCTGGAGAGATGTGCTGCACTCGTGGGCACATCCTGGCTGCTGAAGGCGTCAGCAAGAAGGGTAGGCTGCATCGGTGCATCCCCATCAGTAATAGTGCCAGGGGTCTCCACCTTGTGCACCCAGGCTTGGCGAGTCTTCTTTGACTTCGGCAGCCGCTTCGAAGGACTTGCGCTGCCTTCAGAGATGAACTCCTCATACGCATGTTGATTGAGGCGTACGACTAGTGTCTTCTGGAAGGAGCCCACCTTCATGTCGTCAGATTACGACACAACTTTTTCATCGGAGGAGAAAAAGGTCCCCAGCAGAGTTGCCAGCTTGTTTGCCATTATAATCTTTGAGTTGGAATTTTAATTACAAACAGAGCAATGTTATAATATAGGACTTAGATGTAGTCCTAAGAGTACACTTTTGTTTTTATCTGGGTCCTGTGTCGATGGAGCGAGTGGTAATGCGTTGACTCTGTTGACGATCTGACGACGATTTTAGGTTCTCTGAAGGTCTGGGTTTCTCTAGATATTGGAGCTTGCGGAGGGGAAGAAGACATTGAGTGTCCCTTCCAATCCCTGTCAGTAGACGTGCGTCTCAGTAACTCTGATGACCTCGTTATGTCCATCTTTGTCTGTGTGTCTGTATTGATGAAGGAATGATCCTTCTATTTATAGCTTGCAGGCTGGCTGCTCATGTGCGCATATGTCGGATGCGCCTGGTTGTGGGAACGCTACGTGGCTGATGCTGGCGGGGGCATATGGTTGATGTGTCCTGATTTAGGGATTGGATCCTTCCTGTTGTGCCTGTGGTGCTGCGGAAGAGCTGACATGTGGCGAGTTAGCGATTGAGAGGATTCTTCGGTTGCTGAGATCTTGGGTGGTTGGCACCCCTTCATGGACTGAACTGAGTCGAAAGGCACGTGGCGTATGTCCATGGCTCAAAGATCTCGAACTTGGTGGAGAGGGATCTGATGAGCTGCGCCTGGGATTTGGCGCATGAGGAGATTCAGCTCGTAATCTTTAGGAATCACGAACCAGTCTGGGCGCATGGCTTTTGAGGCGTATATTTTGGTCACATGGCTGGGGAGACACATGCAGCGACTTGACTTCTGTGATCAGAAGTAAGTCAAAGGCGCATGCAATTCTTCGGGCACATGGCTGCGGAGGCACATGCGAGTGGTTGGTCAACCACGTAGCTTGTAACCGACAGAGGAGAGTAATGACGACGCTGATGTCAGCGGCGCTTTGTTTTCTGCAAAAAGCTGTTGCTGCTCTGTCATTGAGGCATGGCTGCTGTCGTATCAGACTTCAACATTTAATGCTTCTTGATGGGCGATGAGCTTTTGAGTGGGCGCATTGCTCTGCGTTCCACTAGGCGCATAGGGACTCGTAGGGCGCATCCTTACGAGGTGCTTGGTACTGATGGGCGCGTCTGTATGATGTGCGGGATCTGACCGGCACGTCTGTTGCATGGCGTATCTTCATTGGCCCAATATTTTGATGTACATATTGACTGAGCTGATTTTGAAGGGATATGTTCATCACAATGAATGCAAATTTATTGCACGAAATTCGGAGAGCCCGCCACTTGGCGCATGGTTTTGATTTGCCCGGCCTATAAATAGCAGCAAGGAGAGAGTTTGTTTCTCGTTTTCTTTCGTCTTCCCGAATGGAGATGAACTTCTTTGCTCGAGCACATTCCGTTGACAAGACGCTTCCGAGGGTGAAGATGCGTCGAGTTGTCTTCGTATACACTCGTGAAGGTGACTGTTACATCCAAAAGTTGATATTACGGGGTCTCGATGCAGGCCGAAGGTGCCTGTTGCATCCAAAGATCGAGACGTTCAAGTCCCATCTTCGTTATGCTGGAAGAGCCCCAGATCGAAATTGCGGTGCTCTCCTCTTCCTTGGGCTTTGGAGAGCTCCTCCTCCTGCTAGAGTGGGATTGGTTGCCCACCCTTGTTATGCTCAATAAATGTTTCATTAGCCGAAGCACATGATCGGGTCGAAGTAGAGCGCATATGCTGAGACTTCATGATGTGCCTAGCTGAGACGCTGAAGAGATGTGCCTGACTGAGACGCTGAAGAGATGCACCTGACGGATGATACGCCTAGCATGGGGCATATGGCAGTTGCTGCGCCTGGCTGTAGTTTTAGTATCTTTCTTTTTATAGAAGTTCTCCTTTGTAAAAGCCTTTCTTTAGACATGTAATAGACTTTTATATGAAATAAAAATCTTCTTTTGATGTCCGTACTTTTGCTGTCCTTTGCTATGCCAAGTACTTCGTTTGAGCTCCCTGGCGCATATTTGAGTCTAGGCACGTAGTGTTAAGCGCATAGGAGTTCTGGCCTATAGATGCGCCTGAAATTCCATGCTTCTACAAGCCTTCCCTTTCCTCCTCTTCTTCCTCTTCTTTATTTCCTTCATCGGGTCTGGAGAAATTCTCTCTACATATAGAGAGAGAGAAAGAGAGAGAGAGAGACGGTTAGGTAGAACAAAGGCAGGCTTTGGGTGTGGGCTCAACCCTTTGAGGTAATGGGCCAGGCTCACTGGCCTTGAGTTTTTTATATTTATTTTAGTTTTATATTTGGGCTGGGCTTTGGGTATTGGGCTGAGTTATATATGTATTTTGGGACCCTATATATCTTTTTGGGCTGGGTATTATATACATATGTGTTAGTATAAATACATGAATATATGTAGTTAAAAGCTATATTTTTATTCCTGTTATTAATTGTATTATTACTATTATTCTTTAGTTATTTGTTATTTATTTAATTATTATATTATTATCAATATTATTTTGAATTATTATTACCATTTGGTTTCACTAGTATTAGTATCGTTATTTATTAGTAAATTATATTTTTATGGTAATTTAAAATATAAATTTTGACTTAAAAATACTATTATAATATTTTCTATCTAAATTATGTTTTGACCTAAATATGATTCTTCTATAGCTTCCAAAATATTTATTTAAAATATTTTGATTAGTAGTTATCAAATATCATAAATTTTTTCTAAATATATATACTTTTATTAAATAATTTCTTTCTTTATTAGATTAGATTATTGATCGTGACTAGTCGTACGTTCCTATATCTTGTGTTTCTGACTATTTCATATCGACCCTAGGTTAATCGGACTGTCTCGAACCCTATGGCACGGTCCGTTCCATCATTTGAGGTCGTCTTGCATACTTATGACTCGTGACTATTTTGTGCCAACATGATCAAGTCACAACAACTGCAAATTAACCGAGGCAAGTATACTATTGTTTTATGTCTTATTACATTATAATGTTATTCCTTATTGTGTTTCATTGAGTATCCAGTTGAGACACGATTGTGACACGATAGGATTTTTATATCATTGTTCGTTTATTGATTGTTTAGTGAGTCGAGAGGAAAAATACTCAATACATATGTGAACAAAGCCCAATGATTGTTATTGTACGTGGATAGCTAAGTCATACACCTCATACATGAATAAGTTGCACCTTTTATCGTGGATATCCATCTATGATGTGTCGTATTAACCCAAGCTGTTCACATATCGAAAAGTATTTCAAATGCACTCTCAGTTCTACTTGTACATGTTCATTGCTAGTTGTTCATCCATGTTCCTGCTAGTGGTTTCTTCTATATATTTATTATTTTTGGTTCAACTACATGTTTTCTTATTCTCTACTGTATCTATACTGTCTAGCTTATTCTGTATTAAGTTATATTATTGTAATATGGTTGTACTTTGCTCCTTTCCTGACTGGATCATTACAGGTGACTTGGCATGCTTCCTACTTTTGTGCTATGGACTATACGGGGGAGATAGAGACCTTGGAGGCTGACTTTAGAGTCTAGATATATTAGACACTTCTTGTATTTATTTCTTTTAGCAGGTTTTTGTATTATTGGATTTGTAAATAAAATAATTATCGTGAATGAGCAGTTATGTAATGCCTGTGGTTCGTATTGCGTATTTTCGGAATTCGTGTACGTATTTATTCTTGTATTGCATGATTTTCTTGCTTAATTCCTTGTTGGCTTGGCTTGGTTTATCCTTGGGTTGGTTCGGCCTGGCTTGGTTTTGATTGGGTTCATGATGAACCCTTGGATGAACCCCCTACCTACCACCTCCATTTGTATTTATTAGCCCTCTTCATTCTCTCTCTTCATTTATCATCTTCTTCTTCCTCATTTACTACCTTACCTACCAGAGAGAGAAGAGAGAGGTCTAGGCAAGTACAACTTGCTTCATGGAGGAACTCTAATTTTATTGCTTCATTCTCTTCCTTACAGCATTTTAACTTACTTTAGAACTTGGCATTTTTACTTTCCATGGCTAGATTCTTCTAGATCTAAGTTTACTTTATTTTCGAATTTCTTGGATTTTGATCTACTTAATCTTGTTATTTCTGTGTTTTGATGGTTCCATGTTGTAGAGAATTTCGTTCTACCCTATTTTAACCTATGGAAGTTCGGATTTGGGCTCCGGATGATAGAGTTATGCAGCTTGGAAGCCATGGCTTATGGTGTACTTCTTCTCGGAAATTTGGAAAAGAAGCACAGTTCCGAGCCGCATGATAGCACTTGACCGCATGAATATTCATGCGGCAAGTCAGCTTCGAAACCGCATGCACTATCAACTGGACTTGACCGCATGACAAGTTCATGCGGCAAGTATTTAGTTCGGCCGCATGAGGCTCTTGTACTTCTAGCCGCATGAGGCCCTTCTTTCCGAACCGCATATGCACCTTTGCTCCCAGCCGCATAGGCATTGCTCCCCGCTGCCGTATGGGACTTTCGCCCATCCGAGCCGCATGAACTCCAATACTCGCGAGCCGCATAGACCGCAGTCTCCCGCTGCCGCATGAGGACCCGAGTCCTCTCAGCCGCATGACTGACTGATCCCGACCCGCATAGACCCTGATTCCCTTCAGCCGCATGAGACCCCTCCATAAGCTCCTGCAGCCGCATACGCCGCACGCCCGTACTGCCTTGAGACCGACCTTTCCGAGCCGCATGAACTCGGATTTCGGGCCGCATGAACCCATATCCATTCAGCCGCATGGGCTGTTCTCTTCCAGCCGCATGTGATCATTCCTGGCCGCATATGCCTTAGCCGCATGGCTCTTCTATAGCCCTGTATATTGATATTTTATTAGACATTTTACGTCCGTTTTATATCCTTACGCCTTTTGTCATGAACTTGGAAATCATGGATTTATTTAATATGTTTAATGATACCCGAGCATGACACGATAGTGACCCGTAGTGGTGCACTCTTGACAAGTAAACCTGGCATGACCTGATAGTGACCCGTCGTGGCGCACTCCTGACAAGTACACTTGACATGATAACCTGACATGATATATCTTGATAAGCTGTTGCGACGGCTACCTGACATGACATGACCTGTATAATTAATTCATTGGCCTGGACACCATGGATGTTTGTGCTTGTATAAACTACGAGTCCTGTGTGTCTTGCATCATGTCTAGGGCATGATCCCTGAGTACCACGGTCAGGGATTCATACTGAATCTGGCTAGGTTAATGACTAGATTGATCAAATAGTTCATGGAGAATTTCCCAGTTACCTGTTGCCCCTTTGGTCCCGGCCTTATATATATATATATACATGGGATTTGTTGCTATCCGTCGAGATGAGCGCACTTCCAGCCTGCCGTCGAGTGTGGTACCTTAGGACACATGTATCTTACTACAGTGTGTCTGCTATATCCAGCTATCTTTTCCTTTTCTTGCTGGGATCACTCAGGTAGTAACAAACAGGTAACCGGACTTGGAATTCTCATTGCATTTGCTAGTAACTAGGCCTGTGATAACCCTAGTTAGTTAAAGTAGTAAGCCGTACTTATTTCTTGGCCGTGATTGTTGGATGGGGTTCAATCTGTCTAGTCTTGTCTTGATCCTGCACAAGATTGTTACATGTCTCGATTTCTTATATTTACCTTGCCGATAAATGGTGGGAGAAGCCAAGTTCCATTCAGACGAAGGGTTACAACCCCGGTCCTTGTTTGGTTTACGGGTTGTAACCTGATTATCTGAATAGTCCCATGGTTATCTCATCGTATATCATCCTGTCATGCTTTTCCATATGTTCTGTCTTTTATTGATTCTGTACAAGATTGTCTTTTATATTCACCTATCATGTTTTTTTTTTCTTAATTACTGTCTCTTATTATGTAATTATAATCTTGTGCTAATATGCTGGTTTTAGTTCCTAAGTGAAGCCTCATTTGTGGCACTTGCTCTTTCTGGGGTCTGACCCAGCTGGTTTTGTATGGCCAGATACCGGAGCAGCAGCAAAGGATCTACCTGCTTTCCAGCCAGATGGTGACCACTAGAGGGAATCCTGGCAACGAGTGGGTTTCTTTTGTTCTCCCACTGTAATTGTACATTATTCTTTTGAGGCGTTTAGCCGCCGAGCAAGTGTTAGCTCGTGTATATTTTACTTACTGTATGCCTACGGGCTGTAACATGATTGGCAACTCGAGGTTGATCATGTATAACTTAACTCTTGCTAGTCCTTATATTTTGTACGACTAGCTTTATGATCATCTGGATATGTAATGTTTGGGACGCCTTACAATTGTATATTTGGTGGTCTGATATCTTGTAACTATTACTAGTTGGTTGAGATTGAGATACTAGGCTTGTTATTGACCCTAAGAGACTGATGGCTTGTAGATAAACCTTCATATTTCTAGACAGCCGTGACCGTATGGTGAGATGGATTCCATTTCATTATACATAGCTGGCTATGTCTGCCCCCGCTCTCCAGTATTTTGGTTCTGGGGCGTGACATGGTTTAAGTGGTGGCCCATGCAGGTCTTGTAAATCAAGAAATATGAGGGTTTACCGGATAGATGTCTCAATCTGTACTCGCCTTTGATCTCCACTCGTATCTTCTTATCTCCTTGGATCCCTGACATGATAACATGCTTGCATCATTGTTCTATCCTGGTCCTTCCTTAATATTCCCGATGTCATTGCTTCAGTGGCATCATTCCTGTTGATCAGTCAGAAGGAGTTCGGCCAGCAGACCAGCAACAGCAAGAAGATCAAGATCAGTCCTCAGCAGCCGCCTCCCGAGCCATGCCTTCTGGAGAACCAGAGCCCCCAGTCCAGCCAGTTCAGCCAGCAGGGCCAGAGGATTGGGTCTTGATAGGGCTCATCCGTGAGTTGCTTGCGTCTCAGGACCGTCGAGGTGATGCCTTGCAGCAAGCAGTACAAGATGCTATGAGCGGAAGTGGTCCTCGAGGGAACAGTGCGGTCAACAATTTCAAGCGCCTGAACCCTCCCTTCTTCGACGGCAGCGAGGATGCTATTGCTACAGATACCTGGCTACAGGACATTGAAGTTATCTTGGAGGCAGCCAGGACCCCTGAAATAAAGAAGGTGGCTGTGGTACGCCTGCAGTTACTAGATCTAGCCCGCAGCTGGTGGGCTATGCAAGCAGCGAGTTTGGGTACGCCTGTCATGTGGGCGGTATTCAGTGATATGTTTCAGACCAAGTACTTCGACGTAGTGGCTAGATATGACCTGCAGACCAGGTTTAGTAATCTCAGGCAGATGAACAGGACGGTCGACGGATATACGGCCGAGTTTTCAAGGTTGAGTCGGTTTGCTCCCACCTTGGTGGCAACCGAGCTAGACAGAGCACAGCGATTTCAGCAGGGGCTCCACTTGGAGATTATATTGGCAGTAGAGCAGTTCGAGCACAGAACTTTTGATGCCGTCTTGCGAGCAGCGAGGAGGCATGAGTACACTTCCCGAAGGATAGCGGACCGGACCGGAGGTCGGAAGCGGTCTCATGACCAGATGAACCAATCCTCAGCACCGGCCCCAGCAGCTAGGGCCCTGACCATTGGAGCTATGAGGACCGATTCGGTTACCTCCTTACAGCATTCTGCCCCGACCTATCCCCAGCACCAGAAGCAGAAGCGGCCTTTCGCAACCGGTTGTTCTCATTGCGGGAAGCCCGGGCATGTTGTTACTGAGTGTCGCAGAGCACAGGGATTGTGCTTGGTTTGTGGTTCGCCGGACCACATGATAGGATCTTGTCCGTTCAGAAACAGATCATCGTCGACAGTAACTAGTCCCTCGGTTATGGGACCAGCACCAGCACCAGAACCAGCTCCAGTTCACCAACCATAGCAGCTCCCGTTCCCTGGTCCATTGCCGTCTCAGGCCCAGGCCTTCCAGCAACAGAGGCCTCAGTAGTTCGCCCTGGCCCAGGCCCAGATCCAGAATCGGCGGAGAGGTATCTGTGTCCTATTGCCTTGCTTTTCGACCGTCGTTATGCGGGATACATGTCATATTTCATGTATCCTAACTACCACGGTATATCCCGGGCCCGAGCCATGTCCTAGATCATTCGAAAACGGTTATTGGTACCAACCTTTTCGTATGAGGAGAGGCTCGTGTCCCTGTTTGACCAAAGAGAGAGACCTCAAGCGCAAGACTATCAGTTTAGTTCGTGTTGCTTGAGTTCATCGCTCTTTAGATGAGTCAACGTGGGAGCGTGAGGATGATATCCGATCGCGATATCCCGACTTGTTTGACTCGTGAGGTATAATGTCTTCTTATGCCTCATGCCTTCGATTCCTTGCTTGAATGAGTGATTGTCTGCCTAGTTATAGCTTGCATGTGATTAATGCAGCTTGTCATTGCTCCTCTAGCCTCTTGATTAAATTCCGAGGATGGAATTCTTTTAAGGTGGGTAGAGTTGTAATGCCTGTGGTTCGTATTGCGTATTTTTGGAATACGTGTACGTATTTATTCTTGTATTGCATGATTTTCTTGCTTAATTCCTTCTTGGCTTGGCTTGGTTTATCCTTGGGTTGGTTCGGCCTGGCTTGGTTTTGATTGGGTTCATGATGAACCCTTGGATGAACCCCCTACATACCATCTCCATTTGTATTTATTAGCCCTCTTCATTCTCTCTCTTCATTTATCATCTTCTTCTTCCTCATTTACTTCCTTACCTACCAGAGAGAGAAGAGAGAGGTCTAGGCAAGTGCAACTTGCTTCATGGAGGAACTCTAATTTTATTGCTTCATTCTCTTCCTTACAGCATTTTAACTTACTTTAGAACTTGGCATTTTTACTTTCCATGGCTAGATTCTTCTAGATCTAAGTTTACTTTATTTTCGTATTTCTTGGGTTTTGATCTACTTAATCTTGTTATTTCTGTGTTTTGATGGTTCCATGTTGTAGAGAATTTCGTTCTACCCTATTTTGACCTATGGAAGTTCGGATTTGGGCTCCGGATGATAGAGTTATGCAGCTTGGAAGCCATAGCTTATGGTGTACTTCTTCTCGGAAATTTGGAGAAGAAGCACAGTTCCGAGCCGCATGATAGCACTTGACCGCATGAATATTCATGCGGCAAGTCAGCTTCGAAACCGTATGCACTATCAACTGGACTTGACCGCATGACAAGTTCATGCGGCAAGTATTTAGTTCGGCCGCATGAGGCTCTTGTACTTCTAGCCGCATGAGGCCCTTCTTCCCGAACCGCATATGCACCTTTGCTCCCAGCCGCATAGGCATTGCTCCCCGCTGCCGTATGGGACTTTCGCCCATCCGAGCCGCAAGAACTCCAATACTCGCGAGCTGCATAGACCGCAGTCTCCCGCTGCCGCATGAGGACCCGAGTCCTCTCAGCCGCATGACTGACTGATCCCGACCCACATAGACCCTGATTTCCTTCAGCCGCATGAGACCCCTCCATAAGCTCCTGCAGCCGCATGCGCCGCACGCCCGTACTGCCTTGAGACCGACCTTTCCGAGCCGCATGAACTCGGATTTCGGACCGCATGAACCCATATCCATTCAGCCGCATGGGCTGTTCTCTTCCAGCCGCATGTGATCATTCCTGGCCGCATATGCCTTAGCCGTATGGCTCTTCTATAGCCCTGTATATTGATATTTTATTAGACATTTTACGTCCGTTTTATATCCTTACGCCTTTTGTCATGAACTTGGAAATCATGGATTTATTTAATATGTTTAATGATACCCGAGCATGACACGATAGTGACCCGTAGTGGTGCACTCTTGACAAGTAAACCTGGCATGACCTGATAGTGACCCGTCGTGGCGCACTCCTGACAAGTACACTTGACATGATAACCTGACATGATATATCCTGATAAGCTGTTGCGACGGCTACCTGACATGACATGACCTGTATAATTAATTTATTGGCCTGGACACCATGGATGTTTGTGCTTGTATAAACTACGAGTCCTGTGTGTCTTGCATCATGTCTAGGGCATGATCCCTGAGTACCACGGTCAGGGATTCATACTGAATCTGGCTAGGTTAATGACTAGATTGATCAAATAGTTCATGGAAAATTTCCCAGTTACCTGTTGCCCCTTTGGTCCCGGCCTTATATATATATATACATGGGATTTGTTGCTATCCGTCGAGATGAGCGCACTTCCAGCCTGCCGTCGAGTGTGGTACCTTAGGACACATGTATCTTACTACAGTGTGTCTGCTATATCCAGCTATCTTTTCCTTTTCTTGCTGGGATCACTCAGGTAGTAACAAACAGGTAACCGGACTTGGAATTCTCATTGCATTTGCTAGTAACTAGGCCTGTGATAACCCTAGTTAGTTAAAGTAGCAAGCCGTACTTATTTCTTGGCCGTGATTGTTGGATGGGGTTCAATCTGTCTAGTCTTGTCTTGATCCTGCACAAGATTGTTACATGTCTCGATTTCTTATATTTACCTTGCCGATAAATGGTGGGAGAAGCCAAGTTCCATTCAGACGAAGGGTTACAACCCCGGTCCTTGTTTGGTTTACGGGTTGTAACCTGGTTATCTGAATAGTCCCATGGTTATCTCATCGTATATCATCCTGTCATGCTTTTCCATATGTTCTGTCTTTTATTGATTCTGTACAAGATTGTCTTTTATATTCACCTATCATGTTTTTTTTTCTTAATTACTTCTTTTATTATGTAATTATAATCTTGTGCTAATATGCTGGTTTTAGTTCCTAAGTGAAGCCTCCTTTGTGGCACTTGCTCTTTCTGGGGTCTGACCCAGCTGGTTTTGTATGGCCAGATACCGGAGCAGCAGCAAAGGATCTACCTGCTTTCCAGCCAGATGGTGACCACTAGAGGGAATCCTGGCAACGAGTGGGTTTCTTTTGTTCTCCCACTGTAATTGTACATTATTCTTTTGAGGCGTTTAGCCGCCGAGCAAGTGTTAGCTCGTGTATATTTTACTTACTGTCTGCCTACGGGCTGTAACGTGATTGGCAACTCAAGGTTGATCATGTATAACTTAACTCTTGCTAGTCCTTACATTTTGTACGACTAGCTTCATGATCATCTGGATATGTAATGTTTGGGACGCCTTACAATTGTATATTTGGTGGTTTGATATCTTGTAACTATTACTAGTTGGTTGAGATTGAGACACTAGGCTTGTTATTGACCCTAAGAGACTGATGGCTTGTAGATAAACCCTCATATTTCTAGACAGCCGTGACCGTATGGTGAGATGGATTCCATTTTATTATACGTAGCTGGCTATGTCTGCCCCCGCTCTCCAGTATTCTGGTTCTGGGGTGTGACAAGTTAGACTTGTTTTATTGTATTTAAGATTGACATTGAGACCTAGACAGCATACTACCGCCGATGCTGCGACGTAAGCTACACTTGGCTATGTACTCGTATTCCTAAAAACGGATGCGGGTCGTGAAATGGTCATAATACGAGAATGCATCTCATCGACTTCCTTCTCTATGCTGATTAAAGGTCAACCATATGGTTATTTCAGAAGTAACTGAAGATTACGACAGGGGACCTGCTCTCCCCGTACTTGTTCATGATTGTCATAGAGTACTTTGTCACACCTCGGTTCCGAAGAATCGTTAGTCGTCCCCCTGGCGTAATGTTGTACGAACCTAGGTTGCGATCGCACAAGGCATAATCATAAGGTAATCCGAAATACAACATCTAAGAGATAGCACAGACAAATTGAACAACACATTGAGATAGAAAAACTTTGTATTTTATTGATAATAGACATTATTTACAGACTCTATTATAATTATGCCGCACGGGCTTTACAACATTACTCGATTACAAAAGGAGTGCCGATGAGATAGCTGTTCCATAAATACATCCCTCATTTACAACAAAAGTATTCTTGCCACTTGGATTGGAGGGAGGCCGAGACATGTTTCTTGGACTGTCGTAGAGAGACTTCAAAAGTGATGCGACGAGAGTCTTCGACGCATGGTCGAAGCTTCAAAACACGAACGTCGCCTTGGTCAGTTGGCGCATTCTTCTTGATCCCTAGCACCTGCGAAGAGCGAGGGTCAGTACGATCATATGTACTGGCGAGTGGCTAATTAAACCCAAGCTTTGCATTTGGTTCAACAGTTTTATAAAACATGTTAGCTATTTGGTGATCTTTCTAACCATCCTAATCGATTTGCATGTTAACATATTTTGGGGCAAGCATAAGAAATTGTATACATTGAACAGTTATCATATTCATCCCACGTCACATGCATTAGTTCAAGCAAGTGATTGGGTATGAAGTTCACTGGCAGTGTCAAGCCATCATGGACTATTGCTGGGTTAGACGGTAACCATTTCGCGCAAGTAGCAAGCCCTGTGCAAAATTTCCTGAATCACCCGCACCAGTCTTGCTGGCACTTGCTATACTCATTCCTCCAGGCCGATTTGGTTTCTTGTCCTAGGCAACCGCTCGAGAAAACTACATCTTATGCATAAGTTGTCCAATGACCGTTTTGCAGATCGTGAAATAATTCCCTCTTTTTTAGAACCTTATCTTTTCTCTTTTTGGTATGAAACTTACATTTTCAGGGTAAATTACTCTAATTGATGCAGTTATTCTGAGTTGTCTTTAGCAAGTGTTTCGTAAAGAATCGTGCCTCAATTTATTGATTCTACACTATAGCGATAAGCATTGCCTTTGTGTTTCATGATTGATTTTAAAACAGAGGGTCGAGGCGAAGGAGGTCAGCCACTCATCTTAGTCTTTGCTTCAGGCGAGGGACTGGTTGGCTGTGCTTAGACGTCGCCTACACGATCACCTGTAATCACATAAGCAACTGATTAGAACACAATGTTATTCAAGGAATTCGATACAAATACGAAGTTCAAAAATGCAAGCCATAAAAACCATCGAAAACATTCACGAAAACCAAAGCCAAAGCAATTGCTGCATGAAAAGCAGAGCAACATGAGGTCTCTTCCGACTCAGCCGTAGAGCCAACCCTCGAGGCACAACCCGCTGAATATGAGACTTGATTCAGAAGAAGCCTTTCCATAACGAGAAAAAGGATCTTAATTCAATCGTTTTCGTTCGACCGATTCAACCGATCCCGATCTATCAGTCCCGACTGAATCGGTAGCGATAGTGTTCCTTTTTTGTGCACCCTGTGGACGAAAATAGGGCACAATATAGGGACATGGCACACACCATAATTGACTAAGAAAAGTTTCGTCCTCGAAACTTAAGAATAGAACCTACCTCTACGAGAACAATGAAGAAAATTTCTTCTTCATCTCCGGTTCAAGTTCCCAGGTCGATTCCTCGGTCGAATGATTACTCCAGAGTACGCAGACAAAAGGGATTGCTCGATTCAATAGCAGCTTATCCTTGCGTTCCAAGATTTGGACTAGCACTTCAACGTAGGATAAGTCCTCCTTCAGCTCCAGCTGACCGAAATCTACCACGTGGTGTGGGTCGTGCACATACTTTCATAACTGAAAGATGTGGAAGACATCGTACACATCCGCTAGCACTGGCAGCAGGGCAATTTGATAGGCTACTAGGGCGACTCGCTTGAGTACTTCGAACGACCCAACGAATCTCGGACTCAGCTTTCCCTTTGCACCAAACCGGGTAACTCCTCGCATGACACTTTAAGAAATAAGTGATCGCCTTCTAGAAACTCGAGGGGTCGATGATGGACATCCGTATAACTTTTTCGCCGACTATGTGCAGTCTTTAATCTTTTTTGAATGAGCTTGACCTTCTCCACGGTCTGTTCCACCAGCTCCGGGCCAAGAATCTACTATTCTCCGACTTTATCCCAGCAAATGAGTGATCTGCACTATCGGCCGTACAAGGCTTTGTATGACATTATTTGGATGCTGAACTGATAGCTATTGTTATATACAAATTCGGCCAACGGTTGATGAACGTCCCAACTGGACTTCAAGTCGATTACACAGAGGCGTAACATGTCTTCTAGAATCTGATTCACCAGTTTTGTTTGGCCATCGGTCTGAGGATGATAAGCTGAGCTAAACTTCAACTTGGTCCCTATTGCTAACTAAAGACTATACCAGAAGCGTGACACGAACCACCAATCCCGATCTGAGACGATGGATACTGGTATCCCGTGCAGCCGAACTATTTTATCAAGATAGATCTGAGCAAGGCGATCGGCGCTCCAAGTGACTTTAATGGCAATGAAGTACGCTGACTTGGTTAATCGATCGACGATGACCCAGATGATATCGCTCCCCGCGGCGTCTTCGACAGGCCAATAACAAAGTTCATGGTGATATGAACCTATTTTTATTCTGGAATGGCAAGGTTCTGCATCTCCTCGCCCGATCTCCGATGCTCAGCTTTGACTTGCTGACAAGCCATACATTACGACATGAAGAGCGCCACATCTCTCTTCATTCCATGCCACCAGAAGGTCGTACGGAGGTTCTTATATATCTTTGTATTGCCTGGATACAAGATATATTTTGCATAGTGCGCCTCCATTAATATCTCCTTTCTAAGTTCTGAGTCATCCGGAACGCATAGCCTACCCTTCAATCGTAGCACGTCGGTTTCATCTTCCGCAAAGTCGGTCGCACTAATCGTTGAAATTAGCTCTCGTACTTTCTTCAGGTACAGATTATCCTTCTGAGCGATCTTGATCTTTTTTTCGCAAGCTCGGCTCTAACTGCAACTGTGCCAACTGCACATACCTGAATCGAACTTGGAGGTCGATGCCCATCTCTTCTTGGTCACGTAGCGATCAGCGATCGAAGGATAGCAAGGCAATATACTTCCGACTCAGGGCGTCTGCCACAATATTTTTTTGTCCGGCGTATAGTCAATAGTCAAATCGTAATCTTTGATCAGTTCAAGCCAACGCCTTTGTCGCAAGTTCAGCTCCTTTTGTGTGAATAGATACTTGAGGCTCTTGTGATCTGTATAGATTACGTACGCCATGCCATAAAGATAGTGACACGATAATTTCAACGCGAAGACAATCGTCGCTAACTCCACGTCATTAGTGGGGTAGTTCTTCTCGTGTGGCAATAGCTATTGGGAAGCAAACAATATCACCTTGTTCCGCTGCATTAGCACACACCCCAAACCCTGGCCGGACACATCGCTGAAGATCTGGAATCCTTCACTCCCTTCTGAAAGTGCGAGTATTGCAGCCGAGATGAGCCGTTGCTTTAACTCCTAGAGGGAATCTTCACAATCATCTGTGTAGCTTCCCTTCCCGAAAATTTTGAAATATTTTTATTATTATTTATTTTATTTAAATGGTAATTTTTCTATAATTGTACGAATTTCTAGGACCAAATAAGATGGGGTATGATATGCTCACCAAAAACTCGTATGGGTCATTTTAGTTGGTTAATATTGTCATTGTTATCATTAATATTATTATTCTTATTATTCGTCTCCTTATTATTATATTATTCTTTAAAAAAAAAATATAATTGATATTCGTTAAATTTGATAATTTATTTTCAAATGAATTGTATGTGCATATGCGCAATATTTTGCGGACCATACGCAAGGAATCTATCATTGAGGTTTTGACTATTGAATACTTATTTATATATATAGGATTGTATTGTCATATGGTTATATATATACACATATACATGTATATGCAGAAGTATATATAACTATATATATACATATAAATATATAACCCTCAACCCTCGGTCCCTCACTTACACTTCTAGAGATTTGGTGTCTACTTTGTTGTCTTTGTATATGGTTATTAAAACAGGTCTTAAACCTGCAAGGATTTGCAGTAAACTGGTTATTCAAGTCCGATATTTGCTGGACACATGATCCACTTCATCTGTCAGCATTTGTCTTTCTCTTTTAAGTGTATTGTTTCTTTGCATCCAACGTTTCGTGTAGGTTCTTAAGGCACCACTGACTAGGGATATGGCAATTAAGTCTTCTATCTCCTCACCAGAATTACTTAATCTAAAGAAAAGCCAGTGCATGACCTATTATTTGAATAAAAAGGAGAGAAAAAGAAGACATGTATAACAAAAGGAGAGGAACAAAGCCATTTCTTTCCTTGAGACTTTATTCCCTCTCCTTGTTATTAACACAGTTTTCCTCCTCTATGCCACTGATCACAATCAAGACAAGGGAATGTTCTTTTCCTCCATTCCCTCCTTTCATTCAAGCAGCCATAGTAGCCCAAGTTATTAGCAGGCTTGAGAACTAAGGTTGATAAAGTAAGGCTGAACACGTCTTGGAATACTGTTCAGTACTACAGAGATCTCCAGAACTTATAGGAAGTTTCGGCCAACATACTAAAACCCGAGCTCCCATGTGGCCCAGCCCGTGCGCTGATGGCCCAACAAACCCCAAGCCACAGCCCTCAACTCCATAACCCGACCACAGGCCCAGCAGCAGCTGCCTGGGCTCAGTGAGCCAACCCGAGGGCGCGAGCACCCGGACCCGAGCAAAGGACCCAAGACCAAATCCTAGCTAAACTGCGCATAGAGCTTCCCAGCCAAACCGAGGGGCATTAGATATATAGCCGTATATATAGAATAGAACCGTGCACAGAGAGAGAGAGAGATCGAGAATCGAGTTTTAACAAAAACCCTAAACACCTCCAACCGCCGCCACCGACGCTACCACGACCACCCCGTGGTCCAGCAACTCTCCCTCGCCGCTCTGCACCACCACCCAGCGGCGAGGAAGTATGCCGACGTCCGCTGGCGCAGCAGAAGGAGGAGGTTCTCAAGGAGATTGCCAAGAAGGAGGAGAAGGAGAAGAATAAGCCTGCTGCTGCTGCCGAAGTCACGCAGCCTGCGGGCGCAACCGGTGGGACCAGTCCCAGGAACCCGACACGAAGAAGGCTAAGATCGATGGGTCCGACCGGGACGCACCCGATTCCACTCCCGGGATCGACCGCTGGGATGCCACTCCGACCCCTGGACGTGTCGCTGCCGACGCTACCCCGGGGTTGTGCGGCGTAACCGCTGGGACGACTCCGACACTCGGACGTCTGGACTAATACAGACGCCACCCTATCGCCGGCGGGGTCACTCCCGGTGCACTCCTGCCAGGATGACCTGGCCGCCACCCCCAAGAACTCTCTCTGGACTTGCCATCGCGGCAACCACCACGTGTCTGACGTACGGGCCAGCCTCATTGACCACGTGCCCATGAGAACCGCACGGAGCCTCCACTTGGCCGGAAATCACTACTGTGCGGTGGAGCCTCACCCACTCGAGCCCTCCGAGCCATGTGGGCAGCCTCGACACGGTCGACAAGCCGCGTAGGAAAGGAAGAACCAGACTTCCTAATAGAAGAAGAAGGATGTATGCTCTTAATCACACACTTTAAAGATGCATGGAAGTTATTTAAGGTGCCATGTGTCCTCCATGCATTATAAGGAAGCATGGCATATGGCCATCCTCTCCTAAATAGAATAAACGTTGTTGACATAGTAGCTTCCCCAGACAAGTATAATAAGTTGGTGAAGGATTGTTTTCACTTTAGCCCATATCATTTTTCAATATTACACCTTAGTCAACATGAAATAAGTAGGTAACCTATAGTTAGCTTGGTCCAGTAATGGATAAGTCAACCTAGTAAATCAATAGACCGACTAATTAAGAATTAATAGGCAGCAGATAGTTAGGTTTAGTAAATGTATACAAAAGTATAAAGTATTAAATTTTGATGTATATATATCTTGTGTAGGACTTGGCATTTGAGAAATTGTTTAAAATTCTTCGACACGGAGTCCGTTCCGACAAAAAGGATGACTTGGTCGCGAACAAGTCACTTCAAAAGTGCGTATCGACTTCGCGGACGTGTGGGCTTTGACGGAATTCGAATTGGTTGCATGTGCGCGACAAATTTGATGTGTATCCGTCAAAATTCACCGTATCGTGCACTTTGCAAATTCTCCAATTACTTTGTGCACGCTCGTCAGATCGAGACGAAACTTGCGTCAACAGGTCTGTATCATTTTTCTGGTCCTGTATGCCAAGTTTGGTCCGATTCTGAGACTGTTGACAAAATTACCGTTTTGCGGGCCCTACGGTCCCACTCAACGGGCGATTTTGTGCACGGCCCGCCGGAATCCAACTTTGGACGTACGGTTGGGTTCGTATCAGAAAACTGGATCCGTAGATATGTAGTTTGACGACTTTTGAGACCGTTGACTCTGGCACGCTTTTCGGTGTAAAACGGGTCCAACGGAGGATATTGTTTTTGTCCGAAATTACCGTTTTGCCCCTGTGTCCACAATTAAACTTAAGGACAGGCAATCCTAGCTAATTTGACTATTCTGAGATCATTGGTATTGTCTATTTCAGCTTCCGGGGACTGTTGTACGGGTTTTGACTATTGTGGTATATTGAGTGATTTGGATCATCGGTTTCACCAGCACAGGACCACAGGCGAGTACAGTTTATTGTCTGCATTTCGATATTGATCTTTACTGTATTTCATTGATTAGTCATTGGTTATGTGATTATTTTCTATTATAAATTGTTGAGTCGGGAATGAGAAGTACCAAGGATGTGTGATCCGACCGTAGACCGTGTTTATTTTCATGCAATAGACCTCGTAGACATTGTTTATTTTCATGCAGTAGACCTCGTAGACATTGTTTATTTTCATACAGTAGACCTCGTAGACATTGTTTATTTTTATGCAGTAGACCTCGTAGATATTGTTTATTTTCTGCAAGTAGACCTCGTAGACGTTGTTTAATTTCTGCAAGTAGACCTCGTAGACATTGTTTATTTCTTGCAAGTAGACCTCGTAGACCGTGCGGTGTAGTACCCCAGACCGATCACATATCAAAGGTACTTCTATCGGTGGAAAGTATATTGGTCTATTTTTACTATTGATTTTCTCACGGCTTTACTGTTATTTTCAAAACTCATGATTAATGCCTAACCCTTGTCTTATAGTCATTTTCTTTATTTGAAATTGCATTCAGTGAATTGTGCTCGTTCCATTCCTGATTGGAAACCATATTTTTTAGGTTAGTCGTGGATTCACTTAGCTTGGGGATTGACGAGAATATTTGCAGACAAAGCCTAAAAACTAGCTAGATAGCGGAGTTGTAGTCATTCCAATAGTTTTACAAGTTTATATTTTCTGTAAATGTAAATCTTGTGATTATTGTAAATTAAATTAATGTTGTGAATGAGCATATTTGTGAATTCGATCTTCATGGCCGTGACAGCGTTCTACCGCGGACACTGCGACGTAGGCTGGCTTGGACACGTCTCGTATCCGTAAAAAAAAATTAAAAAAAATGGGTGCGGGTCGTGACAAGTTTTTTTTTGGTGGCCCATGCAGGTCAGTTTTCGCAAAATATTGCGAACTCGTGATGGTACGTTAGTCGTACTATTGCGAGCCTGCGACCAGGAAATGCTCATTCACAAGCTAGAATTAAAATGATTTAAGAGAACAACTAGGATAAGGGTCCCTTATTAAATTGACTAATCGGGTAGTTAAGGTTGTTAGATAGGCCATACAATTTAGGAGTATTAAATTCAGATAGCTTGCTAGATTCCTATAGGCACACTATTACTTTTGATATGACAATGTGATCCGATGTGGATATATCATTCACTTGGTAAGTTAGGCTTACCTATAATTAAGGCTATAACCTTGATAACCTGCTCAATTTTCTTTTTTCACTATTTAGATAAATTTTATAACATAAATTAGAACTTCCTGTTTAAATTCTATTTTGCTGTAAGGAAGTGGTTTATAACTCCTGATTCTGTTATTCCTGTACAAATCTCGAGGTAGATTGATTCGAGATTTTCCTTAACCAGTGAAATGCATGTGAAATAGATACTAGAATGTTTGTATTTATTTCGTATTTAGTTATTTCCTTCATGTTAAATCTTTTATTTTAAGTGTTGCGACTGATAGGACAAACACCTACGCTCTATTTTTCTAAATAGTTTGAACTCTAGCAGCTCCTTCAAGTCCTTAGGAATATTAGCTAACACATAAAGTTTAGACAGCAGCGCACTGTCGTTAATTATTTGAGAGTGGAGAATGTGGGTTCACGGCAGCCAGCAGCGCACTGGCGAGACACAACCCATAGAAATGAAACCATTATGAGGATCATAGGTTATAGAACATTGCTAAAACTATGTTGTAGTTGACCAAGACTTTAGGGATAGTAAGATTGTAGGAAGACTGTATAAGCAAGAACACCAGGTAAGGATTTGATTTTCTCAAAACTCGAACTATTGTGCCTCCTTCCCAAAAATCTCGCATATTCATATTTTGACTTTCTTGACCAATGCTGCTATTACAGCCTAGTTTGCAAGCTTACTCTTTTATCGAGCTTGATTCGAGACATATGTTTATTGGGGACGCCTGCTAACATATTGTCTAATCAGAATCGATGTATTACGGTCTGATCAACCGTAGTGCACCCGATTCGCCCTCCCTTTGATTACCTACGTGGATTGAGGTATAGATGTCTCTAGGGCCTCATCCGCGACTGCTTGACAATTTCTCTTGAATTATATATTCGCCTCTGAATTATGTTATTGTATTCAATGACATCTTTCTTGAACTCTTTATTGTTTTTGTCTTTCACTGATTTGGAAAGACAGAAGCTCATAATTGGTAAAGCGATACAGAGTATCCCCATGGCTATGATAGTTGTATACACAAGTGTAGCTACCATCGGCCGGCCATGTGACTAGAACCTTTCCTTGAGTTAATCGTCCTCCCCTCGACCCCAAAACTGTTATTGGGTCCTTCTAGCCATCTGAATTGGAGAATGAGTAGAGTTTAATCCTTAGTCAAAATGCCAACCTTGGAGACTACCTAATCTCCAGAGACCAAATGTTGTGAGTCTCTAATCATTTGTTTGAAGCTTGCTTCAACTAGAACTCTTGTGACGATAGTCTGGCAGGTTGACACAAATAGAAATTCACGACTTAGCTGTTAGAATTCTTTTCTTATGATGTGCCTTAGAGTTGGTTACCCCGTGATAACTCTCGTATACTAGGGACGAGTAGGTCATTCTATTTTATCGACCAGGTGTCGTCGTACACCCTCGTTTTCCAGTTATTGAGGAACGATCCTTGACTTGACCTATATCTACGGTATTCCGTTACGTCGTGTCTCATTCTTTATTGACAAGAGTCGAGGTACAATACCCGGACCTTAGAATTCTCCTAACCTCATTATTCCAAAACCCATGCCTTATTTATAAGGTGGATAGAATGTAAGCTTTCTAAAAATTGTGGGATATGCGAGGATTACCTATTATTTAGAATAATTTTTATTAGGATGATTATTAGTGCCCGTGGACTCCCACTTTCCATTTAGATCATTTTGTGTCCCCGGCCGTGTCCTTAATATTCGGAGCACGAGGCCAGCAGTTACCTTCCAACAAATTTCATATGCAAGATCTAGACGAGTCTACTATCGCCTAAGTATATCATGTCCCACTCAAACCCGACCCCTTGTACTCTATTTTATGGTACGACTTTCAGGACAAAAGGACTAATTATAAATTTTACCATAGTACCGATACACTTTCCAACCTCCATTAGAGCCTTGACCACGACCCAATTCCTTCGACCCAATATATGGTTGTGATATACTTGAAGCCTATTACGCACATGCCACTAGTGTGCCACTCAATTGTGTCTTCTCGTGCTACTTAAACAAAGAAGTCACCGAAGACGCATTTTTGGCTTTAGGAACCTAGCGAACCAATCCGACTGCCCATCTAGCTCAATCACTTGGGTGAAAACTATTCTAGGATTATCCTAACCTAGCAGTAATAGTTACCATTGGAAACTATACCAGTCAATAGAGACTGAAATCCGAGGTTCATCTAACCAACAATTGATGTCCAATCAGGAACCCATTGGGACCCGGTAAAACCCCCCCATGCATACCACTACATTTGGATTATAAAATCGAACTATTTGAAATAGGTCCCTATACATATTATGTAGTCTCCCCTCTTAGATTGTGAAGTCATTCGTAACCAATATTCCATCTACCTGGAAGTCATGATACGAATTTGTATTGCGTTTTATCCCTTGCTCGTGTGTTTAAATAACCACGGAAAAGATCACGATCTTGACTTCCTAAATTTCGTTCTATTATAGAACCTTATTTAGAATTTCGAGAATGAGACTGTTGTATTGCACGGATTGCAAGCCACTCTAGGAGGCGAAAGGTGCTTCGATTTAGCGAGTAACTAGACTAGAGTAGCTACTTTAGCAAATAAGTCAATGGTTCGTAAACCTTCCTTCTGTCTGTATCATTGGATACTCTCTACCGCTCTAGAAACTTCTTATTCTCCCTCGATTATTTTTCCTTATCTTCCTGTCCTCCCCATTGTAGAGTGACGAATGGTCACGCTTATTAGAATTTAGCAATATTTCTTAGCTGCTTGTGTAAATTTGTTGCTTGTCAGATTTTGGGTTGTTGATAGATAGAGAAGGATTATAGAGGCCATAAGCAGTAGATCTCTATTTGTAGAAATTTTAGCAAGTAGTTGGATGATTATAAAGTTTTAGTGACATAGAGTTGAGGGAGTAGTGTGACCAAAGGTGGATAGAAGTCCTCGATGATTCGTAGTTACGAAATGGCTAGCAGGAGATATAAATATTCTTGAGAAATTAAACTTGAGAAGATTGTGGTAATAGTGAATTCATTCTTTTATTATTATTATTATATATATATATATATATATATATATATATATATATATATATATATATATATATTTTATTTTTGAATTTTAGACGTGTATATAAGTCAGAATTTCGAGGACGAAATTATTTTAAGGTGGGTAGATTTGTAGCTCCCCTTCCCGAAAATTTTGAAATATTTTTATTATTATTTATTTTATTTAAATGGTAATTTTTCTATAATTGTACGAATTTCTAGGACCAAATAAGATGGGGTATGATATGCTCACCAAAAACTCGTATGGGTCATTTTAGTTGGTTAATATTGTCATTGTTTTCATTAATATTATTATTCTTATTATTCGTCTCCTTATTATTATATTATTCTTTAAAAAAAATATAATTGATATTTGTTAAATTTGATAATTCATTTTCAAATGAATTGTATGTGCATATGCGCAATATTTTGCGGACCATACGCAAGGAATCTATCATTGAGGTTTTGACTATTGAATACTTATTTATATATATAGGATTGTATTGTCATATGGTTATATATATATACACATATACATGTATATGCAGAAGTATATATAACTATATATATACATATAAATATATAACCCTCAACCCTCGGTCCCTCACTTACACTTCTAGAGATTTGGTGCCTACTTTGTTGTCTTTGTATATGGTTATTAAAATAGGTCTTAAACCTGCAAGGATTTGCAGTAAACTGGTTATTCAAGTCCGATATTTGCTGGACACATGATCCACTTCATCTGTCAGCATTTGTCTTTCTTTTTTAAGTGTATTGTTTCTTTGCATCCAACGTTTCGTGTAGGTTCTTAAGGCACCACTGACTAGGGATATGGCAATTAAGTCTTCTATCTCCTCACCAGAATTACTTAATCTAAAGAAAAGCCAGTGCATGACCTATTATTTGAATAAAAAGGAGAGAAAAAGAAGACATGTATAACAAAAGGAGAGGAACAAAGCCATTTCTTTCCTTGAGACTTTATTCCCTCTCCTTGTTATTAACACAGTTTTCCTCCTCTATGCCACTGATCACAATCAAGACAAGGGAATGTTCTTTTCCTCCATTCCCTCCTTTCATTCAAGCAGCCATAGTAGCCCAAGTTATTAGCAGGCTTGAGAACTAAGGTTGATAAAGTAAGGCTGAACACGTCTTGGAATACTGTTCAGTACTACAGAGATCTCCAGAACTTATAGGAAGTTTCGGCCAACATACTAAAACCCGAGCTCCCATGTGGCCCAGCCCGTGCGCTGATGGCCCAACAAACCCCAAGTCACAGCCCTCAACTCCATAACCCGACCACAGGCCCAGCAGCAGCTGCCTGGGCTCAGTGAGCCAACCCGAGGGCGCGAGCACCCGGACCCGAGCAAAGGACCCAAGACCAAATCCTAGCTAAACTGCGCATAGAGCTTCCCAGCCAAACCGAGGGGCATTAGATATATACAGCCGTATATATAGAATAGAACCGTGCACAGAGAGAGAGAGATCGAGAATCGAGTTTTAACAAAAACCCTAAACACCTCCAACCGTCGACACCGACGCTACCACGACCACCCCGTGGTCCAGCAACTCTCCCTCGCCGCTCTACACCACCACCCAGCGGCGAGGAAGTATGCCGACGTCCGCTGGCGCAGCAGAAGGAGGAGGTTCTCAAGGAGATTGCCAAGAAGGAGGAGGAGGAGAAGAATAAGCCTGCTGCTGCTGCCGAAGTCACGCAGCCTGCGGGCGCAACCGGTGGGACCAGTCCCAGGAACCCGACACGAAGAAGGCTAAGATCGATGGGTCCGACTGGGACGCACCCGATTCCACTCCCGGGATCGACCGCTGGGATGCCACTCCGACCCCTGGACGTGTCGCTGCCGATGCTACCCCGGGGTTGTGCGGCGTAACCGCTGGGACGACTCCGACACTCGGACATCTGGACTAATGCAGACGCCACCCTATCGCCGGCGGGGTCACGCCCGGTGCACTCCTGCCGGGATGACCTCGCCGCCACCCCCAAGACCTCTCTCTGGACTTGCCATCGCGGCAACCACCACGTGTCTGACGTGCGGGCCAGCCTCATTGACCACGTGCCCATGAGAATCGCACGGAGCCTCCACTTGGCCGGACATCACTACTGTGCGGTGGAGCCTCACCCACTCGAGCCCTCCGAGCCATGTGGGCAGCCTCGACACGGTCGGCAAGCCGCGTAGGAAAGGAAGAACGAAACTTCCTAATAGAAGAAGAAGGATGGTATGCTCTTAATCACAAACTTTAAAGATGCATGGAAGTTATTTAAGGTGCCATGTGTCCTCCATGCATTATAAGGAAGCATGGCATATGGCCATCCTCTCCTAAATAGAATAAACGTTGTTGACATAGTAGCTTCCCCAGAAAAGTATAATAAGTTGGTGAAGGATTGTTTTCACTTTAGCCCATATCATTTTTCAATATTACACCTTAGTCAACATGAAATAAGTAGGTAACCTATAGTTAGCTTGGTCCAGTAATGGATAAGTCAACCTAGTAAATCAATAGACCTACTAACTAAGAATTAATAGGCAGCAGATAGTTAGGTTTAGTAAATGTATACAAAAGTATAAAGTATTAAATTTTGATGTATATATATCTTGTGTAGGACTTGGCATTTGAGAAATTGTTTAAAATTCTTCGACACGGAGTCTGTTCCGACAAACCGGACGACTTGGTCGCGAACAAGTCACTTCAAAAGTGCGTATCGACTTCGCGGACGTGTGGGCTTTAACGGAATTCGAATTGGTTGCATGTGCATGACAAATTTGATGTGTATCCGTCGAAATTCACCGTATCGTGCACTTTGCAAATTCTCTAATAACTTTGTGCATGCTCGTCAGATCGAGATGAAACTTGCGTCAAAAGGTCTGTATCATTTTTCTGGTCCTGTATGCCAAGTTTGGTCCAATTCTGAGACTGTTGACAAAATCGTCGTTTTACGGGCCCTGCGGTCCCACTCAACGGGCGATTTTGTTCACGGCCCGCCGGAATCCAACTTTGGACGTACGGTTGGGTTCGTATCAGAAAACTGGATCCGTAGGGATCCAACTTTGGATGCCGAAATCCAACTCTGTCCTCGCCCCTCTTTCCAATGCCGTCTGTAATCCTTGGTTGAGTAGTACATTCTGCTCTTGCAACTAAGCATGCATGAGCTGCTGGGCCAACATCTGGTGTTGCTGAGTAGCCATCATTCCTCTCATGATCTCCAGAAGGGCTGGTGTGTCCACTTGGGTAGGTGGAACTGTTGGTGGTGGTGTAACATCCGGATACTGCGATCCAGCTGCTGCTTCTACGATCACTTCTTCCTGAGTAGCCTCCTGAGTTAGTACCGGCTCTTGTTACTGACCAACAGGGTCAGGTTGACCATGTTGCTGTCCATGTTGTTGCTGTCCAGTTCTGACCGCTGCGGACGAAGTGCCCCTAAGGAAAGGGACAAGAGAACAATCAAACGACCGGACATGAAGGATCAATGAAGTCAAAGGATACTAGAATGTCAAGCTAGAGTTGAGAATCGACGAATCATGAGATCAAGGGGAAACATGTGTGATTGAGACATCCTATTGAACACCCCACAAGTCTGAAATTAGACCTACATGGGCCACCACTAAAACCTTGTCACGCCCAAGAACCAGAATACTGGAGAGCGGGGGAATGACTCAGCCAGCTACGTATTACGGGTAGATGAATACCGTATAATACGATCAATGCTGTCTAAAGACGAGGGGGTGCATACTACATGAAAGTCTCACTATGGTCACTTCACATCTATTGTCTCAATCATTCAAACAAGAAACAGAAATAGAGAACATGTGAGATAAAGCAGTAAGGCGTCCCAAACGTTCAGTCAAAATGTTCTTGATATCTGGCTTTACAAAACATAGCCAGATTGATGTAGCAAAAGTATATACAATTGTTATCATCTGCAGCCTGACTTTAGTTACAATTATGTAAAAAGTAAGTACAAGACAATCCGACTAACATGTCGGTGCCAAACGGCAAAGTATAAAGTAGATAACAAAACGAACGGGGAAGTAAGAAACCCACTCGAATCCTCCTGCGATCATCCCTCTAGTGTTGACCATCTTGGAGGTAGAAGTAAGCTGGATCCTCGGGGACCGGCTCTAAATCTGGCCATACAAAACCAGAGAGGTTAGACCTCTAATAGCATGTACCACAAGGGAGCACGACATGAGAACTAAAACCAGTAATGAGAAATATAATAATGGATCTCTGCTTTCCACTAGGATTCACATCACATCACGACACTTCGAACCAACCTCCCAACCAAACAAGGACAGAAGTTGGCCCGTCATGTCCTGACATTCTGATCATCCCAGTTAGGTAACAGAGTAGGTACAGTGCACAAATAAATCATCTTGAACGGCCAATCAAATCCTACGGCTTGCTATTTTGAGTCCCAAGTTATCCTGGAATTATGCAAATAGGGATTCCTCAGTTCTTACTATGTGCAAGCAAGGCTAGTCTATCCAATCAATCAATTGCGCCAATCATGTAGTTAGACGAGTCCCAGCGGGACGCCCGCCGTTAATATAGCATGTACAATAATATAAGCAGATACTGTTCCCTGTTCGTGTGACAGATTTACAGTATCTGTGGGAACCAGCCGGCCCGTCGGGCACTTAATAGTCCCAAGGGGCTGCCATGTAAGAACTCGGGAATCCATTCTCTCCATGCCATCATTATTTTATTTAACTTAATAGTCTCTACGTTGAGTGAAGTTCCATGTCGTGGATCATGGTCATTCAAATGAGTACTTTCGTACGGGGTACGATATGCGCAACTCTACAACGATACCCGTGCGGCTAGGTTGTAGGTTTTACATAGCGTGATGCAACAATCAAATCTGACCACGGAGTAATCATGCCTTGACCATAAAGTACACATGCTATTTTTGTAAAATAAATAAATAATTTGAAGCCTGCATGTGCCTGTATGCCAATATTCGGGATTGGCTAATCGAGTACAATAGTTCATTACATGAACGTGTCTCATTCATTTCATTCAATAAGACGACTAGCCAGTCTCTTAGTTCCAACTAGGAACGCATGATCAATTTTAGTCAAGATAACCATTATCATCAATGGTGACAAGGCATGAAAGTTAAATAGTATTCAGTGGAGTCGAGTCGACGACTCTCAGGATTTAATTCCAGTCAATCGGGATATCTATAACTCAATTCACGACACATGGTACATCTCACGTAACAATCTATATTTAACAGAAATATTAACATGTCATGATTATATCAAGTTTATGCAAAAAGGCGTAAGGATATAAAATGGACGTTATATCAAGTCTATATTTACAGGGCTATAGAAGATCCAGGGTAAGCAGGCTACTCTCATGTCAGCCTACGCTCATGTCAGCGTACGCTCAGGTCAAGCTAGCGTATGAACTCCATACGACTCCTGACCATCCAAGTGAGCGTATGCAAGACATACGCTCCAAAAAGGCAGCGTATGAACCCCATACAACTCCTCACTATCCAAGTGAGCGTATGCAAGTCATACGCTCCAAAAAGGCAGCGTATGAACCCCATACGACTCCTCACTATCCAAGTGAGCGTATGCAAGTCATACGCTCCAAAAAGGCAGCGTATGAACCCCATACGACTCCTCACGATCCAAGTGAGCGTATGCAAGTCATACGCTCCCCAAAAGGCAGCGTATGGACTCCATACGACTCCTCACTTTCCAAGTGAGCGTATGCAAGTCATACGCTCCCAAAAGGCAGCGTATGGACTCCATACGACTCCTGACCATTCAAGTCAGCGTATGCAAGTCATACGCTCCCAAAAGGTAGCGTATGAACTCCATACGACTCCTGACCATTCAAGTCAGCGTATGTAAGTCATACGCTCCCAAAAGGTAGCGTATGAACTCCATACGACACACGCTTCCAAAAGGTAGCGTATGCAAGACACACGCTACCTAAAAAGACAGTGTATGGACCCCATACTGCGCTGCGCTAAAGAGCGCACTCAGCTCAGTGACGTAAGCTAAAAAGCTAGCGTACACTGCTCACTGTCTTCTCCAAACAGCAAGAACTCCATGGTTGCATCCCAAAGCTTCAAAAGTCCATAACTTGGTCAAAATTAGTCCGAATCCAACTTTCCGAAGGTCAAAATTGGGTAGGATAAACTTCTCTACAACAAGGAACCATCAGAACTTGAAAACAAAGAAGTTTGATAGATCAAACCACCAAACTCCGAAAATAACTCATTTCTAGATCTACAAAAATTAAGACTTCGAAATGAAAAATGCCAAGTTCTAAACTTTCTTAGGATCTTGAGAGGAAGATAAATGAACTATAAAAACATGGGTTCTCATGTGGAGCAAGTTGTACTTGCCTACGGTTTGGTAGGTGGAGAGAGTAATGAAGAAGAAGAAGAGGAGTAATGGTGAGAATGTGAGTTTATGAGGAGAGAGAAAGAGAGGGTGGCTTTAAATAGAAAAGAGGGTGGTAGGTGGGAGTTGGGCCGGGTCCAATGGGTCCAATGGGTCCAACCAAAGCCAACCCGAACCCAAAGCCTAGCTAAAGCAGAAATAAAGCAGGAATTAAAGTACAGAAATAAAATTGCAGAAATAAATTAACATAAAAATTTAAAGAGCAGATTAATTAATTAACATAAAATTAAAGAAATTTAAATACAGGATAATACATGATAAATATTAAATAAATACATGATAAATACTAAATAAATATACATGAGTTGTACATGTATAAAAATACGCATTCTGGGAACGGGGAGTGACATCTCTACCCTCCTTAGAAAAATTCCGTCCTCGAAATTTCAAATCTAAGCAGGATAGGAACGTCGGGGCTAAACTAATCTAAGTACAAGCAATTAAATCAAGCAATCATTTTACAATGTCCTTAGCAAGTAACATATCTATACTTAACAATCTACGATATTAAGCAATTCTACCCATAAGGTGATAAGCATGAGGAATCATGACAATCAAGGTACACAGAAAAAGATATACCTTGTGAGTCAAACAGATGTGGATACCGTGATCGGATATCATCCTCATGTTCCCACGTTGACTCTTCCAAAGAGTGATGACCCCAAGCAACCCGGACAAGGTTAATTGTTCGGTTCTTGAGTATCTTCTCTCTTCGGTCCAAGATGGACAAGGGCTGCTCCTCGTAAGACAGGTTGGTTCCAACAACCAGTTCTGAATGATCGAGGATATGGCTGGGGTCCGATACATACCTTCACAATTGAGATACATGAAACACGTCATGCACCTCTCGTAACGAAGGTAGAAGGGACAAACGATAAGCAACATCGCCTACCCTATCAAGAATAACAAATGGGCCTACGTATCGTGGGCTCAACTTCCCGCGAACGCCAAATCTAATGACCCCACGGGTAGATGAGATCCGCAAGAACACGTGGTCCCCAACAGAAAACTCTAGCGGCCTACGATGCTGGTCCGCCCAATGGCGATGCCGATCCTGCGCAACACGAGTCGCTCTCTAATTCCCTTAATCACTTCAACCGTCTGGATAATCATTTCTGGGCCTAGCATCTTCCTCTCCCCGATATCATCCCATGCTAGTGGCGATCTACACTTCTTACCATATAGTGCTTCAAATGGCGCCATCTGGATACTGGCTTGATAACTGTTGGTGTATGAGAACTCAACTAAGTGCAGGTGGCTTTCCCAAGATCCTCCAAAATCTAGAGTGCAAGCTCGCAACATATCTTCCAAAGTCTGAATCGTCCTTTTTGATTGCCCGTCCGTCTGCGGATGGTAAGCCGTGCTAAATCTTAACTTGGTACCCAGACTATGATGTAAGCTCTTCCAGAAGTGTGACGTAAAACGGGTATCTCTGTCTGACACAATACTGACAGGGACTCCATGTTGCCTCACTATCTGCTGCATGTACAACTCTGCCAACTTTTCTGTAGATTGCCCTACTCTGAAAGGAAGAAAGTGTGCTACCTTTGTAAGCCGATCTACTATCACCCAAATAGCATCTTTACCACTTAGTGATCTCGGTAAACCGGTCACAAAGTCCATCGTAATGTATTCCCACTTCTATTTCGAGATAGGAAGCGGTTATAATAATCCAGCTGGCCTCTGCTGTTCTGCCTTTACTTGCTGACATATCAAGCAACGGGAAACAAACCTAGCTATCTCCCTCTTTATCCCGTTCCACCAGAAGTGCTGCTTGATATCTTGGTACATCTTGGTCCCTCCAGGATGTATAGAATACTGAGAACTGTGAGCTTCTGCCATTACTTCCTGTCTGATATCTCTACTAGGTACACATAGACGTGATCCAAACCTAAGCGTACCATCTTCATGAATTTGTATCTCTTTCCTGAGCCCTGACTCACATTCTGCCCTAAGTTTCTGAATCCTTGGGTTCTGTGCCTGAGCTGCCTTGATCCTGCCTACCATGTCGGATTGAACTTGTAGACTCGCCAGAATTCCTACATCACTAGGAAGTATAATTTCAATGCCCATCTCCTGAAGGTCTTCTAAGATGTGCTTCTGCGTTGTCAACATAAATGCGCCGCCTTTTCTGCTAAGAGCGTCTGCTACCACATTAGCCTTGCCTGGATGATACTGAAGCTCCACGTCATAATCCTTGATCAACTCCAACCATCTTCTCTGCCTCATGTTCAGCTCCTTCTGAGTAAAGATGTACTTCAGACTTTTATGATCTGTGTACATCTCCACTCGGTCACCATATAAGTAATGCCTCCAAAGCTTCAAAGCAAACACTACTGTTGCTAACTCCAAATCATGAGTTGGGTAATTCTTCTCGTGGTCCCGAAGCTGCCTAGATGCATATGCTATCACCTTCCCATGCTGCATAAGGACACATCCAAGTCCTTTACCTGACGTATCACAATATACAGTAAAACCTCCGGGTCCAACTGGCAATGTAAGAATGGGTGCTGATATCAACTTCTGCTTCAGATTCTCAAATGATGCCTGGCATCCTGCCGACCAGACGAATGGTACATCCTTCCGTGTCAAGCGGGTCATGGGTGCTGAAAGTCTTGCAAAATCTGACACAAACCTCCTGTAATATCCTGCCAATCCCAAGAAACTCCGTACATCAGCTACGGTCTTGGGTACTGGCCAACTCTCTACTGCTTCTACCTTCTTGGGATCCACTGCTACTCCAGCTCCTGATACAATATGACCCAAAAATGAAATATGATCCGTCCAGAACTCACACTTGCTGAGCTTGGCATACAACTGGTTCTCTCTCAAAACCTGCAACACTTTCCTGAGGTGGTCTTCATGCTCCTCTTCACTAGCAGAGTACACAAGAATGTCGTCGAAAAATACTACGACAAACTGATCTAAGTACGGCATAAAGATACGGTTCATCAAATCCATGAATATAGCTGGAGCATTGGTCAAACCAAACGGCATTACCAAGAATTCATAATGTCCATACTTCGACCTGAATGCTGTCTTGGGAATATCTTCCTTCCGAACCCTCACCTGATGGTACCCTGAACGAAGATCTATCTTGGAGAAGACTCTGGCCCTGTTCAACTGATCAAATAAGTCGTCGATCCTGGGTAGTGGGTACTTGTTCTTTACTGTTGCCGTGTTAAGCTTCCTGTAGTCGATACACAATCTGGATGACCCATCCTTCTTCCCCACAAGTACCACTGGTGCTGCCCATGGTGATATGCTAGCTTGGATGAACTTCTTCTCCTTCAATTCCTCTATGTGCTGATATACCTTGGCCTGCACCGAATCCGCCATTCTGTAAACTCGATCTAATATCGGTTTAGTTCCAGGTGCCAATTCTATGCTGAACTCAATATCTCTAACCGGTGGTAGACCTGGAAGTTCTTCGGGAAACACGTCTAGAAATTCTTCAACTACCTTCGGAACTTGAACTTCTTCCATTGCTGTTACTACTCCCTGCTCTTGCTGAGTTGCCTCTGACCTGACTAAGGTGAACCTCTTCATGCCTGGAATATCAAAAGATACACTCCCACTACGACAATCTATTGTCTCATGACTGTCTTTCAGCCAGTCCATGCCTAAGATAACGTCGAAATTTCCAACAGGAAATTCTATTAACTGGGCGGGTAAGGAATGCCCGCAAACTACAACACTACACGCTAGAATAACTCTACTAACTCCTACGAGCCCATTACTAGTGAGTATATTCAACCTCCCTGGCAATGCCTCGAACTCCATTCCTAGCCGTGTCACAAATTGTGCAGATATAAATGAGTGTGATGCTCCCGAATCAAACAATGCTACTGCGGGATATGAGGCGACGAGAATGTTACCTGCCACAACATCTTCCGATGCTAATGCCTCCTCCAAGGACAGTGTGAATGCTTGCCCTCGACCTCCTTGCTGGTTTCTATACTGTGGCCTAGCCTGGTGCTGCTGCTGGCCCCATCCTTGATGATGCTGGGGTGGTCTATGTTGGTGTTGCTGCATTGGCGGTCCCTGCTGTCGATACATCTGAGCCTGCGGACGCTGTGCCAACGGCCTTACTGCCACTGCTGGTCCTCGATACTGTCCTGCCCCTGGTGCTGGCAGAGCAGGAAACTGCTGCCCTGGTCCTCCTGACCTCGAATTCATGGGACATGTGGTAACCCGATGGTCTGGATTTCCACATATCAGACATAGTCCATTCAATGTCCGACACACATCTCTAGTGTGGCCCATTTTTCCATAATAAGTCCAGCCCGCCGGGGGTTGCTGGTTCTTCCTCTGTTGCTGCTGCTGCCTGGGTGGTGGTGCTGGCCCCCGTATCGCCACATCGTGGATACGAATGCCAGTGGATGGTGCTATTGTTCGGGGTGCTGCTCCCTCTCCTCCTTCAATCTGACTGTGGGATCTTTTCTGACCCCCAGTCCTTACTGCAAGCCTCTGAATGGTGATCTCATGCCTTCGAGTCGCCGTCAATATCTCATCAAAAGTCTGGTAATTGTGCCCTTCTATCAATTGCAAGAGTTCAAGATGAAACCCTTGTTGAAACCTCATAGCCCTCTGGCGCTCCGTCGCTACCATCTCTGGGGCAAATCTACTCAATCTGCAGAACTCCGCTGCATAAGCATCTACAGTCTTGCCAGCTTGCCTGAGGCTGATAAACTTCTGTTGTAGCTCAAACTGCGCCACAACTCCATAGTACTTGGTCTTGAATCTTGCTGTAAAATCGTCCCAAGCAATAGGACGTCTGATGCCTACCTCCTCTGATTCCCACCAATCACGAGCGAGATCCTGAAGTAACAACTTCACTAGATCCACACGTTCTTCTGCCGGCACCTTAGCGGCTGTCAGAATAGCCTCGATATCCTTAAGCCATGCATCTGCTGAGATGGCATCCTCCGTACCCTCGAAACGGCGGGGGTTGTACTTGCAAAACCGGACTGACGCTCCTGAATCTGTCCTTGCCCCTCTTTCCAATGCCGTCTGTAATCCTTGGTTGAGTAGTACATTCTGCTCTTGCAACTGAGCGTGCATGCGCTGCTGGGCCAACATCTGGTGTTGCTGAGTAGCCATCATTCCTCTCATGATCTCCAGAAAGGCTGGTGTGTCCACTTGGGTAGGTGGAACTGTTGGTGGTGGTGGAACATCCGGATACTGTGATCCAGCTGCTGCTTCTACGATCACTTCTTCCTGAGTAGCCTCCTGAGTTAGTACCGGCTCTTGTTGCTGACCAACAGGGTCAGGTTGTCCATGTTGCTGTCCATGTTGTTGATGTCCAGTTCTGACCGATGCGGACGAAGTGCCCCTAAGGAAAGGGACAAGAGAACAATCAAACGACCGGACATGAAGGATCAATGAAGTCAAAGGATACTGGAATGTCAAGCTAGAGTTGAGAATCGACGAATCATGAGATCAAGGGGAAACATGTGTGATTGAGACATCCTATTAAATACCCCACAAGTCTGAAATTAGACCTGCATAGGCCACCACTAAAACATTGTCACGCCCCAGAACCAGAATACTGGAGAGCGGAGGAATGACTCAGCCAGCTACGTATTACGGGTAGATAAATACCGTATAATACGATCAATGCTGTCTAAAGACGAGGGGGTGCATACTACATGAAAGTCTCACTATGGTCACTTCACATCTATTGTCTCAATCATTCAAACAAGAAACAGAAATAGAAAACATGTGAGATAAAGCAGTAAGGCGTCCCAAACACTCAGTCAAAATGTTCTTGATATATGGCTTTACAAAATATAGCCAGATTGATGTAGCAAAAGTATATACAATTGTTATCATTTGCAGCCTGACTTTAGTTACAATTATGTAAAAATTAAGTACAAGATAATCCGACCAACATGTCGGTGCCAAACGGCAAAGTATAAAGTAGATAACAAAACGAGCGGGGAAGTAAGAAACCCACTCGAATCCTCCTGCGATTATCCCTCTAGTGTTGACCATCTTGGAGGTAGAAGTAAGCTGGATCCTCGGGGACCGGCTCTAAATCTGGCCATGCAAAACCAGAGAGGTTAGACCTCTAATAGCAAGTACCACAAGGGAGCACGACATGAGAATTAAAACCAGTAATGAGAAATATAATAATGGATCTCTGCTTTCCACTAGGATTCACATCACATCACGACACTTCGAACTAACCTCCCAACCAAACAAGGACAGAAGTTGGCCCGTCATGTCCTGACATTCTGATCATCCCAGTTAGGTAACAGAGTAGGTACAGTGCACAAACAAATCATCTTGAACGGCCAATCAAATCCTACGGCTTGCTATTTTGAGTCCCAAGTTATCCTGAAATTATGCAAATAGGGATTCCTCAGTTCTTACTATGTGCAAGCAAGGCTAGTCTATCCAATCAATCAATTACGCCAATCATGTAGTTAGACGAGTCCCAGCGGGACGCCCGCCGTTAATATAGCATGTACAATAATATAAGCAGATACTGTTCCCTGCCCGTGTGACAGATTTACAGTATCTGTGGGAACCAGCCGGCCCGTCGGGCACTTAATAGTCCCAAGGGGGCTGCCATGTAAGAACTCGGGAATCCATTCTCTCCATGCCATCATTATTTTATTTAACTTAATAGTCTCTACGTTGAGTGAAGTTCCATGCCGTAGATCATGGTCATTCAAATGAATACTTTCGTACGGGGTACAATATGCGCAACTCTACAACGATACCCGTGCGGCTAGGTTGTAGGTTTTACATAGCGTGATGCAACAATCAAATCTGACCACGGAGTAATCATGCCTTGACCATAAAGTACACATGCTGTTTTTGTAAAATAAATAAATAATTTGAAGCCTGCATGTGCCTGTATGCCAATATTCGGGATTGGCTAATCGAGTACAATAGTTCATTACATGAACGTGTCTTATTCATTTCATTCAATAAGACGACTAGCCAGTCTCTTAGTTCCAACTAGGAACGCATGATCAATTTTAGTCAATATAACCATTATCATCAATGGTGACAAGGCATGAAAATCAAATAGTATTCAGTGGAGTCGAGTCTACGACTCTCAGGGTTTAATTCCAGTCAATCGGGATATCTATAACTCAATTCACGACACATGGTACATCTCACGTAACAATCTATATTTAACAGAAATATTAACATGTCATGATTATATCAAGTTTATGCAAAAATGCGTAAGGATATAAAATGGACGTTAAACATCTAATAAGATATCAATATACAGGGCTATAGAAGATCCAGGGTAAGCAGGCTACTCTCATGTCAGCCTACGCTTATGTCAGCGTACGCTCAGGTCAAGCTAGCGTATGAACTCCATACGACTCCTGACCATCCAAGTGAGCGTATGCAAGACATACGCTCCAAAAAGGCAGCGTATGAACCCCATACGACTCCTCACTATCCAAGTGAGCGTATGCAAGTCATACGCTCCAAAAAGGTAGCGTATGAACCCCATACGACTCCTCACTATCCAAGTGAGCGTATGCAAGTCATACGCTCCAAAAAGGCAGCGTATGAACCCCATACGACTCCTCACTATCCAAGTGAGCGTATGCGAGTCATACGCTCCCCAAAAGGCAGCGTATGGACTCCATACGACTCCTCACTATCCAAGTGAGCGTATGCAAGTCATACGCTCCCAAAAGGCAGCGTATGGACTCTATACGACTCCTGACCATTCAAGTCAGCGTATGCAAGTCATACGCTCCCAAAAGGTAGCGTATGAACTCCATACGACTCCTGACCATTCAAGTCAGCGTATGCAAGTCATATGCTCCCAAAAGGTAGTGTATGAACTCCATACGACACACGCTTTCAAAAGGTAGCGTATGCAAGACACACGCTACCTAAAAAGGCAGCGTATGGACCCCATACTGCGCTGCGCTAAAGAGCGCGCTCAGCTCAGTGACGCAAGCTAAAAAGCTAGCGTACACTGCTCACTGTCTTCTCCAAACAGCAAGAACTCCATGGTTGCATCCCAAAGCTTCAAAAGTCCATAACTTGGTCAAAATAAGTCCGAATCCAACTTTCCGAAGGTCAAAATTGGGTAGGATAAACTTCTCTACAACATGGAACCATCAGAACTTGAAAACAAAGAAGTTTGATAGATCAAACCACCAAACTCCGAAAATAACTCATTTCTAGATCTACAAAAATTTAGACTTCGAAATAAAAAATGCCAAGTTCTAAACTTTCTTAGGATCTTGAGAGGAAGATAAATGAACTATAAAAACATGGGTTCTCATGTGGAGCAAGTTGTACTTGCCTACGGTTTGGTAGGTGGAGAGAGTAATGAAGAAGAAGAAGAGGAATAATGGTGAGAATGTGAGTTTATGAGGAGAGAGAAAGAGAGGGTGGCTTTAAATAGAAAAGAGGGTGGTAGGTGGGAGTTGGGCCCGGTCCAATGGGTCCAACCAAAGCCAACCCGAACCCAAAGCCTAGCTAAAGCAGAAATAAAGTAGGAATTAAAGTGCAGAAATAAAATTGCAGAAATAAATTAACATGAAAATTTAAAGAGTAGATTAATTAATTAACATGAAATTAAAGGAATTTAAATACAGGATAATACATGATAAATATTAAATAAATATATGATAAATACTAAATAAATACACATGAGTTGTACATGTATAAAAATACGTATTCTGGGAACGGGGAGTGACAACCTCGTAGACCGTGCGGTGTAGTACCCCAGACCGATCACATATCAAAGGTACTTCTATCGGTGGAAAGTATATTAGTCTATTTTTACTATTGATTTTCTCACGGCTTTACTGTTATTTTCAAAACTCATGATTAATGTCTAACCCTTGTCTTATAGTCATTTTCTTTATTTGAAATTGCATTCAGTGAATTGTGCTCGTTCCATTCCTGACTGGAAACCATATTTTTCAGGTTAGCCGTGGATTCACTTAGCTTGGAGATTGATGGGAATATTTACAGACAAAGCCTAGAAACTAGCTAGATAGCGGAGTTGTAGTCATTCCAATAGTTGTACAAGTTTATATTTTCTGTAAATATAAATCTTGTGATTATTGTAAATTAAATTAATATTATGAATGAGCATATTTGTGAATTCGATCTTCATGGCCGTGACAGCGTTCTACCGCCGATACTGTGGCGTAGGCTGGCTTGGACACGTCTCGTATCCGTAAAAAGAAAAAAAAAATGGGTGCGGGTCGTGACAATCTGACCATTCAAAAGTGACTCCTTTTTGGGTGAGACGAGTTAGAGGCGATATGATCTTCGTAAAATCTTTCACGAAGCATCGATAGTATCCTGCTAAGCCAAGAAAGCTACGAATCTCATCGACTGATGTTGGCCGTTTCCAATCGACAACGGCTTCAACTTTCTTTGGGTCGACTATAATACCTTTAGATAAAATAATGTGTCTGAGGAATGAGATGCTACTCAGCCAAAATTCACACTTGCTCCGCTTCGCATACAACTAATTTTTTCGAAGAGTCTGAAGCACGGTCCGCATATGCTCAGCATATTGCTGTTTGTCCTTCGAGTAGACGAGTATATCATCGATGAAGACTGCTACAAACTTGTCGAGGAAGGGTCAAAACACTCCGTTCATTAAATCCATGAAAGTTGCTGCAGCGTTCGTTAGGTCGAACGGCATTAACAGGAATTCATAATGTCCGTATCAAGTACGAAAGGCTAACTTCGACACATTGTCCGGCTTAATCTTGAATTGATGGTAACACGAGCGAAGATTAATTTTAGAAAAAATTGAAGCACCTTGCAACTAATCGAATAGGTCGTCTATGCAGGGCAATGGATATTTGTTCTGGATGGTGGCTTTGTTCAGCTCTTGGTAATCGATACAAAGACGTATTGAGCTATATTTTTTCTTGACAAATAATACAGGGGCTCCCTATGGAGATATGTTAGGCCGTATGTATCCCTTGTCGAGCAGCTCTTGCAACTGTACTTTGAGTTCTTTAAGTTCTGCGGGAGCCATTCTGTACGGAGCTTTAGAGATCGGTCGGGTATCAAGAAATGTGTCAATGGTGAATTCTATCTCTCGATCAGGTGGCATGCCAGATAGCTCGTTCGAAAAACAAGTCTGGAAATTCTGCCATAAAGTTGGTCTGACCCACGTTTGCACCAATCTGTCTCATATCTCGAATGGACGCCAAATAGCATTTACATCCGAAATGCAGCATCTTTCGAGCCGATATTATCGAGATCACCAAGCAGATCGACGACACCTCATAATACAAATAGCAAAATTCAGGCACTCCAGGTATACGAAAGGTAATTATCTTTCTTGTACAGTCGATGGTGGCGTTGCACGGGCTGAGCCAATCCATTCCTAGAATGATGTCGTTGTCCTTAATGCCTAGAACTATCATATCAAGACCGAACTTTTGACCACTTATACGGATGATTCTATCTCCATAGGCTAAGTTTGCAAGTAGTGACGTGACCGATGGTAAGTTAACAGTAAGATCAAGGCCCAACGGTATCACGAGAAATTTGTGCTCGATGGTGAAGTCCGACGATATAAAACTGTGTATGGCACCTGAATCAAATAGTACACGAGTAGGTTTGTTATTGAAAAGCAATAAACCTGTCACGACTATGTCAGATGCGAACACTTCCTCGCGGGTCATGGCGTAGATGCAACCTTGTGCATTGGGGCAACGGTCTTGGCCATTTTGTAGTACAGTCTCTGGAGCCCAAGGTGCTTGGCCTCGGTATTATTGGTATTGTGGAGGGTATTGGTTTGGCCCACCTTTAGGGCAGTTGCGTGTGACGTGCCCTACTCGACAACACTAGAAGCATGCTCTACTTTTCATTAGGCATTCGTTAGCCATGTGCCCCACCTTATGTCAATAATTGCAAACTATTCGGTTCTTCCCCTGGTTGTCGCCTCCGTTGTCGTGGTTTGGACACTTATGTGCATTGTTACCTCCTGGGTTGCCATGATGCTTGTGATTATAAGTATGCACAGTGCCTGTGGCGACCGGAGGTATTGAAGCTCGAGACGAAGGGCATGGTTGAGTGACTCGCCTATTATTTGATACTCGGGCACAGTCACATGCGTAAAAATAGAAGGCCTCAGACCCACTTCGAATCTCCATGATCGACTTGTCGTCTTGGCAGGTAGACACCCGTAAATCGAGCAAACTTGTTGAATTCTGCAGCATACTCGCATACCATCATGTTTTCCTGTCTCAGCTGCATGAATTCGTTCTTCTTCGCCTGGCGGATCACCATAGGTAAGTACTCGACTTCGAAGGCCTTGCAAAACGTAGCCCAGGAGATCGGTGTGGTGGAATCATCGTGACGAATAGCTTGTTTTTGTATCGCCCACCAGTCGTGCGTGTTTAACCGAAGTTGAAGTTGAACGCAAGTAAATTTTTTTGCCTCATCAATGCCGAGAAGCTCGAAGTTGTCTTCGATCTCGTCTAACCAGTCGATCGCAAGGGAAGTGTAACCCCACTTCTCCAATTTCATGAATTTTTGGAATATTTTTAATATTCTCAAATAAATTGTATTCAAGTTGGTTTAATATTTTAGTGCATAAATATTATTCCTAATTGCTTTAGCTTGGATAGATATAAGTAATTCATGATTGAGGAGTAACTAATTTGGAGTGTCTTCCAAGTTTCTAACTATCTAAAGTGGTCCCTAATTTTCTAACTCACCATAACAATATTCCTAACAGACTCTATTAGCCAATTGTGATAATTAATTGTTAGGGGGACTAAAGTGCAAAAACCTATTTTCCTCTGTTCTTATTTAAGCCCTGGGAGAAGAGAGAATGCATCTATTCTCAATTCATTCCTCGTGGAGCAACAGCAGCTCTTAGTCTCTTTTCCCTAATTTTCGGCTTGATAGCGATGGCCACGGCGACGACTCCTGTGCCGCGCGGCGACTGAGCTATACTCGACGAACGCCACTCTGCCACTAGCGGCTCTTCTCGACGGCGATGACACATCAAGCGACGGCGTCTCCCTGTCCTTCTTTTCGACGACACAGCCAAGGATGGTGATGGAGATCGTTCACCTTTCTCGACCAGTTTCCCGACGAGCAAGCGTTGCTTCGACAACGGCCATGATAGACGATTCTTCCCGACAATGTTACGGATCACATTCCTCGACGATCAACGGCCGCAGGACTATTCTCCGGCGACTCCGTCCATCGTGAATCATAATCTACCTCCGAGACGACGACCATGTGAGTTCGTCTCGATTTTGCTTAAGAATTTGTTCTTTTTTGGTTCAATTCATTGATCGATGCATCCGCGAACCTAGATCGGGGATGATCCGTCGGTTTCCTTCTCGACATCGTGCCGACTCTATTATGGAACGAATAATCGAAGCTGGGATTCTTGCATAGGTAAGATAATTCGTTTTAAATCCAAGATCGATAGATTAAGTATTGATTTCTGTTTTTGATGACCTCCATAGCTCAAGAACTTTAGATTTTATTCGAAAATCTTTTCCTTTTGAATTGCACACCAACTGTTTGGTTTAACATCTGAATCAGGACAGTTCATATCGGATACGCAGTGGAACCATGTCTAATTCTTTGGGAAGTGTCCTCATCTTGGTTAGATTCTTCACTAACAGGTAAATACATATTTCTCAGGTTGTAGAGTACTTTATTTTGGGTTTTGATTTAGTATGTGTTGAACAGGTTGGTGGTAGGGTGTATTGTAGCAGTGTCCTCGTATCTGTATCCAAGTTTGTTCGTGTCCACCTGTGTGTTCGTGTCTGTAAGGACTATGAGTCAATTGGGACGGGAATAGCCATGGCAGGAGTCTTATTTTTATTGATTCAATTTGGTTGTATATTCGTGTCGGAAGGGGGGGTTCTGTGTATTTGATCGGTTGTTCGTGTCGAGCTTATTTAGTGTTCGGCATTGTGTATCCAATGAATGGGGTCATGCACAAAGGTTACTGAACTGGAGGTAGTAAGGTACAAGCCTACATTTGTATTAACCTGAGTTAGTTGTGCAACTCTTCTAGGCTTGGGTATTATACGACTTATTTGAGCTTGGTGGTGCTGGCTTTGAATGTGTATATGTGTTAGCCTCCTTTGTGTATACATTTTGCTAAGCTTGATTTTAAATGTGTGTAGGATCAGGATCTGTATATTGCTGGACTATAGTTCAGATTTGGAGTCTGAGTCTTGTGCATGAGGTTGCTAAGTTTTTTGTCTGAAACTGGGATTAGCTATTAGCTATTGAATATAAGCCTGGGACTGAGCAGTATTGGCATTAGTTGTGGTGGGCTTGATGATCTGGACTATTGGCTTAGTTTTAATTAGAATTTTGCTAGACTTGTGGTTTTGTAAAGGTTGCTGAGTTGTAGTTACGTACTTGTTATGAGCTACTGCTGGATTTGCCTACTCTTTGTTGAGAATTGAATAGGGGTTGGTAGGAAAGTACATAACCTACTTTGGACTTGACTAAATGAATCCTATTGTCTTAGCAAAGTTGTTGTGTAAAGCTACTATGGTTTGGACCAAGAAGGGAAGCTGAGGATAGGTTATGGCTCAAGTATGTTCACAGGCTGGGCTAGGACAGTCTAATAGTAGACTGATTTTAATGTGTTAAAAGATGAATGGTGTTCAATCTATAGTTCTTGGTAAATGTTTAACAACTGATTTGTTTTCCTCATGGTTATTTTGTTATAAAAATCTATAGTTTTCCATTATATAGAATCCTCTGGTAAGATTATAAGTGGTCCTCTTATTGTTTTTCTAAAAGTACAGTATTACTATAATAATATTGATAGAATTTCTAAAGGGCTATATAAAAAATTGTTTAAGTTGAATAAAGGTTTATCTTATAAACAACTTACTAGCTGTTAATGCTTATTAAATAAATTCTTGATAATATTTAGCTACTATCAGGGTATTACTAGTTAGCAAGGCTATAGGATAGAATCAAATAGTATATTAGTTAGATAATGTTTAGACCCTAACCAACTTGTACTCATACAGGAGGATACAGAGATTTATGCTTTTTCCCAGCGCAAGGGAAGTACATTCTATGGTCTTGTGCATTTATATTCATGTCTTGTACTTTTCATCTTGGACACAATATTACACGATATGGTCTTGTACTCTTGATTCATGTTCCATGTTCTTTACTTTTAGTCGGGGAGGAGAAATACATTAGCTATGTGACCAAACCCATGTTCTGATATTCATGTAGATAGCTTAGGCCTCGCACTGTGCACGCGGGCCCTAAGCCATACCGATATTCATGTACTCCTGTACTTATTTCTGTACTCACCCCAGCCGGTCACATAGGCTAGTTGTATTTCAAATATTGTGCACATGTCATGTCTTGTACTTCAGGTTCATGGTTTATTTTATGTGCTTTATTTCCTGTACTTCCTGTATTTACATTCCTGTACTTTCATGTTCTTTTTCTGTACTTTACATTCCATGTTCTCTTGTACTCATTTCCATATCATGATGTTCTTATTCATTACCTAGAATTGTACTTTGCTCCGCTCCTGACTGAATATGTTGCAGGTGTACTCGCAAGATATTATTCTACCTTATGGGCCAGAGCCCAAAATCTTAGCTGAGCAGGATGGAGACATGACTTAGCTAGAGGCTTCAGGTTTAGACCGTTTAGCTTTACTTCTAGATATTGTTTTTAGAATTCATAGCATATTTCATTACTGTTGACTCTGGTACCTTTACGTTATATGGACTTGTGGATTATGATGATCTTCATGGGATCGTTTATAGATGCCGTGATTTGTACTTATTTATATTGACTTGTTAGTTTTCCTAGCTTGGTACAACTTACTACGTTGAGTCTTCCAAGGTAGGCTGGGCATGTCCGATCATTCGGGAGCGGGTCGTGACATATTTTTAGTGGTGGCCCATGTAGGTCTATCCTAATGGTACCTAGATATTAGTGTACTATTGGAGGACTTGATAAACTAGGGAAACTTGATCACAGCATTGGAAATTGGGTACATCGGGTATATTGATATTCTATAAACACTTGTTGTTTTTAGGTTTAGGACATTTAACAGTTTTTTATTTTTCAGATAGTTCAAAAGCACGCGACACCGGAACAGTTGATCCACCTACACTTGAGGGTTTCGAGCTTCCACTACCGTCTATTGTCCTACTATCCCCATGGGTAATACGCAGTTGATGGAGATGATTCAAGAATTCTTTGACACCCAGAGGGTGCAGGCCATCCTTTTCCAAGCCAGACTTGTAGATATGCTTTCCGAGCTATGAAGGACTTCTGACTTCCAGACTCTCAGACATTTGGACTTCCCCGACTCCGAGCGCATATCTTGCACCGAGGAGCAGATCGAAAACCTGGAGCCGCCACTGAAGATCATCCAAATCAAAGAGGACCCAACTCCTCTAAAGATTGGAGCCACCAGCCAGGAGATCCAGAATGTTGCACAGACAATAGAACGAGACAGGAAGCTGAAGCCCAGGAGAGACAAGAAGACTTATGACGGGGATAACAGCTACTTTGGACCCGCAAAGCATCGCCACACTTAGACAACGCTTCTTCAGTCGCGTCATCAGATTCAGATAATGGCCATTTGTGCTTTCTGTGGCCGCCTAGGACACCACTACAATAAGCGCCGTAATAGACTGAGCCTATGCTTGTACTGCGGATCGCCAGCCTATCAATTCAAGGACTATTTGGAGGTCGCTGATCACATTGCCCAAGAACGAGCACGAGGAGCACCAAGACTACAGCAAGGGGACCGGCCTCTCTAAATTCAGCAACCTCATGGAGCACTACCGCAATGACCATCCTACATCAGGACAGCTGAAGAAATTGAAGCAGTTCCAATCCCAGAGGAACACTAAAGACAGGCTGAAGACCGAAGGCTTTTCTTGCATGGTTAGAGCAGACCATGTGTCGTGATTCACATTCCAATTTAAGTTTTTTAGAATTTCCTTGTTTCTGTTTAAGAGCTTGAAAGAGTTTATTTCCTATTTATGACTTGTTTTCTATTCGAGAATTTGTTTCTGTTCACAACCATGTTTGATCTCGTTCCCTATTTGAAATTTTTCTTGTTTCATATCCATAATTCGATGCTTGTTTCCTATTCACTAATTGATACTCTGTTTTCTATTCACTATTCGTGGTCTTGCTTCTTGTTCGAGACTTCCTATTCAAGAATTACCTTCCATATGCGACTTTTTATTCTATTGGAGATTTCGTTTTCCATTCAAGCTCTGTTCAAAATTTTGTTGTTATTTGAGATTTTGCTGAACTCTGTTTCCGATACAAAATTTTGCTTCTTATTTCGAGATTTTGTTTCTATTCTATACTTTGCTTTCTGTTCACCCTCCGGAATTTTGTTATCTATTCGGGATTTTGATTTCCTATATGAGGTTGTTTGCCAATTGGGATTCAAATTACTGTTCGAAACTTCGTTTCGTGTTCAAGATCTATTTCTAAAAATCTCCTTGATGTTTCTTAGTACCTAATAAAATCCCTTGTTTTCTAAAAGACAAATATCATCACTTTTCTCGTGACTTGGTGTCACGCCCCAGAACCAGAATACTAGAGAGCGGGGGCGTACATAGCCAGCTACGTATATTGAAATAGAATACATCTCAACTACACGGTCACGGCAGTCTAGATATGAGAGTTTACTACAAGCCAACGGTCTCTTAGGGTCAAGCCTGTTGTCTCAATCTCAAGCAAGTAATATAGTCATAAGATGTTTGACCACCAAATATACAATAAAAGGCGTTCCAAATATTACATATCAGCTGATCATGAAGCTAGTCGTACAAAATGCTAGGACTAGCAAGAGTTAAGTCATACATGATCAATCCTAGGATTTGTTAATCATGTTTACAGCCCGTAGGCAGACAGTAAGTAAAGTGCATCGAGCTAACAGGTGCTCGTCGGCTAAACGCCTAAAAAGAATAACTTTACAATAGAGTGAGCGAAACAAAATAGAAAACCCACTCGTAGCCCGGGTTCCTTCTAGTCGCCACCAACGGGCTGGAGGTTCGGAAGATCCTCGGGTGCTGCTCCAAAATCTGGCCACACAAAACCAGCTGGGTCAAACCCCAGAAAGAGCAAGTGCCACAAAGGAGGCCACGAAATAAGAACAAAACCAGCATATCAGAACATAAGAAAAGAAATAGAAGAAGGTACAAGTAAATAAAGAGTGCAACAGAACAATAAACGACTAGTGACCTGGGACCATTCCGGGAGCCAGGTTACAACCCTTAAACCAGACAAGGACCGAGGTTATAACCATTCGCCTGAACAGCACTTGTCTCTACCCAATTATTGTTGAATCAAGTAAAATAATCATGTTCAGGGGTACCAGGGTACAGGGACTAGACAAGACTTAGACAGGGCTAGACATCATCCATTCACAAGCGGCCAAGCAATTACTACGGCTTACTACTTTAACTAACTACGGTTATCACAAGCCTAATTACTAACAAGATGCAAGTGAGAATTTCCCAGTCCCAAGCCCTGCAGACCATCCAGTTATCCTTCCGCGGGTTGAGAGTATGGTTGGGTACATCGCCTCGGAGACGATATACCCTTAGGTGACTTAGAGGGTACAACACATGACAGTGCGCTAGAAATGTGCTCTACTCGTCGGCAAGCTACAAGTCCAATTAAGAGCGTCCAGATAACGAGATTGCCTGTGACTGGAAATTCTCCATGAACTATAGTTTGATCTAGTCATTAGCCTAATCCATATTCAGTATGAATCCCTGACCGTGGGAACCAGGGAGTCACGTCCTAGACATTATGCAAGACAAGATAAGTGGATTGCACAAGCAAGCAAGCAGGAACACCCACGGTGTCAAGTTGATTATACGAGTCAAGTTACAAGTCAAGTCAAGTCAGGAGTGCGTCGCCACGGGCCACTATCAAGTTATCAAGATAAATCATGTCAGGGTACTTGTCAGGAGTGCGCCACGATGGGCCACTATCATGTCAGGTTAGTCATGTCAGGAGTGCACCACTACGGGTTACTGTCGTGTTATGCTAGTTCTTTGTCATACCATGCCATGTACAATAGTCATTCCAAACATATTAAGTAAAATCAAGTTCATGACAAAATAAAACCAAATCTCCATGATTGGACAGATTGCGCAAGGGTCCCTGGGGTCGGGTTGCGCAGGAGTCAAGTGCGCCAGGGGCCAACTGCGCAGGGGTGAGCTGCGCAGGGTACCAACTGCCCAGGGGTTAGCTGTGCAGGGTACCAACTGCGCAGGAGTGGATTGCGCAGCAGATGGATTGCGCTGGATCAGGTTGCGCAGGAATGGATGGCGCATGGATGGATTGCGCAGAAGTGGACTGCGCAAGAGCCATGCGCGCAAGGGAAAAGGGAACGCTGGGCTAAGAAGCGCCAGCGCAGTTCAGCTCAGCGCAATGCGCTGGCCGAGGGGATGCGCAGTTCACCAAAGGGTGAGCTGCGCAATCGGCCTTGCGCTAAAGAGCGCAGGCCGAGAGGTCTGCTCCTCCAACCCGAGAAGAACTCTAAGAACTCCAAAACTTCAATTCTTCATATCTTTGTCAAATCAAAGCCAAATCTAGATTTTCAAAGGTCTAACTTGAGTAAAATTGAATTCTCTTCCACGTGGAAGCATCAAAATAAGCAAAAATCAAAGTTAAATAGATCAAAACTATGAATTTCCGAAAATGATTAAAACCTAGATCTAGAAAAATGGAAGCTCCAAATCCAAAAATGTCAAGTTCTAATATTGATCTCCATGTCCTAATCTAGCTAATGGACAAATAAAAAGTGGTTCTCATGTGGTGGTAAGGTGCACTTGCCTATGGTGTTGGTGAGTTGTGTAGAGGAAGGAAGAAGAAGAAGATGGAGAAATAAATGAGAGAGTAAAGAGGAGAGAGAAAAGTAGGTGGAGTTTTAATAAGGGTGAGTTGTGTTGTGTTGAGGGTGGAGTGTAGGTTAAAGTGCTCCAATGCATGTTAAACCAAACAAAACCAAATCAAACCAATTCTCCTCCACAAAATAAACCAAGCCAGGTAAAACCCAATCACGAGAACCCAAAATCTGCAAGTCAATCCAATTACAAGTACATGCCAAAATCCGAGAAAATAAATACAGGTCTGAAATACATACAAGCTTGACAAAATACGTATTCCGAGATATGGGTGTTACACTTGGACTATTGGAACTCAGTTTGAATTCCTTGAAACCCTTTTGTAATTCCAATGGATAAGGTTGAGAGACTATTCGATGACCTACTAGGGCGTAGCAGTTGCACACTGCAGCCATTATCTGGATTGTGGAGACTGAGGGTTCACTGCAGCCAGCAGCGCATTGGCGAGGCATGAACTCTAAGTTGAAGTGATTTCAGACATTCATAGATTTTCGGGTATTATTGAGACTTTGTCCTAAATTCTTTAATCTCTTCGGTTGCTTCGTTGATAGTTGTTGGAAAATGGATAAAGTTGATAGAACATTCAGTAACATATTGTTATTTAAGTCACTGAACCAAAAGTCCACTGCAGCTAGATATATACTGGCGGGACAGGATTTTAAGTAAAGTGATTTCAAATATCTATATGTTCTCGGATACCATAGAGACTATATTCCCTTTCCATAGGATTATTATTTTTTGTGAATCTCAAATCCTTGCACTTTCACTATGAATTGGTACTAATATCTCCTGGATACTTTCTATACATTGTCTCAATCAACCCTTACAATTTTTCCTTCTTGCATTTATCGTTGGATTATTTGTTTTTCTCAATAAATATACACTACTAGATTTTGATTCCATCCCACTAGATTTAAATCGTACCTATATTTTGATCGTGTTTGTCTAAACTTCAATTTTGATCGTGTTTAGAAGATCGTACCCTCATGATTTACTCCTCTAAGTCGAAATTAAAAATCCATCCCACCTCGTACATGTTCGTTTCTCGATCATTGTTAAAACGTGTTATTTCAACCCCTTATATATGTAAATATAGTACATGATCTTAACCATATTTTGTTTCACTTCGTACCGACAAAATTTGATCATTTTAATCGTGCCACTTCATCTAATTATATTTTCATGTAAAACCATTTCATGTTGTTATGATTTTATACCGGATCGTTGAGCGTACTCACCTTTGTGCCTAGTCAATTTTAAACCTTGTGTCATTTTCTGTATCGTGCCCTATACTTCAAAATTTCGAGGACAAAATTTTCTAAGGGGGGAAATTTGTAACCCCACTTCTCCGATTTCATGAATTTTTGGAATATTTTTAATATTCTCAAATAAATTCTATTCAAGTTGGTTTAATATTTTAGTGCATAAATATTATTCCTAATTGCTTTAGCTTGGATAGATATAAGTAATTCATGATTGAGGAGTAACTAATTTGGAGTGTCTTCCAAGCTTCTAACTATCTAAAGTGGTCCCCAATTTCCTAACTAACCATAACAATATTCCTAACAGACTCTATTAGCCAATTGTGATAATTAATTGGTAGGGGGACTAAAGTGCAAAAACCCATTTTCCTCTGTTCTTATTTAAGCCCTAGGAGGAGAGAGAATGCATATATTCTCAATTCATTCCTCGTGGAGCAACAGCAGCTCTCAGTCTCTTTTTTCACAATTTTTTCTACGTTAAATCCTAACCCTAATTTCTCTCCGGCTTGATAGCGATGGCCACGGCAACGACTCCTGCGCCGAGCGGCGACTGAGCTACACTCGACGAATGCCACTCCGCCACCAGCGACTCTCCTCGACGGCGACGACACATCAAGCGACGGCGCCTCCCTATCCTTCTTTTCGACGACACAGCCAAGGACGGCGATGGAGATCATTCTCCTTTGTCGACAAGTTTCCCGGCGAGCACGCGTTGCTTCGACAATGGCAGTGACGAACGATTCTTCCCGACAACATTGCAGATCACATTCCCCGATGATCGAAGGCCGCAGGACCATTCTCCGGCGACTCCGTCCATCGTGAATCGCTGATCCACCTCCGAGACGACGACCAGGTGAGTTCGTCTTGATTTTGCTTGAGGATTTGTTCATTTTTTGGTTCAATTCACTTATCGATGCATCCGTGAACCTAGATTGGGGATGATCCGCCGATTTTCTTCTCGACATCACGTCGACTCCGTTCTGGAATGAAGAATCGAAGCTGGGATTCTTGCGTAGGTGAGATAATTCATTTTAAATCCAAAATCGATAGATTAAGTATTGATTTCTGTTTTTGATGACCTCCATATCTCAAGAACTTTAGATTTTATTCAGAAATCTTTTCCTTTTGAATTGCACACCAACTATTTGGTTTAACATCTGAATCAGGACAGTTCATATCGGATACACAGTGGAACCATGTCTAATTCTTTGGGAAGTGTCCTCATCTTGGTTAGATTCTTCACTAACAGGTAAATACATATTTCTCAGGTTGTAGAGTACTTTATTTTTGTAGAAGCATAGAAAATATGGGATTCATGCGGATCACAATTGGTCGCATGAGTACTTCAGGACAAATTGGTCCGCATAAAGAAGAGCCGCATGACAGACTCAGCACGCCCCTGCGGCCCATCTTCACTACCTCGGATTGCATAACAAAAGCAACCAGACTGATTTGAGCAATAGAATGAAGAAGTTACTTATGCGGCCAGGCTGATCAGTCATTCTGATAAAGCTGACAAACTCTGCCAAAACTGACAAAACTGACAGCTGACACTCTGACAAAAAGACGATAAGACATGACACAGGGTCCACATGCCTGGACATGGCCATGCTGCCAGAGGGACTACGACCCAAGCCGCATGAGCCTTATGCGGCTTAATCTATATGCTTCATGCGGCCAAGGGTGACTACAATCTGAGTCGCATGAGCTTTATGCGGCCCAGAATATAGAACACATGGTTGTCGGATACCTACTCAAGGCATCGGCAACCACGTTGGCCTTCCCTGGGTGATATTGTAGTGAGATGTCGAAGTCCTTCATCAGCTCTAACCACCTGCGCTGCCTCATGTTGAGCTCCTTCTGTGTAAACACATACTTTAAGCTCTTATGATCTGTGAAGATCTCCACCCTCTCTCCATATAAGTAGTGTTTCCACAACTTCAAGGCAAATATCACTGCTGCCAACTCCAAGTCATGGGTAGATTAGTTCTTCTCATGGGGATATAACTGTCTGGAAGCATAGGCAATCACCTTCCCATGCTGCTGCAAGACACAACCCAGAACCTTTCCTGAGGCGTCACTGTAGATAGTGAACCCTCCCGATCCTGATGGCAATGTTAGAATTGGAGCTGTCGTCAGCTGCTTCTTCAACTCATCAAAAGTGACCTGACACTCCTGTGACCAAATAAACTCTGCAACCTTCCAGGTCAGCCTAGTCAACGGCTCTACAATCCGGAAGAAATCCTGTACGAACCTCCTGTAATAGCCTACCAGTCCCAAGAAGCTTCTGATCTCTGCTACTGAACTCGGTACCGACCAAGCGTCAACTGCCGTGATCTTTTTTGGGTCCACTGAGATCCCATATCTAGTCACCACATGACCCAAGAAGTTAACTCTGTCCAGAAAAAACTTGCACTTTGAGAGCTTGCCATACAGCCTCTCCCTCCTGAGTCTCTAGAACCACTCTCAAGTGTTCCTCATGCTCCTTCTAAGTCTTCGAATACACCAGGATATCATCGATGAACACCACCACGAACTTGTCCAAGTACTGGTGGAACACCTTGTTTATCAAGTTCATAAATACTGCCGGGGTATTGGTCAGCCCAAACGGCATAACCAAGAACTCAAACTGACCATACCGCGTCTTGAATGAGGTCTTCGGGATATCCTTCTTCTTTACCTTTACCTAATGATAACTTGACCTCAGATCAACCTTCGAAAAAACCTGAGCTCCGCTCAACTGATCAAAGAGATCATCAATCCGTGGCAGTGGGTATTTGTTCTTGATCATGAGGTTGTTGAGTGCCCTGTAGTCGATTCATATCCGTACCACCCATCCTTCTTGGGTACAAAGAGTACCGGAGCACCCCAAGGTGAAGAACTCGATCGAATGAAGCCCTTGTCCTGCAGCTCATCCACATATGCTTCTTCAATTTCACCAACTCACTGTTGTTCACTCGATAGATATGCTGAGAAATTGGCTCCGTACTGGGAACCAAGTCTATCGAGAACTCAATATCCCTGTCCGGTGGAAGCCCTGGCAACTCCTCTGGAAAGACGACCATGAACCATGCAATCAAAGGATGTGGAAATGCCTGCTCCTCGACTGAAACTCCGCAGAAAAGCCAGCTGCTCTGCTCCGCCTGCCGTCGGGTGAACTCGAACAATGGCTCTCCTGGCGCTCCGAACAGAACTCTACCCCCACGGCAATCTATGCTGGCGTGGTGCCTGCTCAACCAATCCATACCTAATATCGTAGTTCGGTAGTAGCATTATGAGCAGACTCACCTCCAACTCTCGGCCTTCCATAATAACACTCTGCGCTCTGCAAACATCACTCACGAGGATAATACCACCCCCGATCGTGATCTTGCAGGTCCTAGGCAATGGTTCAGATACTAGGCAGTGTCTAACAGCAAATGATACAGACACAAAACTGTGGAAAGCCCCGGAATCAAATAAGGCGAAAGCTGGAATGGAGTCGAGTAGAACAGAACCTGCAATCAGCTCCCCAGTAGCCTCTGCATCCTCGGCCGTCATGGCGAAAACTCGCCCCTGCTGGCCTCCCCTGGCCTGCTGCTGGTGCTGCACGAACTGTTGCTGCTGAGTCGACAGCGGTCCCTTTTGCTGAACTGCTGGGGCTGTCACGACCCGCACCCTAGAGTAAGGTCACGAGACGTGGGTACGTCCGGCCTACGCCGCAGTGTCGATGGTAGAATGCTGTCCTAGGTCTCATGCATTTAATAGTATAAGGCTAAACAGTTTATACTCCCTGAATGGGGGTGACATAGCAGAAAGTAAACTCAATCACAACTAAGGCAGAAAGATAAGATAGAAAGGTAGATAGATACTGCTGAAAAGAAAGGAATCCATAAGTACAAACAGAGAGTCTAAGTGTCTAAGATAAGTACATATCCCAAATCCAAAGTATCAAATATATACAGTCATCTAGAGAGTAATGTAAATAAAAACATCCTAGTCTAGAGGAGTGTCGTCCACAGCTAAAGGCTCCTGCTGCTGGTCCAGGTCTGTACTGTCATCTAAGGTAGCCCCATAATAAGTGGGACAACACGTCTCGTCCTTATCCTCTGTAATATTTCAATAGGTCCAGTCAGGACAGGAGCGAGCATAATACATCTCAACAAGTCATAGCAGGAAAGAAAATATAATCATGCTAGAGAATAAAATACAGAAAACTGAAGAATAGCAGTATGTAAAAGAGAGACTGTAAGTAAATATCTATGATATATAAAAGAGAGACAGTGCTGTGATTCAGAGTACAAGACGAACATGTGAATGGCTTAGGACTGATTCATGACTACACTAAGAGTGATTCATGACTACACTACTTTGGATATTTATTCACATGACCATTCATACTCCCCCGTACCCCAATCAATACACAAGGATCCAGGCAAGTTACGTTAAGATTCATGACTAAACTACTTGACCCGTATAGGGTGATTCATGAATTGATTCGTGAAGGCTCGTTGATCATGAGAGTACATGAGTCACTAGCTGATTCCCGAAGATTCATGATAATAGAAGCAAGAGATACGTGATGTAGGTGAAACACACGAGACAAGAGTATCTGATGCTCCCGAGAGGGATAACATCTCATGAAGGGATCCATATAGTACTAATCTGTGTTACCAACGTGTCAGCATCAAGTAAGATAGTCTAAAGCAGGAAAGATAATCCTAAACAAGATATGAAATGATCAGAGAATGTACTCGCCTGCTATCTGAGTGTCCGGATGAAAAGTACTGTCCGATGAGAGGTGTCTGGCTCCTAATCAGAACAGCACAAGTCACAACATGTCCAGAATGGAAATATAAAGCCCTATGATGCATTCTACATGAATCTTGGTCAAACTATGCCAAAGTCAACTCTTGGTCAACCCTAGAAGTCAAACTCGGTCAACCAAGTCAAACCTAAGTCAAACAAGTCTATACTAGTCTAACTAGTCTATTCTAGGCCTAATCAAGACTAAACAAGTCTAACTAAGCTCTCACTAGTCTAACAGACACTCCATAGGCCAATACCACACACACACACACACACACACACACACACACACACACACACATATATATATATATATATATATATATATATATATATATATATATATATATATATATATATATATATATATATATAAAATATATATATATATATATACAAATAGAAATATGCCTAACACATTAGCTATCACACATATAGAAATATGTATATCACACATAGCTTTACATTATACATTGAAGTTCCCATTACACCCTAGCTGCATGTATCACACCACATGCCATAGGCCTTCCTACCCAGGCCATAAACCATATGTACAAGGCCAATGAAATATTGATTTCAATTTACCCCTTATACTTTATACTATCATTTACATATCCACATTAGGTTAGACATTTAGATATATACTTATAGACATACATACACATATAAAAATATATATTATATCTACATAGAGAGGGGGTGACATATCATGGCAATGTGAGTGTATATATAAGAGTGTGTGTATATGTGTAGTGTTGTGATAGAGTGTTGAATGTGTTTAGGCTTGTGTAGTGTGACAGGAAGTATAGGTGTGACAGGTAGATGGAGAAACCTGTGTGACAGTTCCAATGTGTGTGTGGGTGTATGTGAGATTGACAGTGAAACATGTGTGTTAGAGTTGTAATATCAGGATTTGAAATACAGAGAAGTAAAACAGTGTGAATAGTAACATTTTTAGGAAACCAATTTAGTGATACATGGTGTCTGTGTACAGGAAAAATATATAGGACAGTGTCAAACAGTATCTTAGACATTTGACAGTGTATACAAATAATCCCAGGTTCAGGGTTGGAAGAACAGAAAAGTAAAATAGTATTTATGTGTCTCATTGCTCAGTGTAATGTGTGTACCTGAATTAGGAGAACAGGGAACAGATAACAGTCCCAGGTTTACAAAGTGACAGTGTTAGTCTATCAAATCTGTGTGCAGGTGTACATAACAATGTGGGTGGGTGTGTGAACTAGCTAATGTGTGTGTGTGTACATGATATTGATAGGTGTGTGAGTGTTTAGCAGCTGGAATAATTCCCAGGAATCCAAGGATAGGGAATCAGTGTGCAGGAAACATATGTGCCGGAATCATAGGTGTGAGTTCATGTGTGTTTCAGGAATTTCATTCCCAGTCTCAGGTAGTGTGTGTATCAGTTTTTAGTAAGGTTTAAACAGTGTGAAATGTATTCTCAGAATACTGTGTTCATAGTGACAGTCCCAATATTTCCAGTCCCATAGCAATTCGAAAACCAACAAATCCAGCTAATCATGAACCCAATCGTGTACATTAATCCTTACACATGTGGTTGAACTATTATTGCAGTTAAATTAATAGAAAACAATTCAAAACTTGCATTCGAACTCAGAAAAATGTAGACAATGCTCTGTGTATCAGACATTCGGGGAAAAACTGATTTGAATCCCAAAATTATAATAAATAATCAAATCTATGGTTGGTAATTAATGTGTCACATGTGGTTGTGTCCATCAGACCATAATGTGTCAAAAATTTGGACACAAACGTGTCCAAACGAAATTAGGACTCAATCACAGAAACTGTATACAGACAGCGTGATCGAACGGTGTCGAGCCCTCGTGCTCGCGACACAAGACGACACGTGTCTCGTGCTTGTACACAGAGGTTCGCCCAGGGTAGGTCTACCTACGTGACACCCTGTACCGTGACGAAGTGTCGTCGTGTCGTGTCAAAGTGCGCGTATCAGTGTACAAAAATCAGACTGAAACAGCCCTGTGCACAACCGTGTGTGTCCAGTGCGGGCGTGATTACGCCACGTGTGGTCAACCATCTGCTCCCAAATTTTAGAAGCATGATGACAGTCATAGCCCCTCACTCCACACAAAATTTGGCGTGTCCTGTGTCGGGAGTTATCAATCCCGTGATGCAGGACACAGTGTATGTGTGTGCACAGCGTGTCCAACATAAATTTTTGACACAATAGGACACTAAAATACCAGACACTCTTCACAGAAAATAACCTACACACCTAGATTTAGTACTCTATTCAAATAGATTTGCAAAATTTGCAAATCGAATCGGTCTGGGCATTTCGTCGAACACCTAGCTTATAGGTTCGATATGTGTCCGATAAGGACACGTAAAGGACACAAAACCTAGCAAAACCTATACCAATAGTTAGAGGACACCTAGGGCTTCCTATCCATGCCTATAAATCACAATTTGATGGAGGGAATGAGAAGTTACCTAGGTGTGTTCTTCTTCAAAGAAAGCTTCAAAATAGGGGATCCTTCTTGCTAGCCCCAAAGCTCCAAATTGTCCCAAATTTAAGAATAAACTCTATGAACGGTAGGGGAATGAAATTTAGATTACTATGGAAGAAGTTTGAATGAAAAAGGAATTATATTGATCAAAATAGGGAAGGGTTTCTAAAGGGACAAACCTTGTTCTTGCCAATGGAAAGAATGAACAAAAGAGGCAATATTTTTGGGAGGGATTTTATAGGGGTGGATCCCTAGGTGGCTGGCCATAAATGCTAGGGTTAGGGTTTTGGGAAATAAATCAAGGGCTCTCCTTCCATCTAGTCTAACCAATGGTCTAAAGTCTAAGTTTCACATTAGTCAAGTTGCAATCTATTAGTTCTAACTAATCATGGCTATACCAAAACTAATCAATACTAACTAATACTAACCATGGCTAACTAAGTCTAGGTATGAATAATCTAGGTTAGGTCAATCTAGGTTAGGGCTAAACACAACACAAGGCAATCCATTTAATGATATTAAATCACGCCATTCCTAATAATCATATTAAATTCCAATAAATATATATTAAATTCAAATAAATTCAAAATGACCAAAATACCCTCAAGCTAAATATACTAAACAAAATCTCTACCCACATGGTTAGGCTCTAGGGCAGACAGTCTCTACGGTTTCATTAGCTGCACATCAAAATCACAAGTCATGATTTTTAAATAGTTTTAAAATGATTAAAAATTACCAAAAATTATATTATTAATTTAAATATCATAATTAAATAAATTAAATACAAAATTTCAAAATTACCCTCATTTGGAAAACTGGGTGTTACAATCCTACCTACCTTAGAAAAAATTTCGTCCTCGAAATTAAAATGTCCATATTCCTTCTAGGTCAAACCCCCACAATTAAAGTCTCAGAACTTCAACAAATCATACGATTAAAATGACGACATACAGGGTCATGGCATATGGTGGTAGTGAAAGTCTCATCTAGGTATACTAGTCATGCTAGACCAAAACGGTCATAGGATATCAAACATACAAGCAACCAGGGTGTTAAACTGGAAAAGATACAGAAATAACAAATTATCAAAACTGTAAGGCAGTCTACCATCCTATATGAAAACTGGTACTTATCAAAAAATAAAATAAGATAACTACCAATTATCTATAAAGGGGTACTATTCAAAGAAAAATCAAAATCAAAAGTTAAAGAATGAAAGTCAATTGCATTGAAATCCAATCACAATATATATATATATATATAGAGAGAGAGAGAGAGCGTTAGAGAGGAAAAAGCTAGCATTATGTAAAGGTTATGTGGTTCGTGTGTGTATGGATGTATGTGGACATGTTCATATGGTTAGATAGTAGGCATGTGTGTATGTGAAATATACATGAAAGTGTATATGAGGATTTGGGTTTCAAAATAATAGCTATCCAGTTACACTACTCATGGCATATTGGTTAACAATCTACAATGCACAACCTATTTACTCATAGCATGCATGGCTAACCATATATATATATATATATATATATATATATATATATATATATATATATATATATATATATATAAAGAGGTAGAGATTTAGTTATGTATCTATATACATTATAACATGTATGCATAACTCTCTCTCTCTCTCTCTCTCTATATATATATATATATATATATATATATATATATATATATATATATATATATATATATATATATGAACATAACATAGAGAGGAAGGGTTAGGTTTACATGGCAGTGTATACTAAGTTAGGGTGTGTGTGTCCTTGTACAGGGTTATAGCTTAGTATTGAAAGGTTAAACCCAGTTTTAGTTCAGCATTTACATACAAATCTGAAAATAAGCTAACATTTAAACTAGTGTAATATTAACATAATGCAGTTTCAGATTGACAAATTCAAACGAAAAACTCAACCAATTTCTTTAAGAATTGAAACCTTGTGTATAAGATACATGTGCAGTGATGTCACAAAACTAATAACATAAAATTTATATTTAATTTATGAATTTAAACTGGAAAAAAGCAGAGAACCAGTCTCTGATATTGTACTGTATCAAAAATATTAGGATTTTGAGAATTTATATATCAACAACATATTAATATGTATTTAGATAGGTTGGTAATCAAGGTGTAGCATGCATACGTATCAGGCAAAATGTCTGTGTCCACTATATATATTTTCATGTCCCAATATAAAAATCAAATTCTATATCAAGACCAACATTTAGATTCCTACCAAGATTGCAAAGCAGGTGATTGATGTAATCAAGAAAGTTTTATTATTATTATTATTTAATACAAAAAAATAGCAAGAAAGAAATAACGATAAAATCTGTTCTGCTTATCTGTTTAAAAGAAGGAACCATTTTGAAACCAGAGCTATAATATCAATCCAAGATAAGGTCTAGCAAAATCACCGATTCATTATTTTAAGAAGAGAACCATAGTAAGAAGTTACACAAGGTTTATAATACAACTAAAGCTACTCCTACTCCTAAGTTAACTAATGAGAAACAAAACAAAAAAAACAATTTTTTTTGAAAGACTGAACAAAAGTAGAGAAAACTTGTTCAAGAGCATTTAAGGTACAATCTGATAATCATATGCGTCTATCCAAAATCATGGTGCTCGAAATCCTCGTCATACTAGTAAGCAAGGCTACGATAATCACAGAGTCCTTGACTAAGGTACATACCTCTAGGTTCATGGTGTTTAAAATTTTTGCATTGCCGCATACGACGGCGAAAACCTTAAATTCCCACACCCAAAAAATACGTCCAAAATCTGACTATATGTCCTCACTATGCCAGCTAACACGACTATCGAAGATTATAGATCCCATGATTGAGGTGACCTAGCCCATATGATTTTCTCAAAAGAAAACAAACATAACACAAGAACAACAGAACAAATTGATCAGTCAACAAGGAACAGATGGAATCGAATCTCAAGATAGTTATAAGAGGCATTTGTGGAAATGGAATCGAGAAGATCGGAATCCTGTAGCAAGATCTCCAATGGCTTGTGCATCCTTGACTGTCCTGGTGAAAGCTCGCCCTTACTGGTTTTCTCTGGCCTGCTGTTGATGCTGCGGGTACCTCTGCTGCTGAAAAAAATCAGGAATGACGGGAAAAAGGTCTCTGTACAGGCGAAGGTGCACCTCCAATGTAGTAGAAACGCCAACCTAAGTCGGCATAACAGGAGTTGCGGTCTCGAAGCCCTGATGAACATGACGAGAGGTGGCCAGCCTCTCGATAGTATCCTCCAAACCGGAGCAATGAGATCGTATCTCCATAACCATCATGAAGACAGATCAAAACAAGAAGTAATTACTGGAAATAAAGCAAAAATTCAAAGGAGGACAGTTTATATTCAAGGGAAGATAATAAACAGCAAATTTAGATAAAATGAATCTGATTAAGAGTTTTTCCTAGTGTGATTGAGTACCCTCAAAAATATCCTAATCCTACTACAGGATGTAGTGATACTCTAGTTCAGATACCAGTACATAAACTCGACCTGCATGGGCCACCACTAAAAATGTGTCACAACCCGCACCCTAGAGTAAGGGCACAAGACGTGGGTACGTCCAGCCTTCATCGCAGTGTCGACGGTAGAACGCTGTCCTAGGTCTCATGCATTTAACAGTATAAGGCTAAACAGTTTATACTCCCCGAATGGGAGTGACATTACAGAAAGTAAACTCAATCACAACTAAGGCAGAAAGATAAGATAGAAAGGTAGATAGATACTGCTGAAAAGAAAGGAATCCAAAAGTACAAACAGAGAGTCTAAGTGTATAAGATAAGTACATATCCCAAATCCCAAGTATCAAATATATACAGTCATCCAGAGAGTAATGTAAATGAAAACATCCTAGTCTAGAGGAGTGTCGTCCACAGCTAAAGGCTCCTGCTGCTGGTCCAGGTCTGTACTGTCATCTAAGGTAGCCCCATAATAAGTGGGACAACACGCCTCGTCCTCATCCTCTGTAATATTTCAACAGGTCCAGTCAGGACAGGAGCGAGCATAATACATCTCAACAAGTCATAGCAGGAAAGGAAATATAATCATGCTAGAGAATAAAATACAAGAAACTGAAGGATAGCAGTATGTAAAAGAGAGACTGTAAGTAAATATCTATGATATATAAAAGAGAGACAATGCTGTGATTCAGAGTACAAGACGAACATGTGAATGGCTTAGGACTAATTCATGACTATACTAAGAGGGATTCATGACTACACTACTTTGGATATTTATTCACATGACCATTTATACTCCCCCATACCCCAATCAATACACAAGGATCCAGTCAAGTTACGTTAAGATTCATGACTAAACTACTTGACCCGTATAGGGTGATTCATGAATTGATTCGTGAAGGCTCGATGATCATGAGAGTACATGTGTTACTAGCTAATTCCCGAAGATTCATGATAATAGAAGCAAGAGATACGTGATGTAAGTGAAACACACGAGACAAGAGTATCTGATGCTCCCGAGAGGGAAAACATCTCATGAAGGGATCCATATAGTACTAATCCATGTACCAACATGTCAGCATCAACTAAGATAGTCTAAAGCAGGAAAGATAATCCTAAACAGATATAAAATGATCTGAATTACTCGCCTGCTATCTGAGTGTCCGATGAAAGTACTGTCCGAGGAGAGGTGTCTGGCTCTAATCAGAACAGCACAAGTCCAACATGTCCAGAATGGAATATAAAGCCATATGTTGACATTTTACATGAATCTAGGTCAAACTAGGCCAAGTCAAATCTTGGTCAACTCTGGTCAACCCTAGAAGTCAAACTAGGTCAACCAAGTCAAACCTAAGTCAAACAGTCTATATAGTCTAACTAGTCTATCTAGCCTAATCAAGACTAAACAAGTCTAACTAAGCTCTCACTAGTCTAACAGACACACCATTGGCCAATACCACACATATATTATTATATAGATATTATATATTATATATATATATAGATATATATGATATATAGATAT